>MQTX01000127.1:318673-396971 GCA_009735665.1 Angiostrongylus cantonensis | reverse complement strand
TGCATTCAATCACCTCCAACGATGCTTAATGAAGTCGAATGCATGGCGCATCCCTCAGGGATTGATCAACGCCGAGAGCTTTATCCTTTTTTATAATATAGTATATCATTGTTTTGATTCTAATTGACTTTGCTCCACTTTCGCGCTCCATTCGCACTTCAAGGACCCTGCTTCATTGGTAAACTAACACGAGGTTGTGACCAAACATTTATTCGGCTAACCTTTCTACATCTTTGCCTTCCTGAGGGCCGATGATCCGAGCTGATGGTCCACAGAGATTAGCGTGTGATGTTCTTCATCACATCGAAAAGATGAACGACTGTAGACGGTCAGCTCGGAACATCGGTTCTGAGGAAGGCGAAGACGTCGAGACGTTAACCGAATAATTGTCTGGTCATAATCTCGTGTTAGCTTGTGCTGTGCTAAGGTACATTGGTCATTCATACCGAGGTTAAATGAAACCCGGTCTACAATAGTACAACATATGTAATCTAAGCGAAAACTAGTCGGACTGTGAGTACAACGATCTAGGCGTAGGAAAAAAATCAAAAAACGCGACTTAGGATGGGCTGTGGTGGGTTCGTTTCTCGTTCAATAGGGTACATCAAATTACGAGATCATTCTAAACATCTTTAAAAAACCCCCGCGTGTGAATGGAGATCTAGTTGCCTTGAAGAATTCAGAACAGATCCACACCGCACGATGGCCGACGACCGCACTGACGAGTGGAGGAGCGGAAACCGCGCGCCGCCGTCGCAACACTCGCGAGGCGCGCGTCCGCCGTACACCGACGGGGATCGATCTGGGGTGCGCCCCGAGTTCCTGCTCAAGCATCACTGCTAAGCAAGGTACTAATAAGAAGAGGTAGATACCTTGTTAGTAAGTTGCTGATTCGCCCATTCTAAATCGATATTGTTGCCGATCACTCTTAGCTTGAAGGTTAGTACGACGAGCTTAACGGCCTTACCGAATTCCCAGTACCTAGGCCAATATTTTCATTTGTTTATGCCTCCAGTTAACGCCATAGTTAGAAGTGTCGAAGGGTTTTCTATATTCTCTGATTAATATGCTTGCCTATAATGCAATTTCCTTCCAACGGTTTACAGCCTCGTCGTGGCTAGGAGGTGTTCCTGGGTGCCGGGCTGCGATGCACAGCGGAGGATTCGTCTCCCCGGCAGTGTCTCCCAAACTGAGAAGGAGTCCGGCGTTTCCATTACGAAGCATAGCTAAGAGTAAACCAATGCCAGGATCCACCACCGTTCTGGTATCGAAGTTGCATGGTAACAAATTTCCCTCTGATCCAGAAGGACTATGTGACTATGTATTTGGCCAGGCTGACCTCGCGATCCAGAGAAACACAATGGATAAACCAGCAAAACTCCAAAAAATGGAGAATATTCTGGATCCCACACAATCAGTGAGGACAAGCAGTTCAAGTATCCAAGTAAGTATAATGCAATTCGTTACGACAGACCAATCTAGCCTACGCTGACGTGGCACTTTGCTATAACTATCATGGAAGTCTACCTTTCTGAAAACCAGCACTTACTAACGACACTTTACTACACGTTTATCCAGTTTTTCAAGCATAGGCTCACTATGCTCGAATTTAATATCCTGGATACAACCACCAAAGGAGGTGACTTCATTCGAACGGTGGTCCACTCACGAAGATTCAAGTCAGTACGCCTACGAAGACCCAAAACGCACAGACGAGCGGTTGTGGACCATCGACGGATCAATTTGTGCTCGGGAGAGGACCAAGTCGTCAAAGTACTAGCCGAATAAAGATTTCTGTTAACCTCGTGTTAGCTTAACAACCAAGGGGGCGGTGATTATCACTACCGAAGGTAAATAATGGTCCGTTTAGAAAAAGCCTACTAATAATTGAAGTATAACCATTGGAACAACAAATCTTTGCCAGTAACAAGCAAAATCCCTCGGCCAAAGCCAATGTAAAGTCCTGATTCATGGACTATTCTCGTCGAGGTTAATATTTAAAAAATGAAAGCAGTTGAATGAGTGTTATCTTGTTCATTAAAACATGGTTGTCCTCAAATGCGTCGCTGATGTTATGGATGTGTGGTGATATCGTTTGGAATTTCAAGAGTTTAGATTCTCTTCTCATCCTTTCTGGAAATTTCGATCCTGACAAGTTTAAAGATGAAATAACATTAACTCACACCAGTTCACATTTCGGCTGATTTCGCCCTCTTTAGAAGCTGGAAGTAACAGGTTGTTTGCAATGTAGCCAGCCAAATAACAACTATCCTCTTTCCACGAGTTTTCCTATGAGTGTATTAGGTGGATACCAACCGTGGAGTTCACATGAATAGGTTGTGCACCTGTTTCTCATTCAAATGTCATTCCGAGACATTGAGTGAGTTCACGCGTGATAACGAGGCATTGCTTCCTGTGGTTCATTGTTAAGATTCTCGGAGTTTATCCAGAATACTCCGTTAGTTTTGCGCGTTGAAGTTTCCCATTCTTGTGCGAAGAAAGTGACTTTTACTTCAAAATCCTCCCCGTTATGTCTCGGTGCCCTACGTGTGCCTTGTGGATCACTTGATTTACATTTAAGTTTACCGACGAGGTGCTCTTTTATACCAACGCAGAATGGTCTACCGTTTTCCCAATGCATTCGTCCCCGCACGCTTTACAAAAAATCACAAGCCGTACCTGAACTTATTCAATCACCGTCTCCACCGTTAGGGCATATTATGAGAATCTGAGTTGCACGTAGACGCTCATAAAGGCGGTTGCGAACTAGCTAGCGTTTTAGAGTGCTAATTGTTATTCAAATCACTGTTATCGATTTCCCCAGATCGGAGCTTCTCAAGCAACGTTTTATACATGGATAGTTGGATGGCCAGCCCTCACTGGCTATGCGTGCCCCAGCAATATTTTCACTTTCTTCGAAGTTTGGTGGTTTAGTCATCCCAGTTTCCCAGAGTCCAAGGTCAACCTAGCCAAAATCTGCCACAGATCATCAGCACCATAGGCAGTCGCCGCCCTTGTGGATCGTAGAGAGATTTGCCACCATGCGTTTAGCTTGATACCAGGACGGTGATGGATCCTGATACTGCTCTATTCTTAATTGGACTTCCTGATGGAATAAAGGATAAAGCTTTCGGCGTTCATCAATACCCGAGCGATGTGCCATGCATTCGACTTCATTAAGAATCGTTGGAGGTGACTGAATGCACATCTGGTCTTTACAATGGCTCGCGGTGGTCTACCGATGTATGGAGGCAGCGCTGCTTTCTTCCCAGACAAGTCTGATAGCAATTTGCCGACCTCGGAGCGATGGTGGGCCATGGGCATGGGGATCGATTCCACGTGGGTTACAGTGGCGCCTCCAACCACTGCACTACACGCGCCCCTATCCTGATGGAAACGTCGGACTAGTTAGTAGGCAACGCTTTATAACTGCACTTATTTCGTTGGAAATAAGTAGCAGAATAAACGGGACCTTATTCTCGCTAGAATTATCGTTTCGTGGCGTCATTTTTCCGCTACGCCTATCCTGAGGAGCAACGGTTTTATAGCCATTGGGAATGCCCATTTGCCGCGTGCCGCGAACGCGTTTGTTCCAAGGATTCTTCCTTCTGTTCTTTTTCTGTGCACTTCCTGGTAGCTGTTCGAAACATGTTTCTTACAAGCGCATTTCTGGTGTGGGACAGGTGAAAAGAAGTAACGAACCAGCATGATTTTGGTACTTGGCTTTCGGTACCATTTCGTGATGTAACTGTTTTCGGATAGATATATTTGAAGGTTAACGAACAGAAGTCATTTTTCTTTTGGTATCTCTTATGTGAATATTATGTGCTGTAACTGTTCGTTTAATAATTCAAAGTATTTGTCCATCTCCTCTTGTGTGCAGCAGATGAAAAAACAATCATCTACTGTCAATCAGCCTGCTGTATATCTAGCGCAAGCTGATTGACGGCGGTCGGTGCCGGTGACGGTGCTTCCACTTTCGAAGTTAGTGAAGTGGCAAGGATTGGTACCAGTCGCTATTCCATTGCCAATCCTCTAATTTGTACCTGATATTTCTCGAACTATTTATAGATGAAGCATTTGAAGCAGCTCATGGGCCTCCTGAAGGTCTGCCTACACTCTGATTTTCAGATAGTCTGGGGAACATCACGCGCGAATTACTGGGTTGGCAATGGAACAGCGGCTGGCAGCAAGCCTTGTCATTGAATTTGTGTCTAAGGTTAACCAGCAATTGGTCTCCCGTCACTACTTTATTGCAGATATACATCACCTATAGCCCCGTTGATCGTCGAGTGACTCGAGCGGACGCCACCAAATCTTCCATTTTTCCTTATCGCGTGCAAGAGTAGCCCCGTGAATACTGCTCGCTCTAAGGAGTCGTCGAGCATCATATCTTTCTTGTAGGCTTTTCGTGGAAAACTCGAACCATCGGGACGGTGGTCTTCCTGCAGTGCGTTTAAAATCCCGAGGAATCCAGTCACTAACTGCTCTTGTCTATCGGTCGTCGTTCATACGCATTACGTGTCCGGCCCACCTTATCTTCGACTATTTGGCGTACAGAACGGCATCTTTGATTTTTGGTCGTTGACGCAGGTCGGAGCTTCGGATCCTTTCCCTTACTTGTATGAAACGGGATATTCCTAGCATCGTCCTTTCGATTCCCGTTCAATAACGTTGAGTGATCTTTCATCTTGCTTGCGCAGCGACCAGGTTTCTGACGCATACGTTAAGGCAAGGTGTACCTTTGAATCAAAAAGGTGGGCACGGAGTGGCGCGTTCTTCATCCTCTTCACTACATCCCCGATTCTCTTGAAAGCTCTCCCAGCCGCTCGTTTCGTTCTGCTCAACTCTGGAGCTAAGTTATTCAACATGTTGTTTTCACGACACAGATAGACATAACTGGAGCATTCGGAGACATTCCGTTGAGGACGAACACGTTGGTGAAATGGGTGGACTACCCTCCGTTCGTTTAAGACAACACCTTGACGGTCATTCTGAATGGAAACAAATACTCCACTAGGCGCACATAGTACAAAGAGACATAACGAAGAAGATTTCGAAGTGAAAGTCACTAACCTTGCACAGGAATCCAAAACATCAGCGCGTAAATCTTTTGAAGCGTTTTGGATTAATTCCGAAAGTTCAAAAATAAACAACAAGGAGTGTCTTATGATCACGCGTAACCCAATGCCATACATCAGGCTGATTTTTCGACCCGAGCCAGGCATATCTCTCTCCCATGTAGAACTCTGTGGGACTGGTTTACACCAAATGACTGGGAGACTTAGAATTTATCATGCGAATGAAAATCTGTTTCGTCTGGTGAGGTTATGATAGTGTTTGGCTGAGCAGATTGCGTGTTAATTTGACCTTTCCAGGCTCTGAAGAAGCCGGGACCGCCGAAACGTCAGCTATTCTCTACTAATCAATTCTTTAATAACGTCATGTTGGCTCATCGACAAGAACTCCGAATTATTAATCATTGTCGAGGCTAGTAGGAAGTTGGATCTTGGGATATTCCGGATGAATTCCAAGAATAGGAAAATGAACCGCACGGAAGAATTGTTCACTCGCGATCTCAGACAATATCTCAGACTGCCATTTTAATACCAGTGAGAGACATTGCGCTTCCTTGTGAATTTTGTGCGGTTGGTCTGCACGTGGATTGCCCAGTGGAAGACTCAAAGGAAGCGGATTGTGTGCAAAGGAGCTACCTTGTTTCCAATGTGGTTGAAATCTAGGTTTCGTAATTTTTCTGTTATGGTCGTGGAAGTACTTTGCTCACTAACATGACTAACTTACGGTCAAATTGATCATTCCCGACTCTGAAGAAGACGAAATCCACCGAAACGTAAGCTTTTGTGAATAAAGAGTATAGTAACCACCTAATGTACACTTACCAAGAAGGCAGAGAACTATTGATCAATGCCGAAGTTGAAAGAAAGTCGGTTGTGGGAATGAAACACCAGTTTTAAACAACCACACTTACACGCACAAACCCTTTTCTAGTCAAGCTGTATAATCTGATTATGTTCTCAACCCTTCAAATATTTCGGCTATAGGTTTTTCTGCACGGTCCGTCTGAACACACAATGCGGGAACCCTAGCACTTCTCGCATTCCATTCATTTCCTGGCATACACCATCCACGAGTCTTAGGGTGAATTCTCCCTGGAGTCTTGGAATACCTCAACAAGAGTAATCCCCTTTGGATTGCAGAGAATGGATCGTTCTCAAATAAGCCTGATACCCATTTCCCAACCCCGACGGGATGAGGGGGTCGGTGAAGCCGAAGCGGGTGCGAACCGGCACCATGCTCTTAGTGATCCTAGATGTAGGTAGTGCAGTTGGAATAACAATCGATTATTACCAATCAAATTAGTGTTCAATTAACTCGTTCGGAAAAAGACATTTTGTAAATTTCTGAGTGCAGAATAAGGCATTCCCTAGCCGATGCTCGAAGAAAAGTACACATCTGCCTTGGATAAACTATTCATTAATAACAAAATGCGCATCAAGTAATCCGTATGCGGCAAAAAGAAAAAACGGCTGACAAGAAAACGACTCATGTTGTGACACACCGTGACCAGTTGGCCCGAGAGCGTATGGGCCCTTTATGACTAAGCTCGTCGATGAGTATTCTAGGAATAGAAAGATGAGAATCCCAAACCGCAGAAGCAAAGAGAACCCATCAGAATACAATTGAGAACTGCTGGCGCGCACTCGCAGGACTCAATGAAATAGACGGCATGTAGTATAAATGGATACCAACTAGTCGAAAAAATTTTGTGCAATAAACCAGTACATTTTTTGAAGTCTTATGTTTTAATATCTACGTTTTACGAATCTAATGTTGAAAATTAGAATGTGTTAAGCCTGTTCATGTAAAAAATATTGTCTGGATGGACGCGTAGAAATTGTTGAAGGATCGGTTATTTCCAGATGAAGAAATTGTCAGGGAAGGTTTATGATAAGCGCTAAAACGGAAAAAAAATCAATATGCACTTTAAGACCTGCAATCACAAGAATCTATATCGACGAAAGAAACTTGACATGAAGCACAATGAAAAGCGATAGAAGAGCCGCAGCTCTCCATCATTAGTTTGAAGTAATGACATAACTACTGATAAACCCTATTTCGAAGTGAAAAGCTCATAAAAACACGTATTTTTACACAGTGAACTATGATCTCACTGTGATATCAGTGGCTTTCCTTCGATCTCGATTTCCCACTCATACAGTTGTTCACTGGACTGCTCCACGGTCTAAAATGGAAATGAATCAATAGTAACACATTCACAGTACCAGCAAACTTCATAGATATAAGCGATTTGTATTTCGCATACAAATTAATCTAGGTAGCTAATCGAAATCTGGCCACTACGACCTTCATACTGATCAGTTATTTCCTGAATAAATCACTTATTCGAGAATAAACCTCAGAACGGTTTACCGCTTCATCGTGGGTGGGAGGAGATTCTGAGCGCCGGAATGCGATGTTCATCGGCGGGATTCGTCCATCAGGAAGCCTAGCTAAGAGTAAACCTTACCAGGATCCATCACCGTCCTAGTATCAAAGTCGCATAATGGCAAATCTCTGGTCCACAAGGGGTGGACTGTGTGTGGTCGCAACGACCTGGGGCAGACTTAGGCAAGGTTGCCGTCGGGATTCCAGGGAACCACAATGGCTTAATCAGTACATCATCGAAAAATGGTGATTATGCCCGCACAACCAGTGAGGACGAGCCATTCAAGTATCAAGTATTCGAGAATAAAGTGCAACTTTCAAATGTGCAGAAGATTTCAATAGTACTAACTTGTGAGTTGAACTAGCAGCTATGTACAGTCACTAATTCATATTAGTATACTAGAATTAAGCACATAAGAGTAAGTAGAAATTTTCAATCTTTTATATGCTTTTATATCCTCTTTTTACAACTCTGTCAGCTTACTGTACAAGTGTCCTTGTGTTAAAAATTGGATAAGAACTTAACTCGATAAATTCTGTGTTCTCCATCTGTTCCCCATCCTGAGTGTTGACAGCCGTAGTTATCTTGGATAGTATCTTCTCAAGGGCTACTTTGAAGCCTTTAGAATTCATCACTGGAAACGATGGCGGTGCGTCTCCGGATATCCAGCCATTAATACGGCAATGCAGCCTATGACAAAATGCAGAAAATAAAAGAAAAGTAGAGAGTAAGGTTAGGCAGGCATTGCTTTATAACAGATGTAACCGAAGCAAATACTAACTCCTCAAAATAGTTTAGCAGATCAAAAATGGATGAAAAATGCTGATGAGTTTCCCATATATACGGACAGAAATGAATCCAGCCACTTTATAGTCTCATGAAGTGACAAGTTCAATATTCCTAGCTACCCATACTGGATTTCCACTAAGAGTGCACCGAGCTGCAAACTCAGTCGCAGATCAGTTGCACGGTACTAGATTTCACTCCGGTTCGCAAAAACTTGCGGTGAAAACAGGAGCACCAGGATGGGTTATCTGCGATTTCAAGGATATATTTTGTCAAATCGAGAAAACACTATTTAGATAGAAAACGTGGTGGTGTAAACACCATCAGATTTTAAACAGATTTTTCCCTTTCTAACTCCAGTAATGAAGGAGCCATTTTAACATACCGCGCCCAAGATTTCCTAACAAATTCTCTTATCACGTCACTGAAGTCAGCTGGAGGTTCGAGATAAATCTGAAAAAACCAGTTCACTGTGTTGAGAGTCCACTTAAGCTACTTGAACCAAAAGATTCGTCTCCCACAATTTCTTGGATTATTGAGCTTATACGACGTTGTTATAAAAACCAATACGTTTGAGAAGAAAAAACAACTCTGTGGAGATATTCCAAAGAATTGATGGCCACTATTTCATTGTAACGGCGGGACTTGTCACTCATTTCGGACAGCAGCTTACGGTTCTCATAACCAGCTTCGTTGAAGTATGGTTCCGGCACTAAGATTAACGCTAAAACAAAAGCTGTTACTTAGTACAGGGTGCTCAACTTCTAAAATATTACTACTATAGAAAAATATTCTTAACCACCCTGAATTGAAAGTAGCACCTGGAGTAGGTTAGATTTCTTGGGATTCCAGGTTTCAACACCCTGAAGTGTATTAAATTTACATTGGATGACACTAGAAAGGAATTGCCATACCTGACCAGACCAGGTACCAAGTAGGCTTGTGCACACCTTTCCGTTTTGGTAAAGATTAGGGTTTAGTTGTTCCTTTGAGTATGCCACATAAGTCACCTGTAAATGAATTCTATTTACACTGTATTTATTCGAATGTTACTAAGGACCAACGTTGGGCGGCTTTTCAGGATAATCATAAGGCAGTTGGAACTTGAAGAAGAATGGGGTGCTTTCGAAAGGCGTTCCTGTCGGTCCAATGATGAGAACGTGTAGAACATCCAACCTGTACAAGAAATTTCGTATAGAAACACAATCCTGAAAGAAATACCCAAGTAAGCGAATCTAACTACCTATTTGCGAATGCGTGAACATGGATGTTATCCGGTACGTTCTCAGCAAGCACTTTGTGCTCCTTGAACAAAGTCGTGCAGAACTTATTCCACATTGAAATTTTAGAAACATCACTAGGAACAGCGCCAACGAGCTCATCAAGCACCTGCAAGTATAAGCTTACCATATTGTATAGTAGTAGAAATTCGTACATAATTTTGCAACAAGACAACAACCATAATACAAGGACTGGATAAAATTTCTTAGAAAATCGATTGTGAACCAGAGATAGAAACATCACTTGAAAAGTTCCTCTAACAATTCCATTTCGATCACAAACTGTAATTGACGTTGCTCTTTCGGGAGTAGGCGGATTGCTGTAAAATACAGGTAATTCGTAATAAATTTCCAGAATCTGATATGCGATTGGTAGTGAGCAAAATGTGCTTTGTACTCGTGTTTCGTGTTGAAAACATATTAGTTCAACTGAAGATCAACATGCAATTGCTTCAATACACGCGTGCCCAAAAACATTCGCCCTCAGAGCTCTATACACGCATATCTTAACTTGTACTGAACTTTAGTAATTGGAACGACAATCACTAGAATCCATAAGTCTTCACATTTAGCATTTTCTTACTTTTCCGCTATAAAAATCTCCATATTTCGAGCACTAAAACGATTGAATAGCGCAGACTTCGCTGAACAACACACTACGAAAGCATCGTTGATGTTTGCAGCTACGGCGACAACGTTATAGGTTCCATACAAAATTTCGCCAGTGGTTAAAAATCGAGAATTGTCGCGAATATGATAAGATACTGGAATTTTACATCAGAAAAAATTTCTAAAGTTTTCCAGAAAAACTTTAGAAAGTTTTTATGACCACAGTCGGATTACGGGCTTTATTCCCAGTAATAATATTCATCTCTGTACGTCACTTATCACTGGTGCTTACAAACATTAAAGCAAAGTTATTATTCGAAAGACCGACCTTCAGCTGACTTCAGCGTTTACAATCAACCTATGCTACCGTACGAAATGTCTCTAAAGAGCTGGCAAGAAGTCAAGAAAACATATAGTTTTGGTGGCTAATGTTTCGGCAACTACACTCTAAAGTGAGCCTGAAAGCACTGTTACATAGCATTAACATCATCACTCAATAAATGAAAAGAACAATAATAGGTATGTAAAGGGACAGAACACTTCGTCTCCATATAAAAAAAATATCTAGGCGAAGAACCTTAAGAAGTGCCCGTCTAAGCAGAAACAAAACACAAATATACGCCAGAATGACTTTGAAATCGCAATCACGACAATCAGAATAAAAAGATTAGTGCGAAGAACTCTCCTAGCATTTTGGGTAAGTTTCAAAAATCCAAAACAAATCCTCACTATGACACGCGACGTAGTACTTTATCTCAGATTAGTCTTTTGATCCGAGTTAGTTTAATTCATCGTCTTATGAGAGCCACATGGGAGTGTGTGGAGCAGTGTTTGACGACACACCGCAATACAGACGGCATCAATACCCGCGCCCCTGGTCCACCAAGCTTCCCATCCTTCCAGGATTGGCAAACATCGGTAGGACATCGCGAGGCATTGTGAAGGCCAGATATGCATTGAATGACCTCCAGCGATGCTTGATGAAGTCCAATGCATGGTGCATCCTTCAGAGAATGATCAGCGCCGAAAGCTTTATCCTTTCAGTTATGGGCGTTATACACTGGTGACGTCAGAATTTGAAAAACCAAAACGGTCGTTATTGTACTAACAGATTTCGAGGTTTCGATCCAAGTTTCAAAAACACATTACACTTTCATTAACACTAAAGAATATTTACCTAATATAAAAATTCAACTGTGTAAAAACGGAATGTCTAGCTTCGGAAAAAGGCGATGTCTGTGAAACACTATCCGGTTAGATATCAATGAAGAGTGTTAACTACCCCGTGCCAGCTCATCAAGAAATGTTCGTAGGATAACATGGAATAACAACGATAGTTTTTGTGTCACATCAGAAAATGGCAAGAAAATAACAGAACATACCATGAATTCTCATAGGTGCTCTCAACTTCCTTAAATTTCTCTTGAAATGCACGCGTTACCTATAAACGTTTCTCGTCCAACATGAACTAAGAAAAAAGCAGAATATTTAACAGCTAATTCCATTTCATCTACGTTTAGCAACCAACGAAGATCTGTCAATGACATAAGTGACAAATAAAACTACCTACATGTTTTTGAGACACAACTATACTCATTATTGAGAATATAGTCACTGTACAGTAAAAACATTGAAAGAATCACTATCAAAAAAGCCTACAAAAACTATTCACTGTTAGGAAAGGTGGCGTCACTTACTTGATCATAGACTGTTTCGAAAGAGTAGGCCTGAGAGAAGTCCGTTAGCCGTTGTAGCAAAGTCGGATTAAGGAAGTCCACAGATCGCCTGTTGCGAATAAAAATACGGCCAGGTGACTTCACGAGACATATAAATAGGAACATACACAAATATAATTATCTCATGTAATGTTGCGTACTTCACTTGTTCCGGTGGCTCGTAAACGTCGGAGAAAAAGAAGTCTAGCTGTAAAAAGAATTTCTCCAGACCCGGTTATAAAAAAAAAAAAAAATCAAGAAACCAGTTCTTTTCACGCCCTATTTTTTGAGAATATTTCATAGAACGTCTAAATTCTAGATCATAATACGGATAATTAACTTTGGAGTACCCTATAAAATAGCAAAAAAAGCACAAGTTTTCTTGAAATTTACGTGATTTTTGACAGAACTGTTATAACTGGGACATCGTGGTAATAAGCTAAAGGACTTTGACTGATATGATTTAACAGGGCTACTAGTGTCACAACGTTCAGAAACGAAAGAAAAGAAAACCTTCCATCATGCACTTAGAATTTATTGGCATGTGTCATAATCAAAATCTTCACAAAAAGAAATGGAAACGTTCACACACACACACACACACACACACACACAGTTGCAATTTCGAAACAACAACTTAAGTAATTAAGGACCTCTAATTAAACCAATTAAAGTATTTCCTCGACGTAAGTACCGACGATTAGTGGTAAAGCAAAGCTTTATGCTCACGTCCTTCCAAATACAGTTCCCATCGATTGTTGAGTGGAAAAGTATACCAAATCTCTTCAAAAGCGCCAGCGCAGCCGCAAACGTTTTGTTGATCTTTGAAAAAGTCTTTCAATAGAGCAGTGCTTTCTAATCGAAGGACTGAACAAAAAAATAAAGGCAACTGACTGCTGAAGGGACAGTTGCGTTTGATATCCATTCTGGTATGTTCAGAAATTTAATTTCTTTGTTGACAATCAGATTAACATTCTCTACGGGCCAACTTTCATAATCAAGGATCTGTGCCATGAGCGTTGCTGCGAGCGAGGTACGATCAATTCCTTTTATCATTTGTCGAGTCGAAGCTTTCAGCCTCAAGGTGATTCGTGACTGCTGAAAATACGTAGAATTCTTTAAGTCTGCAACGAGAACGGAACACTCGCAATAAAAAAAAAATGAAGGAATTCTTCACATATAACCTTCAACCGTCACGCGACTAATAATTAAGACTGGTTAACAGTAGGCTTAATTCTGCACAGCACAAGTCGCCAATTTTTATTTACTGCTTACTAATTTTTAAAGATATGGCATTATGTAAAATGCAGCTATAATTATGTTGAGATGTAACTTCGATGATGCTGAGATATTTGCAGAACTCCTGACCTCTGGTGTCTGCGGTGGGGACCAAACACGCTATTGTTGTTTCCGTAGGTTAACGTGTTCACCACCACACCATGTAAATCCTTCCCTTTGCCTTTCCCTCAGCCGTGTTATTGACCTGTAGGTGCTATCAGCAATCACTCGCCAACGAGATTGATCTGGGGAGCACAAATCGGCATTGGACCCAGTTAAGCTGAAGCTGTGGTATAAACCAGTACCATTTATTATTTCTCTACAGAATAATGAACAGATAGTGTTCACATAGTTTTTCTTAACATAAAGAGTACAGGATAAAGCTATCGACGTTGGTCAATCCCTGAGGGACGCACCACGCACTCGACTTCATTAAACATCGTTTGGAGGTGACTGAATGCATATCAGGTCTTTAAAATAACCCGAGGTGATCTACCGATGTATCGAGCTAGTGCTGCTATCCTTCCAGGCAAGGCTGGCCCTAATTTGCCGACCTCGACGGGATGGAGGTCAGGGAAGCAGGGATCGATCCCATGTGTGTGTGTGTGTTCCAGGGAGCCTCCGACCACTGTGCCACACACGCCGTAGTCCTCATACATATAATTACATCCACATAATTTCCGCAGGGGTTCACCATTCTATTGTAGACATGGGCGTTCCTCTTCGTAAATTTCAAAACCCACAAACAAATAAAACAAAGTTGTAAGCTTTGTAGATTATTAAGTGTAGAGAATAGCTTTTCGCATACCATACATAGGTATAACAATTTTGGATAAGCTACTCACTGTATGCCAAAAATTATAGTAGAAAAACTCATTGCAGCAAAACTAAACAGCAGAATTTACATCAACAACAATGCTTTTGGTACAATCTACTCATGTATTCATCGCTATCAATACGTACAATAACTTATATGTCAGATAAAACGTAAAAAATGTACACCATATGTTTATATTACTCGTACTTGTCCATTTTACATGGCCCGTCATCAAATCTATGGTGCACCTCCCAGCACATGTGCTCGATTCTTTTTCCCCTATTCAACGTCCACAGCGGTCTTCGAACATTTCACGTGTTACTCAAGGAATTAGCTTTCGTTATTAGCGTCGTAGAATGCTGGTCGTGTGGATTGTCTTTGCAATTCTGGAGATAGCCTAGCTGAGGCGATCCCACGTGGATTGGAGGAAAGCGGTGGTGGGAGGTCGAACTAGAACCTTGCTTCCTGGTCGACGTAACACTAACGATGCGCTACCTTATATATAAAGAAACGCGAACTCAGTCTTAAAACGAATGACAGACATATCAAACATAAACGTAACATGGAGACTAAAAATTATTGTATGAAGTGACAAATTACACTATCATATGAAGGAAAATACTCACAATAACTAATACTAGTAAGTACGACTACCTTATGCAGTGAATCTGTCACTGTCTTGGTCCAATCTTCGCATTCTTGATGAGGAACGTATCCGAGATCATTGTTCTACAAAGAACTGCAATTACAATTACACAACACATTCAAGTGCAATGCTGTGCAGAATTTTTTGACAAAAATAACCTCAGAAAAAAGGAGTTTTCTAACGATCACTGTGCACATAACTTCTCGAAAACAGCTCAGCAATGGAGAAAATTAGATTTACAACACCAAAAAAGAAATATTTCGAATACATGTAATATACCATACCGTTCTTCACAATAAAATTAAAAAAATATTCCATGATGGAAACATTCTACACCACACAAATGTTTCCGAATACCCCAGTTTAGTGCTATTAACCCCCTACTCAAATGTCCGTTTACGTTGAAAATAACGAAACTCACAACATTTTCGTAAGCCATATAGATTGTATTGGCCATCAACAATACGTAGTCCCATGATAAATACCTCGGAGTGAAGTTTGTTCTATCAGACATATAGAATTCTGAACGAAGAGCTATCTGCAGAGAATGTTCGTCATAACCACGAAATAACTTAGAAAGGCAGTGGAATATCGGCAACCATTCAGGATATGTCCGGGCATCGTTGATACTGAAACTGATAAACAATGGCTATATGGAGCAGAAATTTCCGTACAAAGAAGAAAACAACATTGAATATGAGTTTCATTAATTTTGGATGCCACTCTTTTCATTTTCTTTTTACTACAATCTCTCATTTATTTTATAGAAACAATAGTCGTAGTTTCGTGAGGCTACCAGCTCTAACTCACCTGGTAACTCCCGCTGAATCAAAATCCGGAAAATATGCTGATGAACTGGTGTCGCCAACATTACTATGTGGAACGACTTTTCTAAGCAACCGTTACATAGACGCAGGTTAAAGACAACTTAATAACTACGTGGAGTGACGGATTTGGATAAAAAAGCAACTATAGCACAAAAAAAACATAGGCTGCAATGGCTAAACACAGCCATATATTTCTGTAAGTACTGGAGACGGAATACTTGGATGCCCCGTTTTCACTGCTTGTGCGGGTTCCAGCATAATTTCCATTCTTTGGAGATTTATCGGTTTAGCCATTGTAGTTCCCTACAGTCCCAAGGTAAGCGAAGTCGAAACCTTCCTCAGGTCGTGACGACCCCAGGCAGTCGGCCTTATAGATAAGAGGGAGATTTCCCACTACGCGAACGGCTTGACATCACTCTGATTTCTGGTATTGGTTTAAACTGGAATTCCGAATGGAAACATCGGACTCCTTCTCAGCTTAGGAGATCCTGGTGGGGAATGAACACCCAGCTGTACATCGCAGCCCAACACCTAGGAATACCTCTCAACTACGATTAGGCAGTAAACCGTTGGAAGAATTCACCTGCATTCTTCGCAATACCCTCTACACCTCCAGCATACGAAAATGATCACCACGCGTCTACTGACCGTCTACCCTTTTATACCTTTCCTAGCCGTTTGTTCAGTCTTATTGAAATATATCACTTCAAGCTTCGAAGAGTAAGAGATCGGATGAAATGCATTTGCAATCGGTAGAATGAAAGTAATCGTCTGACAGCCCGGGAACGAAATAAATAGAAAAAAGATTGGCATCGCTTTTCTTAGGAAGAAAAATGTAACCAAACAGCAAATTGACAACCTGAGGGTGTACTGAAAATCGCATTGTCCTTTATCGAAGAGGAGGGGCAAATAAGAACAGGCCAAAAATAAAAACAGAATCTATTAATTTATAGATTTCGCTGTTATAGGTCTCTAATAGACTTCCTCTCTTTCTCCTACTCACTCATCTCTCTTTATCTCTCTCGTAAAAACAGAGCTTACACATAACTGCATTCTACCCAGGCATACATATGATCAAGACAAGAACGTTTATACCTATCCATACATGTAGCAGTTTATTAGAACCACAGAGAGCATAGGACATTCACGATGAGATCAAACAATCATGAATTCTTTCTATAAGTAGGCATGAAATACCTATTCTTTGGCATCAAATTAAAAGTGAACTTCAAGGTAACTCACAATTCATATAGATAAGAAAAAATCTCATCCCTGTCTTTGTCGAATTGAGCATTTTTCAATGGAACCCTTCCGCATTTGTACCCATCAACCTAAATCGAGTTGTTAGTAGATGTAAATAAAGTACAATACAACTTTTATTAGTGATTATAAAGCACATATGTTTACCAAAGCAGATAAAAGCTGAATATCGAAATTCATCGGAAGCAGGTGCGATCGGTACACAGCTGTCATTACATATGCAAATCGAACGAGAGACTTGCTTAATTTGCTGCATTGTCCCCCGCTAGCCTAAATAAATAAAAATTGTATAGAATGCAGATGGAGTGCATCTATCACAATAGTTAGAGATTCCCTATAAAGCTTAATGGCTTAAGTTCCATCTCGTGCCCAGGGCTCATAAAGACTTCCATCCCAAAATACTAGAACACGCACAACCAGTGAGAACGGGCCATCCAATTATCCAAACAAGTAAACAATTTGAAAACACATGTGAGAAAAACCGGGTTTGTAGTAGGAGTACGATGATATAAACACCAACTGATGTTTACGCTGGGGGTGTTCCTGGGTGTCGAGCGGTGATTTACAGTGGGAGGACTTATTCCCCAGCAAGGTCTCCCAAGCTGAGAAGAAATCCGCAGTTTCCATCAGGAAACCTAATTAAGAATAAACCAATGTGTGGATTCACTACCGTCTTGGTACCAAACTAGTCGTATGGTGGCGAATCTCCCTCTGATCCACAAGGGCAGCTAGTGCCTATGGTGGTGACGACCTAAGGCAGACTTTGGCCAGGCTGACCTCGGAATTCTAAGGAACCACAATAGCTAAAACAGCACAACTCCGAGAAAATAGAAGTTGTGCTAGGGCCCACACAACCATTGAAAATGGACCATCCAAGTAAGCGTCATGTTCACATCAGTTCTTAAAAACAGTTACAACGATGTACTTATGACTTGTTCATAACAACACCTACACATTCTTCTTTGCGTTCGAACCACGCTACAACACAGGAACGTTCAGCACAGTCTGTTGATAGTATTACACCAAAAATGCTATCTGAAACACGCACACTGCAGCAATTTTGGTACTTAAACGTTTCTGATACTATATACCGGTGTTTTCCACGTCTTTACGCGCAACTAAGACTCCTGGCAAATGATCCTGTTGGTCCAAATCAGGATCATATGGAATGAGCGAATAACCAGGAATATGACGTTCGACTGTACCGTTCATCCACTGGACATCCACTAGTGTATGAGAGAGCAAAACCTGAACAAATATCAGTTGTCACGAAAGAGCTGAGGGCTTGGAAAATTGGTACCAGGCTTGCTGGGGTGAAGCTTAGTGCCTCTAATCCACGTGGGGTGCCTTAGCACGGCTATGTCAGTATTCCAGGGACAATCGACACTGCCAACATTCAATGGCATTAGCGTCGACGATGAAAAAATTCCCAACCAACAGCCGAAGCAACACATTAAAAAACCTTCGAATTTCTTTGTGGATCATGGGATTGGCGTGAATGCAAGAAACGCTGGGATCCGCAAACTGTGGCAAAGTGATATCTAGTCATAAAATATGATAGAAAAAAGAGATCAATACAAGCTTTGCAACACCACTACATTGAAAAAAAGAAATTGTAGTAAATAAAAAGACATTACCAGGAAAAGAAATACAATGTGGGTGAAGTTACTAGTAGGTGGTAGAAAAACTGGCAAGCTTTGTGAAAGCAGCATGACTGATTGAAAAAATAGTAACATGACTTCGCGTGGACAATATTTACAATTCTTTCAGTTTCTTCCCCCACAGTTTTAGTAAGACCCTTTCTCCTTAAGTCTCGAGTTGCGACTGCGTTTTGTATTGAACTAATTCGGAAGCGTTCACTACACGCATAATTTCCGGTTCGGACCCGCAACGAGCTACCGAGACCCAGGCTCATCTGGGTTAGCAAACTAGTACCAGGCTTCTCTGGCAAAAGCTCTCTACGACCAGGAAAGGTGGACGACAACCTGTGGCGAGGACTCGAAGCAGCTTCAGTTGAGCTACTCCATCATTTCAAGAAGATTCAACTCGACTTGATGAAGAAGACCAAGCATAACAAACTCGTGTGGGAAGAGCTTAACAAGGTTTCAGGGCTACAGGAAAAGAAACGTACCTAATCAGCGAATTAGAGGTCTTATGAAAAATACCCACGGATCTACCACACTGGGGATCATCAGCTGGCTAGCCGCACGTCTAGGAAAGAGCCCCCGATGTAGCGGCATTAGGAAGGACGAGTACGGAGAGACTACTAAAATCGTAGAGCCATTCTAGGCTGTCTAAATCTCGAAAGACTAAGATTTGTACCTAGAGTACATGTGCACTTGCATCCGAGTCCTCAGTATAAGACTTGACCATGCAGACAAGAAGGACAAGGTATGACATTATCGGACAAGACAAGACGAAGTCGTCCATGCAACGCCGTCGATAATGCCGGAGTACTGTTCTTTGCAAAACAGTACAGTCGAAGAATCGGCGGCGTTCGCCCCTCGTAAACACGGTTTTGCCCATAAAAATACATTCATTTGAACAACTGAAAACCTGAAAAGCACACTTACGGTTGACCATTTGTGGCTCAATGCTGGGTCTCACAACCCTTGTCCTTTAAGCACCTAGACCGAATTCGAATTCGAAGCGTTCTATACGAACTTGCAAAAGTTCTGAACAAAAGTCCATATCTGTTCTAATGTCATCATTGGCTAACACAGAGACACAAATTGAAACTATGGTGCCTCGTAATTACAAAAGCCTAACCATCAAAGTTGGCCGTAGAAGTCTCCGAAAGGAGAACACCATAACGAGCTAGAGTACATAGTACATAGAAGATTTTGCTTAACCTATGTAGCTGCTGATCCAACGTCTTACATCGGACCATCGGTTGCTTCGTGGAATGAAAAGCAAGCAGTGAAATAGAAAAAAATGCCAAGAATAATTATGAATTGGGATTTACTCAGGTAACTACTCAGCTAATGGGAAGATGCTGTTATCGACAACATGGGCGAAGAATGCGACCGCTTATGCAACACCCTCACGCCATTATATTACATGTATATTGTATTATTATCATTATATTAGATTGTTTTATACCAACCTCATGTTTCCACAATAGTTGAAGAATATATCTTCGCATTAGTGCTATGAAACCCGAGAGTTCGAAAGCAACAAAGAGACGCCTATCTCTAAAAACACTCGGGCTAACACGCCAACGTAGAACCACATGCGTCGTAGTCAATCGCCAATTCACGGCCGAATTTGCAAAACTGTTCAAAAAGACGACAAAAGGAGATCACAAGGAGAGAACAGCAGCAGGAATATCTGAAGCTATACAGTTGGAGAACAATTTTAGTACCCCTCGGAGCGTTGCCAGTTACAAGATGATGATCGCACTCAAACCACCACACGAAACAGTAGTGTGTCTAAAAAGGCAGTGAAGAAAATCATCTACGAATATTATCCTAACCCTTTCAAAGGCCACGTCACCCTGCCGTTATATGAAATCAAGGGACATGAATATGTCTTGGCACTGGTTCTCCCTTCTAAAATCCAACATACCACAAAAAAGTTTTAGGGCTACGCAGTAGTAAATGACAGAACAATAAATTCTGAATATAAAAGAGTAAACCAGAAACCAACCTCTCCAAGGACCTCATTATTCAGTATTTCTTTCTCTAATTCAGCGGTATTAATTGGTGATGATGGTGTACATCTCCGACGCTGAACTGGATGCTTGCGCCTGTAATTTGTTAAATTATTTTCCCAAAGAAACCAAAATGGATTTGCATCTCACTTCCGTCTTTGTCGAACAAGGCTTCTAACAACGGCAACTCTTGATCGTCCAGAATTCGACGGTGCTTCATCCTCCTCAATACTTTCGCTTGACGACTCATAAACACCTTCCCACTTCATATCTGTTTCTGGCTCCTGTATGGTACAAATGAATAGTTTAAAAACAAACGAATTCTCAAACGAAAAGAGAACAGACCACATAATTGAAACTATTCGAATTATGTAACAATGGAGAGCTGTTTTCTTCTTTCGACTCTACACTGTTACTAATGCGAGCGATCTTTGACCCCTAAAAAGGGACGTCAAAACATCAAGGAGGTGTTCTACACCAGAAGAAAACGCAATAAGTTCGAGGTATTGTAAACTTAAAAAACAGCCATTTGAATATTTCCTCCCACACTTCACCTTGTTAAACAAACACAGAACGGCATATACTACAAAACACTGTTTAAAAGCCTTTCCAGAGTAATACATACAATTTTCTGAACTAAGAGATAAAGAATACAAGTCGAAGTTGCCACTGAAACTAATGTAGTTCGTTATCTTTATGCGCATGCAGGAAAAGTCACATAATTTACACAAGCTGACCTTAATCTTTCGATCCACTTCCAATTGAGAGGACGCTTCACTCTGAATGGGTGAATGATCCTTGTTTACAATATGATACTAAAATAAATACGAAGCACCTGCAGATCTATACGATGAAAGAAAGCTTAAGAAAAACATATGCTCCCAAATTCCAAAATGAGTGACCTTTTCAAATGATTTCCTAAATTGTTCTGCCAGATCTGTGAAGAACTGCTCTCGTGTAACGACCTGAGAAAGATTAAAAACGTTGGAAGTTAGCACAAACGTAGAAAACACTACCAATCAGCATCAGCTTACCGCTGACGAGCCGTCAGGTGTTATTTTGACGCGGTCAAACGCTCCCGGTCGAGGATTTGGAGAAGGATCAATGCATATCACACTAAACGAGACCAATTCATTACGTCCTCTTCACCAACGAAAACTTCACAGCATATAACCTACCTTCCCAATTCACTTTTTGGAATGACATTAGGAGGTTTAGTAGTAGAGGAAGGAGATGTTATCCAGTCCACAGCAAGAGAGTGTGTTTCTATCTGACATCACCAAAAAGGGTAACAATAGGATGCAAAAAAAAATCATACGCAGAAAACCACCACCTTTTCAATGATGCATCTAACGCCTTCTGCAGCTCGCCGCCTTCTTGAACACGTGAGGCTTTTCGGAGGCTTTTGCTCCCATATTGCGAAGCGGCCTGTGTTGGGAATGGTAGCACTGTATTCATAAGGACAGTGTAACTTAATAGAAAAGAAAGTCAGTTTTAATAAAGGAATCACCTACTCAAAACCTATTCTCTTTACAAGTTCGAATAATTCACGTAGGAAAATTTACAATTAAAAACTTGCACATAGAAATTTAAAAACAGATCTGATTACCAATTGCGTCCCTGATGGCAATGGAAACACATTCACCGGGAACTAAAGCCTTCATCTCATCAGAACGATCCGGACGACAAAGGAAGACACCATTACGTTTGCCTTCTCTGAGGACAAAGCTGAAATTAATGATAGTGGCAAGTGTTAAGTGCTTCGAGAAAGCGTGTTTTAAATAATTCCTAAAACACCCATTAAAAAACAAACGACAAATAACTGTTTCACAAACACGCCTCTAACCAATTTTATGCCACACCAAATTTTCATGTTCCATATTAGTAGTGGGAAACAGTACAAAACTTCCACGTTTAAAATTAACTACACTTAATGAGAATTATCAGCGACTTTCACTGATAATGTAAGGCGAGTTCCAATAATAATATAACTTATGGACATTTTGCTCCCAACAGTTTACGACTTCATCGTGGTTGGGAGGTGTTCCTGTGTGCCAGGCTGCGATGTACAACGGGGAGATCCATCCCCCCAGTACGCTCATCCAAGCTAAGGACTCTGGCGTTTCCGTCAGGAAGCCCAGCTAACAGCAAACTAGTACCACAATCCACCACCGTCTTGGTATCAAAATAGTCGCATGGTAGCAAATCTCCCTCTGATCCACAAGGTACGGCAACTGCCTTTAGTGGTGGCGACCCGCGGCAGACTTTGGCCGGATTGTCCTCGGGATTCCGGGAAACCATAATGGCTAAACCAGCAAATGTCCGAAGAATGGAGATTATGCTAGGGTCCATACAACCAGTGAAGACGGGCCATCCAAGTATGCAAGTATGGATGTTTTAAAACATACCGATATCTGCCCCTGTGCAACAAAGTGACGTCGTTCACACAGTCGACTGCATTTCCTATCCAGTTCTTATACAACACATAGTTGTATGCAGAATTGTGGTTAATCATTTCAGTCTAAATTTACGCATACAACATCCAGCACAAACTGCATCTGCACGGCAGCAGTCAAACTAACATATTCATTTCTTCCTAAGGGAACATTTCTAACAACCACATTCTTCTGCGGCAATAACAATACGTCACCGCGAACCTGAAAACGTGCTGAGAAGTCACAGAACTTTCCTCTTCCCATTAATAGGGTTACCTCAACATTTACAACTTGTCCAATAGCAGCGTCGAGTCGCGGAATACGCATGTACTCTTTCAGTGAATCTCCAATGAACTCATTCTCGAATTTTATTACTGTTTCACCTGCGGAAAATCCACGGTCCACAACGAAAACCTGCATTGTAAATAGCCAGCAAAAATATGCCGAAGAAATGAACAGATCCTTTAAGAACTGGCCTTGAATTTCATTTTTTTACAAAGATGTTTCCAAGAAGAAACGCCTCATCCTAAGCTTTTCTTAGTCTTACTAATTATTACTACTGCTTTTAGTAAGATCTGAACGAACAGTGTAAACAAGACTGCATATTTACCACAACTTTAATATCGAATGCAAACCTCTTTTACGGGTCGACGGATCCCACGACATGATGGGATGGTTTCCAGCTCTAGGGTTTGTGCAGAAATCACATCCTCATCTAACTCCTCACTTTTCTTTTTCCATTTGACCTATGCATTGAGGAAAAAACACGTTAAAAATATGAACGACAAAAAAACATGGATCAAAGCAAACCTTCTCAACGTAGGCTAGCCCAATTCCTCTCTTTGTCAGATATACGACTGTGTCCTCCTCATTAGGTAATGGTCGCGTGTAGTCACGACAAAAGTAACTCGATTCTGAAATTGCTAAATTCTAATAAACCGTAACAATATATATTCGCTACCACCACATGCAGTCGCAGCCCCTGTGAATCAAAGATAGATTTCCCACCATGACACTAGTTTGATAGCAGGACGGTGGTGGGTCCGGGCATTGGTTTACTCTTAGCTAGGCTTCCAGGTGAAAACACTGGACCCCTTCTGAGCATGGACGGCCCTGCCGAGGGATGAATCCCCTCGATATGCATCGCAGCCTTTGACACTTGACACTTGAACGGCCCGTCCTCACTGGTTGTGTGGGCCACAGCATAATCACCATTTATCGGAGATTTGCTGGTTAAGCCACTGTGGCTCCCTGGAATCCCGAGGCCAGCCTGGTCAAAGTCTGCCCCGGGTGTTCACCACCACGGGCAGTCACAGTCCTTGTGGATCAGAGAGAGCCACCATGCGACATTGATACCAGGACGGTGGCGGATCCTGGTACTGGTTCACTCTTAGCTAGGTTTCCTAATGGAAACGCCGGACTCCTTCTCAGTTTGGGAAACCCTGCCGGGGGAACGAATCCCCCGCTGTACATCGGAGTCCGACACCCTGGAACACCTCCCAGCCACGCACGATGAGACGGTAAACCGTTGGGAGGGTGGATTCCCTTAAAACTTGAAATCCACAACTGTGACCGTTATTTTGTGGATGATACATGACACATTTCCTATGTGGTTCTAGGAACTCAATACTAATATTGATAAACGTTCACTAAGTTATTTTCACTGACCGAGGATCGGTTTACCAGATGTCGGGATCCCTGGAGGGGAGCGGCGCGAGTTCGTGTTCGTTCGTTCTGTAAAAAGTGGAAGTTTCATTTAGAAAAAAAATGTTCAACTCCATTAAGAAAAACGTACGAAGAGGCTGACGCTCCCGATTCTGTAAAGTTGCCGCATCAGTAACATTTTTTCCAGTTGCAGAATTTCGTTCTCCTGAGCTCATATCCTCAACAAATAATATATGAGACAGAGTACCTGAGAGCCAAAGTGTGAGAGGGGAGAAAGAAAGAGAGTGCAAACGAAAGACAAAGGGAATGGAAACAAAGGGAAAGGACGAGATAAGGAAAGTCGGACTTAACATCGACAGTTCAAAAAGGATGCAAAGATCGATGGAATGGTGAAGATCTATTCGGCGAGATTCCGATCCCAAAATGTGCGTGATCCATGAAACTTTTCTCGGATAACGAAGCCTGCTATCAATTTACTAAACCAATAACTATCAAAACAGTGCATTGTAGAAACTTCTCTACGGGACATGAGTAGAAGAAATTGTTTTCTCAAAACATTTTCCAAGGTGACTACATTGAGAAGATCAAAATCACTAGTTTACCCATGAAACAGCGGTTCACTACAATATCAGCACTATTTCTTTAGCTTTAGAAAAGATTTTCGAAGTGTTCTAGGACTCCGGACGAGGAGTGAGAAATACTTTCCGAAACAACTGAACAACCAACAAGTACCTGAACATTGCACAGCGTGCTCCAGCGCTTTCGCGTCGAGAATTCTGGAACTTTCTGGTCTCTAGTCCTAGCCCATTGTCAGACAACGTTCGTCTTAATCACGTAGACAGAGTGATGGCTATACGAGCACAACCGTACAAGATCTGCTTAAACAGTTCATCGAATCAAGTGTGGGTCGTTCATTTTGCAATCCGCGCCTTCTCGTGCTTCTTCGACAAGGCTGAACAGTCACGACGGACGGTGCTTTTCCATCGCCTTTTCATCATCTCCACAACAAAAGTAGTCCTACGTAGAAGTACCTCGGATTGTACCTCGGAAGTTTTGCAGTGAATAACGAAGTCATTCGATCAAGAAGGCAAGGACATACACAATCATGGGAAAGCTGCTGTCATGTCTCCAATTCTCCCAACGACAACGTGATCATTGCGAGGAGCACTAGGAAAGGTACATGAAGAACTCATGGGTTGATTGTAAACGAACTAAAATGGATGAGTCTCTTATTGAAGATATCACATCAGAAACATATCGAGCACGTTCCATGGACGTGGAAAATGGCATGCATGGGGAAGCATACGGAACCACATCGATAGGAGCTGCGTTTATGCCTACTAGAGAACCTACCGATCACCTAGCGGACCCATGACTCAGTGCTGATTTTTTCCTAACACTTCTTCCAAAGCGCTGCTATGCAGATGTGACATGCTCGAAAATTCTGCCCATCACCTAGAGAGCTTAAAGCGGTGGCTTTCGAGAAACGGAGCTCCACACGTATTGGCAGACATTCAGTCTTCAAGATACAAGAAGATACAGATGGAAGGCGAAACGTAAATCTGTTATGTGGCGAGAATAAATGACGATAGATGGATGTGAATGGCGGTAGAACGGACGGATCACGACCGTATGCTTGATTAGCGCATATGTTTGCCCTTTTGTCAATCAGCTCTAGTGGCTGGAAAATGCTCCATGTACCAAGGAACGTACTTGATACTTAATACTTGAACGGCCCGTCCTCACCAGTTGTGCGGGCCTAGCATGATCACCATTTTTCGAAGATTTGCTGATTAAGCCTTTGTGGTTCCCTGGAATCGCGAGGACAGCCTGGCCAAAGTTCGCTTCAGGTCGTCACCACGACATGCAGTCGCAGCCCTTGTTGATCAGGTGGAGATTTGCCACCATGCGACTTTGATACCAGGACGGTGGTGGATCCTGGTATTGGTACCAAGGAAAAGAAGGAATAACACTTGCAAAAATTAAGAGTAATCCCCATGTGACGCCGTGACCCCCTGTGTCATCCCTGCTGCACAGCTCGCGAATTCAGAATTCTGTTCATCGGAAGAATGAATGGTTGTAGACCATCGATTCAAATAATTGCGGCTCTGAAAAAGATGAAGGCATCGAAACGTTAGCCGACTGAAGGTTCTATAGCAAATTCGCGTAAGTTGACCGTCGAAGAACTCACCATGGACCACCACTATGGATAAAGACTGAGAAGAAAAAACCGAATGGAAGAAGTGCTGAAGTTTATAGGGGATCTATGAGGACGATCTATCGGCGTCCAAGTAAGTACGAATCAGGAAGGTAAGCGAAGCAGGAATACGTTGAAGTATTCCAACGCCTGCCTTCCCTCAAGCAACTTGAGACAACAGAAGCATATCAACTGACTTACACCAGAGTAAAAGTACACTGGACTCAATGGAATTCACTGTAGGAACAGCAATATAAAGATATTGTAATTGCAATTGAATTTGTTCATCACAGGAAAATTGCTGCACTCCACGAAGTGCTGAACTAGCCTAAAGGTCACATCACAAATTAGACTCACTATGAGCCAAATGCATTGTTTAGCTAAGGTCTATACCAGACCGCATGTCTAACACGCTTTCTCTGAGTGCGACTTGTAGTACTAGCAGTGCCAAATGTAGAGATCGAAGTACTGACATACAAGAGAGGCCAACGATACGAACTAATACGAACTAAGTCTTAACTTGTCGAATCATGGAAATTAACGACTAAAGGGAATAGGAATCACCATGACACAGTTTAGAGCCAATTGCGACGATGTAACCTCATATGGATTGGTACGATACCAAAATGATGATTGCCTGCAACAACATCTCTCAGCTTATAGTGAACTTGAAAATTGGAGAGACTACAGCTCTTTGGAAATACGACAAAGCTTCTCCTACTATGACTATGAAGTCTTGAGAGCCTCGAAACAGTTTTGTTTTATTTTCTGGGACGAAATTTGGTATATAATATATATCTCTAAGACGATAGAGCAAAACTTCTTCTACAAAGCTGGGAACTCTTTAACGTCCCCAGTATCTAGGTCTTCGGAGAAAATGTTTGTTTTCGAAGAAGCAGCTTCAATGTAAATGTGCTGGTAGTTTCGAAGTTACCCGCTGCGGACGACGCCAACTGTCCGTAGTTGCAGACGCCCAGGGCAGACGCGGAGTGGTTGGCATTCAGGGCATCCTCTTTTCTTCCACCACTTCCTTCGATTTGGCTCTATCCATTCAAGCAGAAATTTCTCATTGGGTTGAGAAAGTACCTCTATATGACTTGTCCAGTTGTCAATCATTATCATTCATCCCACCTCTGACATTCTTACAATGAACTATGATCTTAACCACCACAGGCGGCCGCAGCCCTAGTGGGGAAACAGTTTTGTTTTATTTTCTGGGACGAAATTTGGTGTCCCGAAGGAGAAAACAACTGGGCACACAGGGATTCGTAAAGCTCGGGATGATCCCGTTCCTCAAAGCAGCTGCGGTTTTCGCGGATGCCGCGCTTGCGAGGGAGATTTCAAGTGCTCAAATCTTGCTTTCAGTTTCTTCGGAATTTTAGTTTTTATTTAAATTCAAAGGATGGCGCTGTGCACATATCCACATTATATATATGCGCGTGTGACCTAGTGGTTGGAGGCGTCACTGCGACACGCACGTAGAGTTGATACCTTCGCCCATGGCCCACCAAGCCTTTATGCGACTTTGATACCAGGATGGTGGTGGATCCTGGTATTGGTTTAATCTTAGCTAGGCTTCCTAATGGATACGCCGGACTCCTCAGCTTGTGAGACCTTGCGAGGGGATGAATTCCCCGCTGTACATCGCAGTCCGACACCCAGGAACATCTCCCAGCTACGATGAGGCGCTAAACTGTTGGGAGGACCAATAAGTTGCAAGCGTCGTGGGCCGAGCACCAATAAGTTTCGCTAACTCGGCACGCCCGGCCGCTCGAGACGTTAAATTGATGTTTAGAATAGTGAGAATATGTCTTACAGGCGCAATTTTTTTTAGAGTTTGTTATATTTTGTAACGTCTGAGGGAGTGGTGGTTACCCATCCATTACAAGTAATTTAACAGTGCTTTCTTCTGTAGTTGTTTCGTAGACTGGCTATGATGGCGACGTCCTGGCGCAGACTTTGGCCTGGCTGACCTTGGGACTCCAGAGAACTACAATGGCTAAACCAGCAAAACTCCGAAAAAATGATAATTATGCTGGGGCCCGCACACCTAGTGAAGACGGGCCATCCAAGTACCTAAGTACCTCAAGTTGTTTATACCGCTTCCACTTTTCATTTCTATTTATCCTGAATTTTTCTTGCCTTAAATAAAGTAAGGATGTCCATGCTCGTCCAAGTTCATGTACTGTTTGGAAGATCGGTATTTTCTACTCTTCCGTCCGGTTGTTCTATAGCGCATCAATAATTTAGGAAATAGATCATCGGCTAGGATCGTGATGAAGGGGAGAAAAACTCGACGACCAGCAAGGGAAGACGATCTTGCTGAGAATGTTGCTGGTACTGCTCAAACTCCATCACCACTCCCGTTAGTTAGTTCCTAAAAAGCCCTAGGTTGCTTACTTTATCTTCTTCTTGGAATTTCAGCCCGAAGAGGTTGCAAAAAATGAGTGCATATGAGAGGGCGAAGAAGGTGTACGAGCGGATTCAAGAAGAAAAGGCTAGAGAAAAGATCATTCGTCAAGAAGAACGTGAAAAAAGACAAGCTAATTTCCAAATGTATCTTCATTCCAAGAAGAAACGTAATAAAGCCCTTCGCAAGTGCAATAAAAAAGGCCAGCCGAATTTGGGTGCACAGGTGGAGATAATATTAGAAAAATTAGAAAAGGAGGACAAATGAGTACGAACCATACCGTCTCAACTTGTCTGTTTTAAGATTTGCTTGTGTTGTACAATTTGTAAAACTGTGACATCAAATAAATATTTCCATACGATGACTTGAAGTTGGGCTACTATGGTACTCACTCCATGGGTAGTTAGTCTACTTCGTTTCTGTTACGTTTCATATGGTTTATGCGGTATACGTCAGTAGTTATGCATACTACTTTATCTTAGCATAGTTTTATTGATGAGTTTAGAACCTTTCTTAATATCCGGCGTCACGCACATAAAAAACAAAAAGGATAAAGCTCTCAGCGTTGATCAATCTCTGAGGAATGCGCCATGCATTCGACTTCATTAAGTATCGTTGGAGGTGAACGAATGCATATCTGGTCTTTACAACGATTCGCGGTGACCTACCGATGTGTCGAGCCAGTGCTGCTATCATTCATACAAGTCTGGTACCAACCGACCCTGGAGTGGTGGGCCTGGAACGTCGGAATCGATCCCGTGTATTCCACGTCTCCGACCACAGCGCTACACGCGTCACACATACCATGTGTAATACATGAACCTTAGATGTTTCTTATACGCTTCTGAATATGGTTATGTGCTATATCCTATAAAGGAGCTTCACAGGTAACCGTGGCTTTCTGAATGGAATGCGAGATATTCTTCGTCGGTTATGGAATTTCTGATATCTTGACAATAGAAAATAATTTTTCGATGACCTAGTGCTTTGTGTTTAGTGGACATAACAGAATTGTAGAAGAGCCTTCGCTCTATTGTTCATTCAACGACGGTGAGTGGTTTGTGTGGAAGCACTTGCTTTGTGTTACAATAGTCCACTATGAAAATACATTGAAAATACATCAGCACTTAGGATTATTTTACAGCCTATCTGGAGTCCGTTTGGTGTTTTTTTTTCACATTCCATACAATGACCGTAGTGATTAAAATGAAAGAACAGTTAGTTGTCGGTCAAATTGCCGACCAATGGGCTTTCATTCTGGAGAAGGTTTTTAGTAAGTCATTAGGTGTAGCGAGTGGTTTTTCTGGTCTCATCCCTACTATTCTGATGTACTTTCGACTACATATTGAATGAATATATGGTGCGTGAAAGTTTTGCAACGCACTGAACAGGAATTGATTGCTGTAGTATCCAAAGGTGCGCGTGTAGCACAGTGGTTAGATATGCCCTGCAAAACACGGAATCGATCCCCGCGCTACTGGCCCAGCAAGCCCTCCATCCCTACGCGGTTGGCAAATTGGTACCAGACTTGTCTGGGAGGATAGTAGCACGGGCTCGATACATCGGTAGGCCATCGTGAGTCTTTTTAAGGCCAGGTATGCATTCAGTCACGATGTTTAGTGAAGTCGAACGCACAGCGCATCCCTCAAGAATTGATCAACGCCAAAAGCTTTATCCTTTTTTATTTATAGTGTCCAAGCCGTCCAGTTGTCCAAACACGTAAGGACAATCTAGTGTCCATATTGGATGCTATAGATATATGGATATATATATTATATATATATATATTTATTGTGTAATAGTACAATGCATAATGCGTTATAGTAAATAGAAAGTTTTACCTTACCGATGTCGCTGTTGTCCCAAATTTCTATGCGTGATCAGACCACCGTCTCCTTCGTGCAAGATTTTATTTCTCACGGAAAGGAGAAAAAGCCGCTAAATTCAAAAACCGAAGTCCCAGAACCACCAGAAATTGGGACTTATTCAACTCATTAGTCGGCTGTTGGGAAGATGCCGTTGTCGGTAACATCAACTAGGAATACGATCGGCTCATTGAACATCTTCACGTTAGCGCCATGAAAGCTGAGAGTTCGAGAGATTGACTCTCGAGGTGATACGCTAGCGGGGAATCGCACGAGCTGGAAGCAACGGCAATCTAACGTCCGAACTTGCGAGACAATGCCGACAGGCGATAAAAGATGATGAGGAGAGAAAAGTAGCAGTAATGATCGAAGCTGCAGAGGTTGGGAAAGCATTCGCAAAGGCCACCGAAGCTTCGTCAACTACATGAGCAAAGTGATTGCACTCCGACGCCCAGACGGAACAGTAACAGCGTCCAAAAAGGCAGTGGAGAAAATCACTCACGAATATTACTCGGATCTCTTCGATAGCCACGTCCATCTCCCGTCTTGTGAAATAAAAGAGAATGGATATGTTGTACCACCGGTTCTCCCGAAATCCGACATGCCATTTCGTCGGTGAAAAATCGAACAGCACCAGGTCCGGACAGGATAAGATCAGAACATCTGAAGAACCTTCCGCTAGTCCTCGTAAACACACTGGGTCGGCAGTTACATCTTCTTCGCTTTGCTGATGATGTCGTCCTTATAACGCCAGACATTTGCCAAGTGGGACGTATGCTTGCTTACTTTGATAAAGCGTGTGGAAAGATTGGCCTTCGACTAAATCTCACGAAAACGGTGTTCATGAAGAACGGATTGGTTTCGTTTGCCTTATTCACGCTCAACGGAACGAATATTTCCGAATGTTCTAGTTATGTTTATCTAGGTCGGGAAATCAATGTGATTAACGATTTAGTTCCAGAGCTGAGCAGTAGGAAACGAGCGTCTTGGGGAGCCTTCAAGAGCATCGAGGATGTAGTGAAAGATGGGATCCGAAGCTCCAACCTGCGTCAACGATCAAGAATCAATGATGGCGTTCTGTGCACCAAACAGTTCTAACTGCGGCTTACTGTCACGTTTCGTTTTTCTCCTTTCAGCTGTTCCGTAAATTATGCAATAGGGGTTGAGAATTCGATCTACCTTCGTGCTTTCATAAGCCTCAACGGAACGAATATTTCCGAATGTTCTAGTTATGTTTATCTAGGTCGGGAAATCAATGTGATTAACGATTTAGTTCCAGAGCTGAGCAGTAGGAAACGAGCGTCTTGGGGAGCCTTCAAGAGCATCGAGGATGTAGTGAAAGATGGGATCCGAAGCTCCAACCTGCGTCAACGATCAAGAATCAATCTAACTGCGGCTTACTGTCACGTTTCGTTTTTCTCCTTTCAGCTGTTCCGTAAATTATGCAATAGGAGTTGAGAATTCGATCTACCTTCGTGCTTTCATAAGTTTTCCGTTGCTGATGCCTGATCACCCTCGTCGTCCGCCACCCGGTAGAAGCTTCCCTTTTCTGCGTAAAGGAGATGGGCAAAAAACTAAGGTGAATATTCCTAACGTTGTACGACAGGTTCGTAATGCGTAATCGAAGTTTGGGATACGTAGTGAAATTATGATAGCATCAGTATTTAGTCGTTGGTAATTTATGTATAATGACGTTGTGATTTTCATATAAACTACCCGGTTCTGCAACGGGCAGGAAGCTTTCCGAAGTCTGGCGCAGATGGTGAAGGTAATACTAAGATTTTTCCGATTTCTTTCTGCCATCAGGTTTCTGGAATAGTGGTGAAAATATTGTAGATAAGCGGTTATACAATTCTCAAGATGTGTATGGTGTAAAATGGCATACTAAAAGCGTTATACCCACACGTTCGGAATCAGATGGCGCTGAAATAGGTGCTAATATAGGTTGATATAAATATATATATATATATATACATATGCATACATATACATATATGCATATGTGTTTTATACACATATACATATATATATATATTCTGTCAAAAACGAATTTTCTTGTGAAATTGTTACAGTCACCCTAATTGTCCTCACTTGTTTTGTGAACGGTTAGCTCATTCCCAGGAAAAATCGTGTTGGCTTCTGCAAATTTACTATGTAATCTATATGGTGTACTCCTTGCATTTTTTTTCTTTGATACTTCTACCTAGTTTTTCGGTCCCTAATTAGACACTAGTTGTGCTTTAGTCTTTCCGTTTACCTTTCTGCAGTTATTTTTTTTAATGTCAGCATTCTTCTGTTCCGAGAACGACTCGACCAAATGATGATGGATTTGTCAGAGAATGTGGAAGTCCAACACACGTTGATGGTAAGGCTTTGAGAAAGTGATAACTTGTTGGATACATATTTGCATATATATAATATATATTTATTTTATTTGATCCGTCTTTACGTATCCCAGCACTTCTCACATTCGATTTGTTTCCTCCATTGCCCACAAAGGTCTTCCTCCTACTTTTACGTGTGACTTCGGTTGCTGCTTGAGGATTTCCACTTCATCTTGAATGTCGTAGAACACTAGTCGAGGAATTCTCCTTGTGGTCCTGACATAGCCGGGCTGGAGGCGTTCCCAAAAAAATTGCGAGAGTGATCTTTCTTTTCCAGATAAGTCAGGTACCAATTTTCCGACCCCGTAGGTATGAGAGGCTTGGTTTGCCCGGAGTGGATTCGAACTAGCCACCATGTTTTTTTTCTTACCTTGAGCCGAAGCCAGATTGTTCCTAGGTTATCACCACGAGTAGTCGTCTGCTTTTGTGGACTGGGAGCGATTTTGCCATTTAGTACTAGATTTGTTCCAAAGTGAGAGCGACTATTGGCATTGATGTAGGGACTTTCCGGTGAAAATGTTAAATTCTTTGCTAGCTCACGAGTCAGCGCTTGGGAAAGGGTCTTTGTCATATCACACTGGATGTCAGGAGTGGAAGCATGCTGAGTTTGACCAAATTCCATCGTATTTATCAAGATATTTTTTTATAGTGAATTCGAATATGCGAAACTAACATTGGCACTTTATCAGAAAGTTCTTCGTCAAGTGAAGAAGTCTCCCCAACTTCATCTTCCATAGCTCGACCTAACATCGAACTGCGTAAACAAAAGGCACTTCCTCTGCAGATGTTAGCTAGAGAAGAGGTGACTTTTATTTCTCTACATCTTCAGCCTTCCGGTCAAGAGCATTTTCTTATCTAATTGTAAGTGTTATAATTAGAAATGGTGCCCATAGCAGTCGCAGCTATGAATTTCTTGCAGAATTATTCACTCACTCCTCCTACCGTTGGCTCAACGTCTCCTATGCTCGCAAGTACACCACAACCTAGGGCAGAGTGGCAATTACCACAGCAGTCACAACATGTGCCCGCCTTAGAAACTTCGATACTCGGTGACATTACAAATGTAAGTTTTTGTAAATCGATGGAATTCATGTATTCATTATCAAGATGAACTGAGAAAGCTCGCGATAGCGATGCAATTCACTTATATTTGCCTAGAACCTTAATGAATTTTCGATTGTTAATTCTATTTGTTGGTATAATTTAGCAGGCGGACGAAGCTGTTTTGTCTCCTAGGAACGAAAAAAAGAGTCCTGGTGGGTGGGAAGTTTATTCGCCTCATTGAGAGTTAGTTATTCTCTTCAATTAGGTCACCGTGATGGAAATATACCAGCTGCAAGCGTTGTTCTCCAGCAGGTGAGGAACGAACACTTTCCAATGTGTGCTTGAAGCATGAGAAAACATGTGCATTGAAATCAATGCGTTTGTGTCTTGCGGAGTGTATCACACATTGATTTCAATACATATACTTCCCGGCTGTTTGTTTTGCTATTTTGCTATACGTTTCGTTTTAATCGTTAGCTTTTTGAACACTTGTGCCATTAGACGTAGTATTCAGTAAAAGTTAGGAAGCTTAATTTGAAATATGGAATTGCCTTCTTTACCGATTCGAGATCAGATATTATACGGAGACTAGTATTTTGTTCGTGTGATTTGTCACATCGCTTCCATCATCCACGAAAATCTTTGGGTATATTCGGCTTCTGATTGAGAGTTTTTGGTCTTTTCAGTGGCATTTCTGCCAATGCGCTATCCGCCCGCCCACACAGAAATATGTTTATGAAATATAAAATATTGTTTGTTTTGTCCAAGAAGGATTTCTCGTGTTGACGCTTTTGAAACGTGGTTTGATGAGTTTGTGAGAAACGTCGAGTCATTTGTTGTGAATATAATAATAATCTCATTCTTTTAATTTTTAATTCACTACCTCTTCGGACTAAAAAGTCCTTGTTATTCTTTCATCACAGCACCATTGTATCTCTCCAATGCCTTTGATAGATACTCTGTTTGGGAGTTTTTTCGGCGTATTCTTGCATCTGCCAAAGAAATAGGGTTTTTTTTTCGACGCAATGTTTCTCCAGAAAAGAAATTCAAATAACATTTAGCGGTCTGCAAGCAACCAACCAAACGTACATGTCGATTGAGCCACGCCTACATTTCTATTGGCGGACATCATGATCCCTCATGTAGTTTTATGGTGCCCAACTTGAATACGTTGATCTTGTACTAGCGCCTTTTATGTCGAATGTAGTGCTAGAACAAGGTATATCTTCTGAACGACTAGAGGAGATCTTCGGTGCTCCTGTCCTTGCTAGACATTTATAGGCCCTGGAAATTTGTTTGCAGGATGGCCAACGTTGATCCCGGATATATTTTCCTGTCTGCTGTGCCATTTGTTGTGGGTGTCCTGGAAATTAGGCAGCGCCTTGAAATATTTGTGTCCTTGTGGTCATTTGAATCTCATTTGTAGACCTGATTGGAACACTAATAGTCTTTTTCCGAGAAATCTCGAAATTATTGGAATTATTCTCTTCTTTGTAATCAATTTAATGATTAATCTCACATATCGATTCCAGTCGTTTCATTCTCAATGAAAAAAATTTTTCGGCTCTTAGTGCTCTATTTGCTTACATGAAAACCACTCGAATTTTCAGATCTTTGCAAATATGGCATAAGTCTTACAATCCGTCCAAGTTGGAAATGTGATTTTTAAAGGCTAAGCCAAAGGGTAATTTTTTCATAAGCAAGAGACGTTGGTGCTTCAAAATGTTTTGTTGATGTTTGCACGTAGTGCGTTTGCTTTTAATGAGTACAAGGCAATATTCGTACACGTCCATCGAGGCGTTTGCACAATGTCGTGGTTTCTCTTCTTGCCAATGGCTTCTTTTCCGGTGAAAAAAATATTAAAATTCATTCCAGTGAAAAAATTGTCTGTTCTAGTTGTGATTTCGCTTTTCCATTGTAGCAAGAGGACACATAAGAAGGCATTTCGTCGTATGCATACAGTCTAACATTTTATTTGTCTCCAATTTGGATGTATGTTTTTGAACATAATGTGGTTCAGGCTGGTTCTGTCGATAGTGGTAATCTAATTGCTAACTCACATACCCCGCATCCAGTTCCTGGTCATGACATTAGACCGCTGCCTCAGAGGGGTTACACAGACGTGGAAAAGAAGTTGGTTGAACAGCTGCGAAATGCCATTGCACATCTTGACCTTGCCGATATGGAACAGCAAAAGAAAGCCAAAGAAGTTTGTCATTTTTTATGTTTTGCTTTTCCACTTGAATTATTTCAATGGAATAACTGTGGCCCCGCATCCAGTTCCTGGTCATGACATTAGACCGCTGCCTCAGAGGGGTTACACAGACGTGGAAAAGAAGTTGGTTGAACAGCTGCGAAATGCCATTGCACATCTTGACCTTGCCGATATGGAACAGCAAAAGAAAGCCAAAGAAGTTTGTCATTTTTTATGTTTTGCTTTTCCACTTGAATTATTTCAATGGAATAGCTGTGGTTCTTAGTGTTGTTAGTAATCTTCATCTTTATTGAATTGTATTTATGGTTGGAAGAGGCGTATCTTCAATTTCGTGATCACGTACGCGAATTCGAGGAGCAGAAAGATCTAGAGAAAGAAAGAGTTCAGCGTATTCGTCGGCAACTTGAGAGAGAGAGGAAGACCATCAATAAAACTGGTGGTGAGAAGGATAAAGCTGTAGCTGAGCAGGTATATAACTTGTACCCTTGCATTTCAAGTAATCACTATAATCATTTGAATGTATTTCTGGCTGTGATCGTTTTTGTTTCCAGATAGAAGATTTGATGAAAGCCATAGCGCAAAAGGACCGACAAATATCATCGCTGCGTCTACGTCTGCGAAAGGCTGAGGAGATGAGTCAGACGAAAGAGAAGGAATTGGAGGAAAATAACAAGAAAGTAGAGCGATTGGAAAGAACTGTTAACACACTGCAGGTAGTATATTAACAAGCACAACCGCTGAACTCTACAAATTTCGAAGCAAAGATGACGTGCCCTTTCTTTCAGCGGCAATTGGCTCAAGTTCGTGGAAATTACGCCAAACAAACACATGAGATGGCTGCAGAGCTTCAGGCAGCTCGAGCGCACAACCTGCGAAGAAAGGGTTCCATTGGATTGCTCCCAACCGTGAACGATCAAGTAAGAGGAGTTTTACTTCCAATTTTTTAAAAATAGTGTTTCACTCGAAGGAGAAATCGGGTAATATTTGTTGTAAGCTCCAGTCCAATTCCAAGCACTGTTTATCCTGAATTTGCGACCGAATGCAGCGATCTCATGGCTCAAGATAGTTATATCATACTAAAAAATCAGTGATAAGGGGTTTAGACTGAAAAGCGGTAGTTAGTAAGAAAACCACGTTCTAGCAATAAGAGAAAGTTGTGACGTTCTGTCCTTACACTTTTTCTTGCTTCCGCCTTCATTCTGTTTTTCTTTCTGTCTGCCAATCTTACCATTTTTGTCGCTCTTCCGTGCCTGTCTATAATCATTTTCTTTTCTGTATTATTCTCACTCTCCTTTCTTCCGTGCCTGTCTATAATCATTTTCTTTTCTGTATTATTCTCTCTCCTTTTTTTTTACTGAGGGACTTGTTCATTCCACATTTTTTTGATATCATCGCACTCTGATCTTCCTAGCTTCTTTCCTTTCCTATCCTCACCTAGTCCACATTTTACCGATTCTACTCCTGTCATGCGTCCAAATTACGCCTACCTTCTTTCTCACAGTTATCTTGTAAACTAATGGTGTTGTGTTCAATTGGAATCAAAGCCTTTATGATTTCCACATTCTACTCAGTAATGCCCAATATTCCCTATTACAATGAACTTCTAGGTTTCCTAGATCAACGAATTTTCTTAAGCTTTTTTTAGCAGGAATTTGGTTGTTTAATGTTTTTCCTGCATAGTTCTGGAAATGGTCTAAAAAATGGCATTTGCTTGGCGAGGACTTGATAAGTGTAATGAGCGAGATCGAACATCGTATACCACTTCTTTTAGTAATTATTGCGGCTGTGCTTTAAAGGATAAAAAGCTGAAGCGTTTGGCGTCAATCCATTCAATCTATGAGAGATGCACCATGCATTCGACTTCATCAAGCATTGTTGAAAGTGGTTGAATGCATATTTGGCTATACAATAACTTGCGGCGGCCTACCGATGTATCAAGTCAATGCTGCTATCATTCCTGACGAGCTTAGTACCAGTTTGTTGATCCCGGGGATGGAAAACTTGGTGGCCCTAATGATCGAAGAAGCGGACACGTGTTTATTGCAGGAGTACCTGTAAACATAAACATTTACGTCTTACACATAAAGTTGATACACAAATAAAATGCAGCTTTACCATCTACATTTTTTACAATTTGAATACTTGAGTGACCCACCCTCACTGGTTGTGCGGGCCCAACATAATACCCTTTTTCGGAGATGCTGATTAAGCTATTGTGGTTTCCTGGAATCCCTAGGTCAGCCTGGCCAAGCCTGCCTCAGGTCCTCACCACCACAGGCAGTCGCAGCCGTAGTGGATCAGAGGAGGATTTGCCACCGTGCGACTTTAATACCTGGACGGTGGTGGATCCTGGTATTGGTTTACTCTTAGCTAGGCTTCCTGATGGAAACGCCAGGCTCCTCAGTTTGGGAGTCCTTGCCAGGGAGATGGTTCTCCCCGCTATACAACACAGCCCGGCACCCAGGAACAGCTCCTAGCCACGACGAGACGGTAAACCATTGAATCAAATATTCAAGTATAATTCTATAATTTACACTTTTTATGCTATGGCTAGAACATTCTAAGGAATAGTATTTGCCATATTAAATGTTTTTATTAGTGCTGGCTGTTTTGCACATTTCACAGCCATTTAGAGCCCTGATATTTTGAAAACTTATAACAACCAACACCATGTCTCCACTTTTTGAGTTATGAAATCACTTCTAAGGCATGAACAACTGGAAATGGGGAGTACTCTATCTAGTTGAATCAAACAGCAAAACACATGACTTTTCAACTCACTTTTTCGAAATCTGCTGTGCATTCTTCGACGTAGCTGTCTGATCTAGGATTCTTGAGTCGTGTTTCGTGGACGTAGTGAAAACTCCCCGTTTATTTTCTTGCATTAGAACCGGTGTACTGCTTTTATTGTTGATATAGTTATTTATATGATCTTACAAACTGATCTTCTTAAGCTGATGCGAGGTTAGTATAGGTCTTCGTTGTCGTCGTCGTTGCTGTCGGTGTTGTTGGTCGATGGCTTACGTCTCGGCGATTTCGCCTTTCTCAGAGCCTGGACGTATTTTATATCAGAATACTTTAATTATTCGTTGAAAAAAAAAGGCTAAAATATTAATGAAGATCAAACTTTTAAATAGATGGTGGGTTAGGATGCTACGGTCAAATGTTGTTCTACGCCATATTGAAAAGAAAGGCTACTCACCATGATGCTACTGGCCCACACGTTGTTCATGTGGGGTCGTGAGCGAGACCCACGTAGGAGTGAAAATATCATTTTGAAATAGGACGCCAGATCACGTATGATAGTGAGGCACTCGTCCTTCCGGTTCATCTTTGGATTGTTGAAATTTATCCAAAACGCTTCAAGAGTTTTGCGTGTTGATGTTTTCGATTCCTGCGCTGGGATCCGTGCAGTCACATCGAAATCATCGCCGTTGTGCCCTATGCGTACCTAGAGGAGTGTTTTGACGAATTTTAACTTTCCTATCTAGATATTCTTTTATGCGGACGCAAAGTGGTCTACCCGTTTCCCCAATGTATTCCTCACCGCATGTCTTTATAGAAAGTCGGTCTTTTGAGTTATTAAGAGATGCTCTTAGTGTGTTGGTTCTTTGATTAGCTCCTCTTCAGGTTCCCTTGCATGACCTATTTGAGAAATTCTTTCCTGTTATTCATGCATGTGTCAATCAGACCAGTTTTCCTTTTGAGAAATCTTTCAGCTAAAGAGACTCATGTACGAATTATCAATGAATGAACATACTATTTCTTCCAATTTGATCACCACTAATCCGCCCACATCTCCGCCTCTTTCCGAGTTGATTTTACCATCGTACGAATGATATTTGTGTATCCAGTTACTATACACAACTTGGCTTTACATTTTTTTTAGTTATTGTATATGGCTATGTTTCCTGTCTGACATGTATCGACGGTACGAGGTCTCTAAATAGCAGGAGAGTGTCGTCAATGCACAGCTTTTTGGCCGTCCTTTGAAATCTCTTACGAGTTAAATCTGCACCTTGGAATATTTTGGGCATGTTGATATCCTATACAGTTTACAAATATCAGCAGGAAACGATTCACGGAAACATGTTGATTCTGTGCGGGCAAGTCGGAGTAGTTCGGTCACTCCATGTTGACTACATCGAAAATGCAGCTGTCGTGATACACTGACCACCACTAACCGTATGAATCGTGATCATCGACATTCGTCATCCTTCAATTCACTTTCTCATTCTTGTCGGGAAGGATCACAAAAGCTTTTTTCTGAGCACCTACGGTGTTTTCTTCTTCACCTTCGGTGAACACTTAGTCCAAAAGGAACGCTGTCTCTCGATCCCAGTGTTTAACCCCTAATTGATTATTTCTTTTGCAATCGCTATATTGATTCAGTGATCATGTGACATCGATTGGTACAAAAAACATTAAAGGAAGAGAAAAAATGCCAGCATTGGGCGTTGTGCATCAAATTTTTTGACGATTAGAGTCCGAGACGTAATTCGTTGTTTTTGCCAATCCAAATCTATTACAGATATCGCTGATTGAAGTTAAGCTCAGCTCGTTTCCTTCCTCGTACGACTCATGTATACGTTTCTCTATAGGCACAGTTTTTTTTTCTGCCTTGTCAATAGGAAAAGCGGTTAGTTGTCGCGGGAATTGTTACGCGACGATCCAGGACCAGGAATCTTAGTCCCATCTGTTGTACCACGTATCCATTTAGTCAGCAAAAATTCTTACAAACAAATTCGTCAGAGGAGCGGTTTTTTTGTACAATATTAAGTACACAGAAGAATTTTCTGGTCTGACTTATGCTATACTGGAACAACATGTAAGGCAGAAGACCTTTACGACAAGACGACGTGAGAGTAAATAGACTGAAACCATTTTACTTTGGGCGATGTACCTCTTTAGAACACGAGATTTCAAGAAATCAGAGAACGTACTTCAGGTTCTTAAAGTTCCTTGTGCAAGCTAGGAAGCAATAAACAGTATTGCACTTGGGAACACCATCGTGTGCTAGTGAGCAAAATGCTATTTATTTAAGGGGCTTGCTATCCGAAGTATGGGTTTTAACAGAGAAAAACCATTTCTCAGTCCAGAATTCTGTCGTGATAGAATAATTAATATTATATGTTGTTGGCAGAGATGTGTATGTACCTTCTAGATGTTTAGTTCAACTAGTGAAGTTCACTTTTAGTTGGAATACATCTAAAGTTAAAATAAAAGGATAAAGCTCTCGGCGTTGATCAATCCCTGAGGGATGCGCCATGCATTCGACTTCATTAAGTATCGTTGGAGGTGATTGAATGCATATCTGGCCTTTACAATGACTCGCGGTGGCCAGCCGATGTATCGAGCCAGTGCTGCTATCCTCCCAGACAAGTCTGGTACCAATTTGCCGACCCCGGAGGGATGGAAGGCTTGGTGGGCCATGGGCGTCTTGGTTAGCGCGTGGTACTTATATGACTAAGACATCTAAAGATGGTGTCATAAATAACCGCCAATGTGTTCACAAAGACGTCGAAATAAAAAGAAAATAAAGGAGAAGTTTTACAAAGAAGGCACCAAAACATCCCCCTTCCCTGTCTCCTATGAATCAGTGTGAGATGTGCTAAGGAAATCATGAACTCTATTCTGAGGGACTTTTTTCTAATGAAAATTTCCCCAAATTCTTTTCTTCCTTGAATTTCCTTCAAAAGAAGTTTTTTACGGTTTTAATGCTTTTGCTTCGTATACTTTCGAACCAAGAAAAAACTTGTTGGGAAATATCGTGCAGACCAAATTGTTTCAGATGTGATTGCAATCAGCGGAATTTGTTGTTCCAAGAATTTTCCGCTTTTCAGACTGTTCATGGAAAGCCCGTGGGCACAGTTGATCCGCAAGCTCCGGAACAACAAAAGTCAACTCAAGAACGATCAAAATCTGTCAGTTGGGCGGACAAACCTGTACCTACGCATGTTTTACCGAATGCAGCATCTTACACAAGTGGATCCAGCCAAATGGTGCTGCATAGACTTTTTGAAATGTAGTAGATTTATTACTTAGTGTCGTATTAGTTCAGAAGTACCAACTGAGACATTAGTCATTCTACGTGACAGGTAGTCCCAGCTAACAAGGTTTAATCGAAAATTTCATGCTTCAGAAGTTCATCGAGCAGGGAGTTGGCTACTTTGGTTCATGTCGGCTGTTTAAAAATGAAATTGGTATGCTGTTCTAATAGTGATGTGTGAAATTTGAGGTAAAACGTGACTACTGATGGGTGTCGTTAATCTACTTGTAAAACTGGCTCTAAATGCGCGTGCTTGTCTTTAACATGTCGAGTTTTCCTCTTCCGTCCTGCTCTACTTTGTGTCCTTGTTCTTCTTCATATTCCAGTCGTGTAAATCCAAAAGTTTAGGTGAATGGACGAAAGTAACAACAACCGATTGCGGATGTGACTTTTACGAATACAGCAACTCCGATGTTCGTTGGATCAGCTGCGACCGCACTGTTGAGGTTTTGTTTTTAAATTAGCAGATTGTTATTGTTATGAAATTCGACCACGTTTAGGTAAACTACTTCGGCATCGTTGGGGCAACAGTTGTTACACTTATAAAAGGATGCAGTATTCGGTATTTCAACAGTGGACAGGTCGTTCACAATTTTTCTTTTTTTTTTTGAATGAATCGAGTTGGAATTTTAGATTGAACTATATCGTCTCTCTGGAGAGATTTCTCGATTTGATCCTGCGACGAAGCGGCGGACTGAGACTATGATTCACTCTGATGGTTCAAAATACGTCGAAATGTAAGGCGAATTTGTATTGAAATGCATAGTATTGCTTCTGAAATAACCGGACACTTGTTGAAGTTTCGATTCAACTGGCTGCTTTGTCCGGATTGAAGGAACTAATCGTACTTCGCATAATTTCGGGGAGCGGTCATCCTATCGTGGACATCCATCTGATCGTCATGTGTACAATCATAGTAATTCTGAGCCAGAATGGATAGAACCGGAGTATCATGTGGGTGAACCACCATTATTTCGGAGTTGTCGTTCCAGAAATACGTTGAATTGAAATCAATTCGTGCAGTACTACGTTCTATTTTACAGGCGCGACGATGTCCTGATGGGTCATTGAAGATAAAATTCTCCAACGTTATGGTATGATATTTTGCGTGGCTTTATCTAAATTTTGTTTCAAGTATGTGTTTGGCTACTAAATAATTTCTCAGAGTTCCGAAATCGTGGAGTTCCCATTGCTTTCTCAATTTCTAGGGCGTTTCCTCCTATGAAAACGATGAAAGCTCTCAACATTCCTTCAGGTGTGCTGCCTCGGTGTGGAGGATGTCGGCTATGTGAAACATACAACTCGATTGGAAAATGGAGGCGAACGGAAGCGGATGTGTGTAGAATGGGGACATGTGGCTAGAGCAAGGCAACGGCAGATCGAAGCTCGAAAGTGCCAAGAACTAGTTGCCCTTAATGCAACGATGTGAGTGACAGTCACTGATCTGTTAGACTGTGGCTCTTTGACTTATTCATTACTTTATAAGCTCCACTGGTAAACTACGGTTGTATGAACGTACATTATTAGAACAGTTTATATTGTTGGTGTTTATCAATCACCACTCATCATTTTGTGCATTTGTTTTTCTTCTCTTGGTCGTAGCAGAAAGGAGTTTTTCATATGGTTCAACTGTATGGCACGGGTAATGTACTTTTTTTTGTAACACCGTTTGTAATATTATGCATTTTCTATCTATTTTTCTTGTAGTTAGTAAACTTACTTTGTCATGATAATTGAACGTTTCTACAAGGTTTTTCTCACATATGCATTGGTGGGACATCAGTAAATATACTACTTAGATCTGTCAACAACGCGGTTGGAAAATACAATACAAAAATGAGTATGATGTGAAATACAACCACAACGATGCTGAGATGTTCTCAAAACATAGATCCCTGGTTAGATCGAATCACTGCTACCGTTTACCGTGGGGCTCGCGTATTACACGCTGCAACACGGACGCCCTTACTTTGCGTTCCTCTCAGCTAGTTTTTTACCTAATGCTGCCATCAGCAATTTCCGGATCAATTATGATGACTGTCGCTGCTGATAGCAGCGTTAGGTAGGAAACTAGCTGAGAGAATCGCAGGGCAAGGGTCTCCGTGGTGCAGTGTGTGGTACGTGAGTTCCTGTAAAGGGTAATCGTGGTTCGATCTGACGAAGTTTCCGAGGAGTCCAAGTTTTGCAAATATCTCAGCATTGTTGTGGTTGCATTTCACATCATACCCTGCCGCGAAAAGTTACTGTAGTCAGAAATTAAAGCGTAACAAAAATAAGTATTTTGAGTATTGTAATAAAAACGAGCCACCAGAAGCTCGCCTTAGCAAGCTAGCTCCTAGAAAAGTGAACGACAGGCCATTCCTCATTGTTGATATTCGTAATGATCGGTGGTGTTTTTCTTCCCAAACACAAAGGATTTATACAGGCCAATCCAAATAGAGCTGTCATAACAATCTTGTTCATGACCAAGGTTTCGTTTGATAGTAATGTGATAGACGAGTAGCACGTGTAGAAATGTTTTAAGAAGACGAAATGCTATGAACTGCTGCGTGTTAATGCCTTTCGCTTAAAATAAGGTGAGAAAAGCCACCATTTTGGGTTACCCTTGCGCTTGTACCGGTGTATTAGATCTCTCGCCCTTTCGCCTTCGACATGTCAAGAAGTCGCGTAGTTGCGTTGAGCAAAGACAGTGATGAGGAAGCACAAAGTGAGTAATTCACTCTTTTACAATAGAGAATTTCGACACGTTGCTACAGTGTTTGTACCGGTGCTCACTAGGGTTTCCCATTGTGCATCCGTGAGATTGGATATCTGCAATAGGAGTGCATTCATGGGAAACGCCAGCAGGGTATTTGATGATATCGGATGGACTTCGGAAATCATGACAACGAAATCACTGCTATGATTTCAAAACCGATGGTGGTATATAACTACAGTGATGCTGAGATACTTTCAAAACCGTAAAAGGTTATAGCGAGTTTGATCCCGATCGGAGGCACTTTGAATATGAAGCAGATAAATGATAAGCGATAAAGCTCTCGACGTTGATCAATCCCCGAGGGATGCGCCATGCATTTAACTTCATTAAGTATCGTTGGAGGTGATTGAATGCATATCTGGCCTTTACAATGACTCGCGGTAGCCTACCGATGTATCGAGCCAGTGCTGCTATCCTCCCAGACAAGTCTGGTACCAAATTGCCAACCCCGGTGGGATAGAAGGCTTGGTGGGCCATGAACACCGGGAATCGCATTCACGTTTGTGTTGCAGGGTGCCCCCGACCACTGCGCCACACGCACCCATCATGTGTAGCATGTATCTTATATAAAGCATGTTAAGTATTCACTATACTCAGTTCGCGTGTTATCGTTTCTTGTAAAAAAATGCTGTAGCAGGGCCATTGCAGATACATAATTTCCTAAGGAAGTTGAGAAATCGTGTATCCATCGGCAATCTTAGCACACTTTTTAGATTCAACTAAAGATGAGAAATCCGAGACTTCCTCGGCGAATAGTGTAAGGGTATGTATGTTCGTGCTGAAATTCATCAATGAATTAGACCTCTAATTTTCCTTTAATCATTTCACACATGAAAGAAGTGAGAAGCTCCCAAAGTGAAAAAGCTTTGAATGTCTCTCACATGAAGATCCTTATCCTTAGCTTTCGCATTTCTCCAGTACTGATCAAAAGGATCTTGGCGTTTGTTGGCTTAGGCGATCCAAACTTTATTTGTTAGTTAGAATCTTTAAATTGAGAGGGTGGCTTTCTGTATGCGATAAGTGATATTCTTTTTATTGTTTCATTGGAGAAAGTATTCAAAAGAAAACCATCCCGAGCACGTTTACGAAGAGCACTGGAACCGTTCCTGGAAAGGTGAACAATTTATCTTCAAATTATTCCGTTGTGGTTTTGACGACATCAACAAGAACGGAAAACGTCAAGTTTTAATGTAAAATCAGTAAGCCTTCGTAGACACATTCTCGAGAAGCCGTCTATTTCATGAGTTGGTCCAGAACACCCGAAACATTTGCTTCTCTTAGCCCCCATATTCTTCGCTTTCATGGACATATCATATCTTTAGAATTTTCTTCTCCAGATGGATAACGACCACATTCCGAGCTCATACCACCGAACCGAATGCATGTGCTAATGAAGTGAGACATATAGATACTTCATCCTCACTGACTTCCAAAAATAGTTAAATTTTGTCCATAACTGTATGAAAAACATAAATAGAGTTTAAGGAAGTATAATATTAGAGGCGGCAAAAGACGTACACTTGTGAAGTAGACTATGATTGTGGCAAAGCAATAGACAAAGAATAGAGAATAAGCACGGATGTTAACATAAGAGTGAAAGGAGAGGAGGAGAATGAATGGAATGGATGAAAAGAACGGAATTAGATAGAGTGACAGAGAAATAGATAATCAATTAATGAAGCGTAAACTGTTAACTAGGAGTATAACAGGTAACGGGAGTATAACATGGCTTGCATTCCATGCATACACCACATGACGCATATTTAGAGGATTAGTTAGTGACAAATGCTGCCGGCATGTTTCTTCCAAGGCTATTCGTTAGAAGTTCAGATTTTCGCACCGATACCTACATTGTGCGCTTTGTATGCCGTCACACAAGCTCTTCCGAAATCCAAGTGCGGCAGTGTCCGAGATCTTTTCAAATTCAACGTCGAATGCTTGCATGGTGGGTCATGGTTGTTCGACAAGTGTTCATAATTTCAGGAAAGTAACATGTAGACAACTTTAATTCGGTTAACACATAACGAACAATGTGGAAGTATAACCCATACGCGAAGACTAGAGCAGCCAGTATTACCTCCATCATGGTTTATCCAATTTCTGATGGTACATTTTTGGCGCACAGGACCCTTTTCTTGAATTCCAGTAACTAGTGGGTAGCTTATCCAGAACAGATGCTGTGGCGAGGTTCGGCCACGAAAGGCCCCATTCTGTACATAGAAATATAGAAAGACGAACGAATTCACTGAATGCCAATTTGACTGATAATTAAATGCTATTTCGTCTATCCACTATAATGAGTCATAGGAATATGTAGGTATGTAGATGCGCCATGCATTCGACTTCATTAAGCATCGTTTGGAGGTGATTGAATGCATACTTGACCTTTACAATGACTCGCGGTGGCCCACCGAAATATCGAGCCAGTGTGGCCATCATCGTAGACAAGTCTGGTACCAATTTGCCAATCTCAGAGGTATGGAAGGTTTGCTGGGCCATGGGCGAGGGGATCGATTCCATCTGTGTGTTGCAGAGCTCCTCCGACCACTGCGCCACACGGGCCCTTAGTAAAACATACGTTTCATTTATACCCATAGACCGATAGAGCAGAGTTTCTTCTATAATGTGATCGTGTTCTCACCACTTTAAGTCTCATAACTATACAAAAATTACTGTTTATTGCCACAACGATGCCGAGAGATTCGCAAAACTTGGACCCCAGGTCAGATCGAACCACGGCTATCCTACCTGAGGTTCGCGTGTAACATACCGTATGTGGTGTACCACCGAGGCACTTGCTTTGCGTTTCTATCAAACACTTTTCTACTTAGCACTGCCAACAGCATTAACCCTTCGGCTGGATTGATCTAGGGAGCAAAAATCGGAATTGAACCCAGTTAAGCTGAGGCTGTAGTCAAAATCACAATGTTAACTTTTTATTTGGGACCTATTATAATTTTTCAACGCAGAGTATGATGTGAAATACTGGGTTCAATTCCGATTTTGCTCTCCAGATCAATCCCGCTGACAAGTGGTCGATGATGGCAGCGTTAGGTAGAAAACTGAGAGAAACCCAAAGCAAGGGCCTCCATTACTGTTTATTGTCGAAAACCAGCAGGTCCACAAACGCTGAAAATTGGGCGTTGTTAGACTATAGTGACGCTAAACACCTGGTGTTCGTCATGGATTAAAAGAATAGAGACGCCACTTGTTTAGATTTAACTTGATCCTAACTAACTTAAGGCGTGACTTATAGGTGTGACTTACCTACTATACGTGAAAAAGGGGTTACAATGAGACTCACGGACCTCAAGGCCATTTGCCTCTTTTGTAATGCACAAGCTCTATCTTGGTGTTTGACCAAGCAGTGATGTCACAGTATCAAATCTCTCTTGAATCACGCGTATCGTGAATCACCAGTTCAGAACTTCGAAGCCGCATCGCTTCTCAGCCACGACTCCCGCCTTCAGCAGTATTTTCATTTTTAAAGATTATTGTCGATGACGATGAGAAGACTCTAGTGTCGGACTCATTCATGAGGAAAATGAAGGAACTCTTCGCAGATGAGGTCACAGGAGTTTCGCCTAGAGTGGCGAGTTTTGTGAAAATTTTTGAACCTGGTCTTTTTAATACGAGTATGCTTCATTTGTGTTCAGGTGGTTCTAGCGTGTAGTCCTCAAAAAGTAGCACGATTTCTTCGCTCTCTCACTGGTGGAGCTATTGATGGGCCACGATCTGTTCACGGTCTCACATCTTTTTACGCTACAGCGGGCCTTAAAGCTCGTTGGTGTGGAAAGGTGAACATCTTTGTTCCAACAAAAAATTGAAAAAAGAACTAGATCTATTTATTCTTTGGAATATCAGATCCACTAGTGTTAAGTGCTAGGAACCTCAAATGTTGAACCCTTCCTTGAAGGCGGTCGCAGTCAACTCGTCAGCTTTCGCTTCCACCTACTCCTTGCGCCAGAAACACCCATTTATTCAAGTGGAAACGGATGCTAAGAAAATTGACGCGCATAATTGTGAGGTGACTTGCCATCGAATTACGGCTTTTCCGGTATATTTATCCTTTACTTAATTGTTTGACACAAAAAAACCGTAACGACAACGATGTAGAATCAGAAGTCCGGAAACCTTTTCAGATATGGGAACTTCCTTTAAAAGCGGGTACTGTGCAGTTCCACCTATGCCTTATCCGTCCTCGTTTTCTTGGAGACATATTGAAGCTGAAAACGCAAATGTTAGGCCAAGATTTGAAAGACATTCTGGACGAATTGTTGAGGACCAAGGTTCGGGTACTCTTGACGCTAAATACAAAATTCGAACTTATGGGCAGCTTCACGAAAACGATAATTTTTTGAGCAATCACGATTCAGAGTCAGCACTGCAAGTTACTGCTACCAGTGTTTTCGTTGAAATCCGAAGAGAATTTGGAGCGCATATGGATGAAACACGGTAGTGCTTGGAATCTTCGTTGATCCAGAGATTTTCAGTTGGCTCACCTGTTCAGGAACTGGGAATATGGGTGAAGATGCCGTGTTGCCACCGTTTCACGCAATTTGGAATGTGACTAAGCTGTCTATTAGCCTTGAAGGTGTCAATACACGGGACCTTAAGCTTGCCGTAGGTCTTAAATGTTTGCATTTTGCATTTTTCAAAGAGTTTTTCTTCAGATTTACAGCCTTGTCAAGATCAAGATTCAAACAGGGTTTTAAATCCGTCACATATCCATAATGCATAGATGTCTGCTCGATGCCTTTGTTCGCTAATTTTGGCGATTAAGAAGCGAAAACGTGGTGCATATCGTTTTCAATTTGTAGTGCGCTGTCGAAGGACGCAGCTGGAAAGGTAACACGGTTCCGGAATGGAGTGTCGGAAAATTCATTTCTCTCTCACTCTCTCAAAATGACACTCTCCAAGCATCTGTTTCATGAAAGCTCACCGACGATTACTGAGAAATCGGCACCGAGTTTCAACCGAGATCCACTCACGAACGGTAGACTTGGGTTCTGTGGACAAGGACAACCGTGGCTGCAAAGATTTCGAGTGATCTGAAAATCTGATCATGTTAGATAAATATGTTACTCAGTAAGCTAGAATTATCTGCGAATCTGACCACACGCGACCTAAAGAGGGCATTCTGCCTCGGTCATATCAACATCGATTCCTCAACTCAATCGGCTACCATGAACTAAGACATTGAACATTGAACCACCACGCTGCGAATGATCACGACCGGTCTGTGAGGATCGGTTTCTCTGAATTTCCGCTTATTCAGCAGCAGTGACAATATGTTCTCTGGGAGATTGTAGCTTCATTTGAAAGTCCGCTTATCAGGACAAAAAATACTGTGGCTTCTAGATCCTCAGCATGGAGGCATATCAGCTCGGCCAAAACCTTGTGTTGTGGCAAGCCCATGATATACGTGTTTTGGAACCCGTCGGACATGGTGTGAAAGAAATAGGAATCGTTAGAAGTGAAAGAGATGGTCGAAGCCACACAGACCAGATCCGCAAGTTGGTGCTGTCATTAAGAAAAAATGATCGAAACTACTCAGTGCTTTCTTGCATGAAAACCCTAATATCGCAAACTGAATTCGTAAGTAACTAAAGAAGCGGTACGAGACAGCGGGATTGACGGAAAAAGCGTTGTATCGTGGAGGCATGGTTTGGTAGATGTGGTGGAAACTCTTCCCATGGAAACCAAACACTCTTGCCAGTATGCCACATAAGGTATACAGCTCTGAACTGCACTAACACTTTAAATAATTTGATTTGTTTAATCCAAATTATTTCGAAGTGACAAAACTGCCATTATAGATCCGAAGCGATCTTTTGCCTACCCTGAAGAGACAGATTCAAGGAATGGTCTCCTTCTTGCTCCTCCTGCGCCCCATTAATGTAGACCTTCCGTGTGTAACAATAAAAAGCTCTCGGCGTTGATCAATTTCTGAAGGATGCGCAGTGCATTCGACATCATTAAGCATCGTTTGGAGGTGATTGAATGTATATCTGGCCTTAACAATTACTTGCGGTGGCATAGCGATGCGTCGAACCACAATATGTCGCCCCTGGAAGGGTGGAAGGCTTGGTAGGCCATGGGCGCGAGGATCGATTTCACGTGTGTGTTGCAGGGACCTCTAACCATTCCGCTACACGTGCCCTTTCCTTCCGTATGGACGCAAACATATTAATGCATATATGCGTGGTTGTATTTCCGCATATGTGAACTGTTTCCCATACTTCACCCAAACCAAAAGTGAGTAGTAAAGTGACTGAAAGCACATGAAAGCTGGTTTAGAGTAGCATCAAACAAATGAGCTTTTTATCTACTCTGTGATAATCCCACAAACTGATGGAATGATGCCGAATATAAGAGTGCCTAAGCTGTGAATTACTGGGGCTGGTATTGGATGAGTGCTTTGTGAAATATAACTTTAATGAAGCTGAGATATTTGCAAAACTCTGGACCGCAGGTGTCTATGGTGGGGACCGAACGCGCTATTGTCCTTTCCGGGGAGTAACGCGCTCACCACCACACCATGCGGGAGTAGGCAGTAAACAAAAACGGTTAAGATTGTGAGTGCTTTGTATTCCTCTGAAATCGCTAACTAGCTTTGGTAGGGCGTTATCAGTTGTCACCAAAGCATTCAATCTTCCTCGTGAATTTCAACACTCACTAAGGTACAACTGGGCTGCTAACCTAACATCGTCATTCCTGGTACTGATCTACTCTTCGTTGGCAGTTCTTTGAGAAGCTTCAGACTTATACTGCAATCTGGAGAAATACTTCTAGCTGCGTCAAAGCGGTAAACCAATAAGAACGGAGTCCATGTGTTTAAGGGCTCACATACGGATCCATTGCAAGTGTTAGATGAGAGCAACCGCCTACTAGATAAGACGGGTTTGTAGCTGCGAACGAATTTCAACTGGACCAGATGATCATCATCATCAAACCAGATTATTTAGAATAATCATGTGGGACATTGTACACTTCCATAGCTCTTCGGTAGTTATATATATATATATATATATACATATATATATATATATCGGATGAAGAAACAACTGTGGATAATCGAGCCGGATCAAACCGGCTCTAAAGAAGGTCAAGGCGCTGAAACGTTTAAAAAAAACGATAAAGCTCTCGGCGTTGATCAACCCCTGAGAGATGCACCATGCATTCGACTTCATGAAGCATCGTTTGGAGGTGACTGAATGCATATCTGGCGTTTACAATAACTCATGGTGGCCTACCGATGCATCCAGCCAATGCTGCTATCCTCTCAGACAAATCTAGTACCAATTTGCCGACCTCGGAAGGATGGAAGGCTTGATGGGCCATGGGCACGGGGATCCATTCCACGAGTGTGTTGCAGAGTGCTCCCGACCACTGGACCACACATGCCCTTCCTGAAGCGCTGAAGCGTTAGCCGAATAAAAACTTTTTTCATCAAGATCGTGTTGATGAAAAAATGAAATGAAATGAATGAATGATATGAAAATGAAAAATGAATCAATGAAAAAATATTTGTTGACTATGACCAGTCATGACGAGATTAACCGAAAATCGGTTTTAGAAATATTTATATATATTAATGAACTGTGTCAACATTTCTGGACATAAAAAGCGGAGAACATGGACAACTTAGTAATTCAAAAGACCGACTTCTTATAAGCCTAGGCGTAAATAATCGATACATTGATTTATTTGTTCCTATTAACTGATCTTGTTGAGCTGATGCGAGGTTGGTATAAGTAGTTGCTGTTGTTGCTGATGTCGTTGGTCGATGGCTGATGTTTCGGCCATTTCGCCTTCCTCAGAGTTGTGCTGATAGAAGTGGGACGGGTGGAATGGAATGGAAATGAACAACTTTCATATCCACTGCTATCAACTGTGGACGTTCACGGTAATATATGAGGCATCGATGAGAGGTGATGCAAAGCTTAAATAACGGAAAGGCAAAAGTAAATGGAAAACGACGTCGGTTGTGGTTCATCGGTCATGGTTTCTATTCGAAGGAGCAGCCTGTCTTTTTGTAATTTAGCCAAATCCACGTCTGCCGCCGTCTTATCGCTCTTACTACACCTCGGACGATTTGTGGCAACCACATCCAGCCCCTGGAACTTCCATCGACTCTTCATTTCTCTTCGTAATCACTCAACGAGGAAGCATACCTCTTCTAGCTGGGTGCTATGCGGGACATCCGCCTCCTCCAAATGCCGCATTCACATTGCTCGCTCCGAATAGGTGAGAAGGCAAAATAAAGAATCATCATTGTGCCCTTTATAACAATGAATTTTAGGATTAGAAGTAAACCGCCTCCGAAAATCGATCCAAGACCCAAAGTAAAGTTAACCAAGAAGCAGAAAAAGGCTCTGAAAGTATGTCGTCAGAGAGCAGCTGAAATAAAAAGGCGAGCAGAACGTCTTCGAAAAAAATCATTGAAAAAGAAAAAAGAAAGCGACGATAAGCTCGCGGTGGGTGATACCAACCCTGTAGCTCTACCAAAATAATATCTTCTTTAAATCGATAAATATATCATAGGTTAGTTGTGCTTCTTTCTCTCATTTCCACCACGTTGTTTTCGCTTCATTTCACTTTTGCACCCTGGTTACTCTGCACCATTAATCGATGGACAATGAGTTCCACCAAGGCTAGAATCAAAACTAACCTTGAGTGGTTAAACAACAAGGTTACCAAACTCGAGAATTATTACGTTTCTGAAAAGCAAACAAATTTGAAGCAAAGACGATGTAATGTTCTAATAACCTGAAAAGGACAAGGCAACTGATATTAACGTCTTAGGCGCTGAACCATTAGTTACCTTCACTGCCTACGAACCGACACGCTGCCAAGAACACCTCGGCTAGACCCCTATCACATTCGCGGACTTTTCAGTGCACTTTTTTTTCTCCAGCAACAATGCATTCTGTTGCCGCTCATGTCAGCACCTGTACTAAACATGTTCTATCGGCGTGGTAACTGTGTCGACCCAACCAGACTCCCTAAGCCTCCCCACTTGTGCGCTTTGCAGAAAGCAGAGTCTGACCACCAGTTCCAGTCACCCGTTAGCAATCGCTCAACTGTTGGCTTCGCAGTCTGTTCAGATTAAGAACGACGAACAGTTCATGTATTTACATACGAAATTTCATTCTCTTACTCTCCTGTGTCATACAAATTCATTCTCGATAAATTCCTTATACTTACATGAAAGTCTTTTCAGTGTTGAGCCTCCTACAACTGTTAATTCTGGCCACTACATCCTGGAACATCTCAGCCCTCTGTGACAGATAAACTTGTAACAAACTTTATTTAGTTTGTCTGAGTAAACAAAGGAGTTGCAAATCTTCAACAAACTGTCATGCGATGAAACACACCTAATAGATAGAATCTTTACCGCGCACAATTGCTACCGGCAATGGAAACCATAGAAAGTGGTACATGAAGAAAACAAAACAAATTCGAGTACAAGGAATTCCGGAACTTCCCATCAATAGAAAACAGTGTACTTTTGTTGAAAGTCGAACACAAACCATATTAGAACCACATTGTGCGTATCGTAAGTATAACCATTACTTTTTTCGCCAATTTGTATCATTTTCTGCACCGATTCCACGTGGTTGGACGCGCTTCACATCTCCACGATATAGCCCCAAATCACGTATTGGTGTACTACCTTAAAAACGTCTATTACTGTGTCTCAAGAACTGTTAGAAAAAAATATACCTGGCTGTTGTTGTTGTGCTTGGTTTTGAAGTTTGGAAGGGATGAATTTCGCTCCTTCTGAAGGCTTTCTGAATGCCGGTGCTAAAAAAGCCATGGATTACGAAAAACTTCATGAAAATTGACATACACCAAATACTCAATAGTAAAACTTCAGTTACTTGCGGAAGATAAGGGATCTTTTTTGACAACATTTCCACGAGTCCATATGCCTTTGTTAGCAGCACTAGACGGTAGATCAATAGTCCGACGAGGTGCAATGTCTGAAAAACTAAACCATGCAGTGCGTCGTAACAAATCACATGTTTAACCACCTTATCCAAATAAGAAATCTCGAATTTAAATGCACCTGGAAGTTGGGGAGAAGGACGTGTGACAACTTGTGACATGCCGCTTCGCCAAGAAGTGTCTTCATCAGCAATACTTGGCACCATAGCTAGATGTAGTATAAAGTAAATGATATCACATGCAATCGCTGTGACCATTATGTGAATTCAGGTCATTATTAATGTCCCCATTCGCCTCTACTGTTTATCACACCTGCTCAATGGATCCCGCATATACAAAGCTTATGAATACAGTTTTTACGAAGAATTGTATCCGCACTGTTTCTATGAAATGGTACTCATGGGTAGCTTGCTGAGCTAGCCCGAAGCAGACAAGGGATTACCCATTGGAAAGACAACGGATTGCTTCTCAGGCATTCGCCATTCACACAGATGCAGGATCTCGACTAAGTCGACGCGCAGGATAGAATCCACATACAAATACACACGCACACGAACAGTATGATACGTATGGATACGCAAGTCACAAGTATAAACTAGACTGACGAGAAAGAAAAACTAAACTAAACTAGACTAAATTAGCTAGAGTATAGAGAGGAAGTACATTGTGAAAACTCAGTTGCGTCTAAAAAGAACAGTCACACATAGTCCGCAGTCGCAACAGCTTAAACAGTCGCATATTACTCGAATGTAACCTCCTAATCACTTCGTGTAATGCGCGCTGCAGCCTTGCAACCAACCAAATGGTGATACAAATTTGGCGTAGATATGTTATACAAATAAACAGAATAAAAAGCACGAAAGGAAACAGTTACAAAAATTTCTCTCACCTTGCTGACGTTCACGGAAACCAACTGGTGGAGCAACAACAGATCCCATATTGTTTCGCCAAGAATCGTCTTTATCAGCTTGTGACACAATATTCTAAACTTTCAACTTACAGTAAAGCGACAATTATATTTCTATAAGTCAAAACTTGCCATTTAAGGTTATTGAGCACGTTACCAAAAATGATTAGGTGTGTAAAGAGCACTAATAGATAACCAAAGCTCTCAAACAGAAAATTGAGGCAAAGGTGAAAGCGAACTTTGTCATCATGAAGTTTACAAAACCACTTCGTAATAAATACTCTTTGATTATGTTTGCGCACATCTACATATTGTTTTAACACTCATTACTTGTCCAACAATTCCCCATATAATAATACATTATCTGGAACTTAATCTACTGTCATTTCTCTACACGACTGAATATTACGTTTAGTGCTCCCAATATTTCATTCAATCGCAATCATCATCCACGAAAGTCGACTGTTCAATGTGTTCGGCTGCTGTTTTGGGACTTCTGGCATTTCTTATCACCGCTCTGGAATATTAAGCAATTCAACTCTCTCTCTCTCTAAACCTAGTATAGTTGTGCTTGAGCGCCCCCAGATGTTCATTACAGATTGATAGTACTTCTTGTGGATTGGAAGTAGCAAGCTGATCGCAGCATGGTAATGACCGTTTGACCACGAGGATGTGCCAGCTTTATAGTGTTTTCGGAGATCAGTTGAGCCAGTGTCTCGCTCGCACTCAACGAAATGACTACCTCTACGCTACTCCGCTTCTTGTGATTATAAACCCTTATAAATGATACTTTCCAATCGTGAAAACCACTTTTTCTCTAAGGTAAAAAGTAACCATTCGGAATGTCCTGAGAACATGTACGAAGGATGGGCTTCCGAACACACAATGCAAAGGTTTCTGAGGTTGCACACGAATCTCCCATACCGAAGCTCGTGCAGTTGACGAAGCCTATCTAAAGGTGATAATCGAAGATGACCCTATAAAACTTATGTGACAGAATTCAGAACAACTATCTAACCAACAATAGATTCGCAAAATATCAGAAAGTGGAGAATTCAAGGAAAAAGTGGCGCATTGATTTAATGATTCGCATGGGGGTCGACACCGGAAAGTTCATTCTGCGCTTTTGTTATATAAGACAAACAACATGTTTGACGAACAAACTGTAACATATAATGGAAATGAACCCTATACAACCGACGACGTCCGGTTCAATTGTTGGAACAAGACGAACCTTCTAAGCATTTCGCAACCCCAGTTTGGACCATAAGATGGCTATACAATGTACTAGAACGTTTTCAACCTAGAGAAAAAAAAAATGAAGACGACAAAGAAGTAATGCCACGAAATCGATTTCCAGCGTGAGTAGACAATTTTAATCAACAGAAATATGAAACTCTCCTTCACGCAATACAACCATAGAACCTCTTGCTGACCGTTTACTTTTCCAATTTAGCAAAAAAGAAGGCTGCTAAAATTGTCTTCGAAGAATTCATCGCATTAAGACCCTCAGAATTTTACTTCACCAAATTGAACCACGTGTTTGAAAGCATCAACAAAGATATAAAATCCAGCTCCAAAACCGGAATTGTTTTTGCATTATAGTAAAATAACTCAGAATAAATCAAACAAACATCTCTCTCCCAAACAGGTTGTCTTTCTACGTTATCCCGATCACGACCAAAATGTGAACGATTACTCATAGCAGGGCGTTCTCGGAATCCACCTCGCCAATCAGAATCTGCCATTGCTTTCGAGTCGATGTCTATTTCGCGACGACTTGGACCCTAAACAAGAGAGACAGATGTTCTTTCATATAACCAAGCAGAGATTAAAAAACAAACCCGTGGCTCTCTTGCAGCCCGTCGCTGTTCGTCAATTAGTTGTTGTCGTTGCCGCTCTTCTTCTTCACGTCTTCGGCGTTCCTCTTCCAGTTTCGCCTTGAAGAATTACAGATATGAACCATACATACAACAAAAGTTCGAATTAATTTTTGAACCAGAAAACGAGACCTCACCTTGCTCCACTTCTCCCGACGTTCCTTCTTACGCTGTTCTGCTCTTTCCTGGAGCCTAGCCGTTCGCACAGCGTTAAGTTTATTGTTCCATTCAGCAACCTTTACGATTAAATGAAACTACTTGAAATAACTTTAAAATAAATTTTTTCAAATACCTCCGTTCACTGTTGCCACTTACAATTAGCTACTGGCTTACTACTAGTCTAGTTTGGCTTACATATAAATTTTATATTTACTTTCTTCGCAAAATCGTCCGCGTTCGATTCTTTGACTTGTGAAATCCAATCCATGGCATCCTCTCGAACTTCTTGAAGTCGTTCCCAAATATTTACAGCCATGTTGTGATCATCACTATAATATTGCACATAGCGTGGCAGTAAGAACATACATTATTAAAGAGGCTAAGCGTAAAATACGCTTCTTACATAGCTTTCTGAATCCTTCTTTGTTCGTACTTATCGTGCAATTTTGGAGCTTCTTGGAGGCGTTTCATCATTATAGCTTTTCTAAACAAAATTTTCTTTTCACTACGAAAATCTTGAGGAAACATCTACTCAACGAAACTACAACAGAAGCATGAATATAAAATCACTATTAGACAGAAGAAATATGAAACAATGAATACAATAATAAAACTAATATCGATGAGCTTAATATTAACATGATTAAGTAAAAACAAATACATCACCTTTCCAACATTTCTTCAAGATGTACAGCGCGAACATGGTGATCAAATGTCTTGTCCTGCTGCTGGAGACGACGTTGAGTTTCCATCCGTTCTTTATCCAGTCGTTGACGCTGAAAAAAATTATGACATACTTACATACTTGGAGCTACCTGGAGTTCAGAGATGAACCATGCCAAGATCTGCCCAAGTCGTCACCACAACGGGCAGTCGCAGCCCTTGTGGATCAGAAGGAGATTTAGCGCCATGCGACTAGTTTGGTAGCAGAAAGGTGACAGATCATGGTATTGGTATTGGTTTACTCCTAGCTGGGCTTCCTAGTGGAAACGCCCGACTCATTCTCAGCTAAGGAGACCCTGTTAAAGGGAGGAATCCACCTGCTGTACAAAGCAGCCCGACACCTAGGAACAACATTCAGCCACGATGAAGCGGTAAACCATTGGGAGAATACCTTACATTTTACAAGATAACTTACAATATTGACGAAAACATAGAGTTACTGGGGAAAATCAAAAATATGGTAACTAGCCTGTTCTCTCAACACAGCTTCTGGATCCATATCTTTGAAAACCTGCTCTCCCTTTTCACGGACAATGGCCTGATAAATCGCTGTATTCTGCATTCTACGTAACTGGTCCTGTTTAATTTTCCTTTGGACCTCTTCCTACAATATGGCACAGTTGGACCACACATTGTGGAAAAAACAAATCAATTTTTTTAACCTGCTCCGCTAGTCTGCGTTTCCTTTCACTCTCAATGTTTTCTTGTTCAAGGCGTTTCATTTCTTCAGCACGCTTGGCTTCTTCACGTTTAGCAAGCTCTGCCGCAGCTTGTTGGGAACGCTCCGCCCTAACACGCTCTGATGTCTCCTGAAAGAAGTGGTGCTTCAACATATGTCCTCTTATGGAAACAAGAAATCAGAATGCGATAATCCCCGACACTAACCTTGTAATATTCGATCTTTCTACGGCGTTCAAGTATCCTATCAGTCTCCTGCTTGCTATTCTTGGTGCGTTCGTAATTGATTGCATGATGTTTGACCTTAAATATAACATCGCAAATTTAGAGTGGTAGATACGAAAGATGAATCTAAGATACCACCGATTCTTCTACCGAAAACCATGTTCTTACCCTAATTCTGTTACAAATACTGTTCCCTCACAGAAATATTAGTGAAATATCAAAAAACAGTAACAAAATACCCGAGCTATTAGAGCTTCCATTCGCTTGTCACCATCCAAGAGTTCCACCGTGGCGCGCAGTTTGTTGTACATCACTTCTAAATGAGCACGAATTCCCTCAACGCCTAGTTGTGTGTCGTCTCCTAAAAACAATATAATATATTACCTATTCTCATCCATTGTATATGTATGCATATATGCATGTGCATACACATGTATATATATACATCTACATGTATACATATATATGTATACAAATGTATGTATACATCACGGCGCGTATAACGTAGTGGTCGGATCCCCCTTGTAACACACACCGGATCGACCACCGCGTCCCAAGCTCACCAAGCCTTCCATCCCTCTCGGGTTGGGAAATTGGTACCAGACAAGTCTGGGAGAATAACAGCACTGGTTCGATACATCGGCACACCATCACGAGTCCTTGCAAAGTTCAGATATGCATTCATTCACCTCAAACGATGCTCAGCGAAGTCGAACGCATGGCGCATCTCTCAGAGATTAATCAACGCCGTAGGCTGCGTTCTTTTTTGAGCATAAAATTTTTCTAGTGGAGAGTAGATATAATGACATTCACCACGTCGCCGCCACTCAAGCATATTTGTTATAGATGGTACTAGAGCCAATGAGAGAAACAGTAAAAAAAGCGAAATCTGATCTGCATCATCCTCCAAAATGTTTAAATATATATATATATATATATATGCATACATGGGATGCCGGAACTGATGCCGCCGGAAAGGAAGCAAAGGCGCAAGCAAGCTCAACCTCTTCCAACGCTGTTCCCCCATCTATGTGGAAACGACCTAGCCTAACTTTATCTAAAAATTCAAGGAGAATCGAATTCATTAGCATTCCACGACATTTGTAAAGAGGACAAAATCTTCAATCTACAGCTGAAACACGCGAAATATACGATGACCAATATGAACGGCGAAATTGAGAAAAACCGTATCGAATGCAATGAGTGGTGCGATCCGCAGAGTAGATGTGATAACGGGTTATGTGAAAAAAGTATGTATACATATACATAAGTGCACAAGATAAACATGCGCGCATGTATAGTACGTAAAGATCTGAAAATTAAAAATCAGAAACTCGCCTGTGAATCCGTTGGCCTCTTCGAGGTCAACACCACCTGCTAATGTGGCGTCTGCAGCTCCAAATCGTATACACCCACTTCGGTGATCAATCTGTGCCTAAAATGATATATTTCTTAATTACTATTATCCTAGCAGTAACATATTTCAACAACACATTATATGTGCAATCCTAAAGACGTACTTTAGTGTCTAAGAAACACAGATATTAAAAAATAAGCGGCCCAACTGATCTATAAAAAGCTCTAACGATTCGCGTAAGCGTTTGAACAACAATCCTTTCAAAGAGCTCAAATCAGATATACATAGTCAGAAGCAATTAGTGATCTTGTGGCATAGTTTACCAGAAACAATGTGATACATACTTAAATGATACAGCTTTTCTCAAGCCTATGACATCGTCAAATCAATAAGAAAATAAGTCGAATATGGTGACTAGCTGATGAGTCTTACCTTCACAAATCGGTGCTTGCTAACATCGACTATCAGTCGTTCGAGCTCCATTTCATTGTAAAAAGGTATAATTTTCTGTATACGATTCCAGCTAATTGAGTCATATATAACAGATATCTGAAGTAATAAAAACTATGCCCGATCAACCAAAGCTAGTAAAAAAAAAAAATGAAAACGAAGGGGACAACCTACTTGTTTCAAGGCTTTCGTGGCTACAACCTCGTTAAGCGCATCCACATACTGTAGATGATCAGGGCGATCGATCAGTTTTAACTGAGCTTCCACTTCTTGAGCGAGCCTAAAAAGAATTTCTATTTGTTCAGCTCTTCAACTTCCCAAACATTTTATTTATACATATCTTAGGGGCGCGAAGTTATTCTCAAGGATTTTATATAAGGCATTTGTGGACTCAGAGGCCATCTCTGGAACACCGAGGCGAGCAGCTTCTTTCAACAACCCAGTGCGTGTCGGGGCGATTGGCAGTCGTAGTAAATTTGAAAGTAATCTGGAAAAAATAAACACTTGGATACAATATGGAATGCAAAAGTGCCAGAGTAGCTTACCGAATGTTAGTGAGATGCTGGTCCTCAATATCTAGGTGACGAGTGAGGTCCGATGGCGCATCTGCACCGTCAGGGATCGATAAGGTAGCAAGCAATACACGGCTCGCTTGTTCTTGTGCTTCGTCCGCAGTGAAAGACCGCTTCATATCCTGACAAGTGGAGCAACGTAAAAGTACATATTTTAGTATTTTTTCTCATACATAACACCCTTAAAATCCCAGGAACTGAAGAAACTAGCTGGAACTAGGCAAGCTGTCTAACCTTGTAAATGATAAATTTCTGCAGAAGAGCTGCAGCATGGAATAGGCTGTTCCCCGCTTTCCAGAACACCAAAGCAAGCTAGATATAGGTTACAGGATTACTTTATGAGTGAAAAAGCACGGAAAAGTTACGCACTACCTTGTCATAATAATTAACATAACTCGCAGGCTTAACCATTCGTTTATCTTTATCCTTGCTCAACTGCATCATTCCATGGACATCTTCAGCACTTCTGCAAAACACTTGTTGTAAACTCAGCTTCAAAATTATCACAGCTTAAGGAAACAAAGGTGTGATGTTTCACCTGTATGCCTCTTGCCAAAGTTCCATTTGTATCGCTGTATCAAGCTGGCAAAGACGTGTTTCCTGCATCAATGATAGAGACTCTGGCGAATTCAACTTCACACTGAAAAATGTGACCAAGAGGTCAACTCAACAGACTCAGTACTTAGCGAAAATTCACCTAAATGTACCACATAGGACTCACACGTGTGCTAAGTGCTGGTGCTTCTGGATTTGATTTAGATGAAGCCGTAGCAGCTCACAGAGTTTCCGAAATTCGGTACGCCGTTGATAATTGGCGCAAAATTGGAAGGATTTCCTCGTAATACGGTGGTAAAGATGTTCCACCGTAAACATACAATATTTTCAAATAAAAAAGGGACAGCAAAAATGTGGTAACGAGAAACTCGTACCTGTGCATTGTTTCTCAAAAGTTCGAGACAGTTTCTGTAAGAATCCCACAAAAACCGTAGCCAAGGTGCAAGCACGGTCCTATCCATTCGATCTTGAGCAGCAGCACCAGATACAACTGACAGGAGAAGCCTCAACCCAAGCTATGTGGTTGGACAAGCAAAGTGAACAATACCAATATCTCGATAAAAAATTCCCACGTTTCAGGAACGTCCCCCTGGTCAAGATCATCAATCTCTTCTACTTTCTCAATAGACGTCTTTTGTGCTTCTTCAGTTTTCTGTTCAGCCATTTGTAAAAAGTGCTCTATAACAGTTTCTAGCGATTTCACAGCAACCTGAAAAGAGCTTAAATGGTAATGTTGCAGAGCTACAACTTCAAAACGATAGAGAATAACCTGATGTGTTAACGCTTTGTACTGGAACAAGGCATCCTTAGCAACATGAGGCTTCTTCAACAGCACACATAGCTCCACATGCTTCATCATAATTTGTTCATGAGTTTGAGTCCATTGCTTATACCGCCTCGCCTTCAAAGCTTACTAGAAAGTCATCGAACTAGACGAAATCAATACAATGGAAAAGTCCTTACTTTGATGGTGTCGTGCAAAGTGTCGAGTGCATCGGACTCCTTTCCGACTTGAATCAACTCCTGGGCTCGCTTGAGGGCTGTTTCCGGTTTTTGGAAGAAATTAGGCGGCATTCTTCAACGGCAATTCCTTCAATACCATGAATCAATGAGTATACAGTGGAAGACAATTAAAACCAAGTGAACAAATGAACCCGAGCATAATGGCATCACGCAGAAACGACCTGCTCAGACTGAACATGCAAAAAACGCATTGTAATGGGTGGCGGTGGCTGAAACACATGCAGGTCATTTTAAAGGGCTGACGACTATTCGTCCTAGGACCACGCCGAAGACGTTTGGGTGGGTGCTCTAGAGGATTTGTCTAGGGCTGGATCCGGCCTGATGATCTGAAGGCAGGGACTAGTGGACTAGTTGTACTCTTAGGCGAACAGCTCACAGGTTGTTTGTGAATGCTAAAAGGCGATAGCCAATGTGATTATCTAGCAGCTACCGTTTGATAGAAGCTGTTTTCTGAACATTGGTCGCTTCATGGCGGAATGTCTTCGCGTTACGGGCCGAAGTCTGGATGGAGTCCAAGTGATGCTCTATGCTGGTCGCTCTCCTATTCCGGACTCCTTGTACCTTTCCAGGAACACTCAGCTAGGATAGGATAGTGGATTCTTCATTGGTTAACTTTTCAACGGTTATTGGCACTTTTCATATCCTAGCAGCCAAACAAGGGTGAATAGCCCAAATGTTTTCAGGATTCTTTATGCATGCTAAAAATCAGTGGGAGAGATTGTCATCTTAATGAGAACCTCAATTTAACTATGTTTATTTTTTATTTACTACCTACTAAAATTTACAACGAAGGATCTGCAATCCGCATGGTGTGGTGGTGAACGCGTTATCCCCCGAAAAGGGTTATAGCGCGTTCATTCCCACCGCAGACACCTGCGGTCCGGAGTCTTGCAAATATCCTAGGATCATAGTTGTTGTAGCGCACTTAATTTCTTTGCTTCGTGCTGTTCTTATTTACGGAGTTCTCTTAGCTACCGTAACTTCCCTAACTTAATTACGCCCCCTATTTCCTTTTCAGAGATTCCATAGTTTTATTTTTTCAAAGGAACGTTTTTCTAGCATTCTTCCTTTGCGAATCGTATTTTAATCAACAGGATTTCGTCCAGCAGAACGACGTCTCGTCATTGTGCGTCGCTTGCATCGCATTATCGTCACGCTTGCACCCAGAGAAGCCCCAAGATTTCGAATTTCGTTTTCATTCTCTATGAACGTTTGTACTCCCATCAGGTCTTAGATGGATGGTCCGAATCCTCCTCCATAGATCTATTGAGTTTTCAACTCCTCAGTTCAACGAAAAATTGTAAGCAGCTGTCGGAATGCAAACATTGTGTTTTAAAATTATCATTTTGGAGTTGAAAAGGTGAACGAAATGTTCGAGGTACGTAGCAGCACCAGTTTTCTTGGAGATGAATTACAGTACTGCTTGACTAGTACAAGCACGCACTCCTAGTAGGTTCGTTGCCCATATGTCTGGATGCCAAGATACCTGTAGGTGTTGCGAAGTACTGCAGTATTCATGTCTACCCATTCCTACTATTTCCTAACTTTCTATTCCTATTCCTATTCCTACTAACTATGCCTATCAAATGCTTATTGTGATGGGTGTATGAAAATGACGATAAGAAATGGAGCTGTCGTCGTTCCTCCAATTCGACAATGAGCACGTTCTGGAGTTGTTCCAACAGATGAGTGCTATCCATCGGTAATCCCATTGAAAATCGTTAAGTCTCACAGCCTCAGTTCTGGGAGCGGGATGAGCTGAAGAAAACCTGGCACTACTTAGGTATTTTAGCGAATGCAATGAGTTGAACGATAACGTTAAGCTCACTTTGGATGTAAAATTTCGCGAAGATATTGTGCAATAGGCACTTGCTTTTTACAGGAGAATAGAAAAGGATACCTAGGGTTACGGTTCATTAACTTTGTGAGAACTTCTAAGCGTTTGTTTTAGCTGAGGATATCGTTTTGAACATAGGAGTTGGTCAATTTGTTCAAATTGTTGAGCTTAACAAGCTTGTTGAGCTCTGATGAAGAAGAAGACGTCGAAGCGTTAGCCAAATCAATTGATTTAGCAACCTCGTGTAGGCTAAACACTTTAAACAAGTAATGACGGTCGGTTTGAAAGAAGTTGATCGTCATTATCTTTTTACAGTTAGGTGGCAAGCCACCTTCCATTCGATGTTGTTTTAGCAATTTGGTCCTAGTTGAGTTATAAATTTTCGTCTTAAGATTTTTTGATTTAGCGAGATCTTAATACAGAGGATATCCATAGGAAAAATATCATGGCAGTTACATATGTAATGGCGTCTAATCTTTCATAGTTCAGTATAGTTTTCATTTCTTGGCGAATACTTGTTTTGACTAGGTAACATTGCTGTGTTCAATGGTTAGTCGTTGCAGACCGGCGTGGAGCTAACTGAATCTTAATAACTGAAGCGCCGTATAGTGGTAGTATGTCGATTCCACTATCGTATCATGAAGGTATTCGTTTGAGTAATTCTCATTGATTGTGGAGATCTTCACACTTAAAACACTTAAACTGAAGACGTTAGCTTCAAAAATCACGTCAGTCCGAACTGTAAATGCTTGGTTCTCATCATTTCTCTCAGGTGTTTCTTGTGACGGGTGTCGCAGTGGGAACTTCTCCGGAAACCGATACAAGTGTCTCCGATGCTACGACTTCGATTTGTGTCAAGCATGCTATCTCAGCAATAGGTTTAGACCCGAAGGGAACGACACGACTTTGACTCATTCCGAAGACCATCCCATGCAGATGATCATGACACAACGGGATTTCGGTATCTTTTTTGTAAATGATTTCATCCAATTTTCTATCTCAAAGAATCCCTCCCCCCTTTCTTGTGTGCACATAGTCACACGTCTTATTAGTTGTCTTGCAGATACGGTGTACGAAGGGGATAGTTCGAGGAATTACGATGCATGTCGAATTGCGTCATTTACTTGTCCATACTGTGGAACGAATGGGCTCAGTCTTCGGAGTTTTGCAAGTCACATCCTTAGTTTACATGCTGACCCTCCAGTACCTCGCGTAAATGTGGTGAGTATTTTTCAACCATGATTCTCCGAGTAGTTTGCATTTCTTCATTTGTTTGCCTTTTCATTTCATATATAATGGGTTGGCTATTGGTTGAAGAGCCAGTGCTAAGTTGTATCTCCTTGTCTTTGCTACGTGCTTGCTTATCCTTTTACAAACACACGAAAATCAGTCAGATTGCAAGGTCTTCATTAGGAAGTCTGGTGTCGGTCAATTTCATCTTATCGCTGGAAATTTCAATTGCTTTAGTAGACATTGGAACTACAACATACTAGATTCAAAGGCGAAACGAAGGACTCGCACGGTGTGGTGGTGAATGAACATGTTAGCCTCCAGAATAGATAGCGTGTTCGATCCCCACCTCAGACACCTACGACCCGGAGTTTAACGGAACTCTCAGCATCGTTATGGTTACACCAGATTCATTTTGTCTCCAGTCGCTGTAGTCGAAACTTTTCGAAATTGGACCACTGGAAAGAAGGCGATGTAGTCCAGAAGTGGATTGTTGTCCAGTTGTCGATTTTGGTCCACATTGATTATTCGACTCTTTGAACTGTTATTCGAATAATTGCAACCATTGGATAACGGCAAACCTATGAATAAATCTTCCGTGTATATCGTCTTGGTTAGGTTTATTATAAGCTATTTTTCCATTCTTGCTGATGATGTCAGCCGATAGTTTACTTCGACATTACTTGGATACTCGGATGGCCAGTCTTCACTGGTTGTGTGACCCCCAGCATAATTTCTGTTTTTTCGGAGTTTTGCTGGTCTAGCCATTACGGTTCCTCGGAGTCCTGAGGTCAGCATGTCCGAAGTTTGCCCCAGGTCGTCACGAACACAGGCAGTCGCCGACCTTTGTGGATCAGAGGGAGACTTGCCACAATGCGACTAGTTTCATATCAGGACGGTGGTAGATCTTGGTATTGGATTATTCTCAACTAGGCTTTCTGATGGAATTGCTGGACTCATTCTTAGCTTGGCTTCCGGAGGGACGAGTCCCAGCGCTGTACATCTCAGCCCGTCACCTAGGAACACCTCCCAGCCATGATGAGGAGATAAGCAATTGTGAGGCTACTTCGACATTACTTGGTATAACTGAGATGGCTTTACCTTGAAGATGAGAATGATGTTTTTTTTTTACTATTCCCGAGATCGACTTTCTATTAACCTTGCCGCTGGGTTATGAATGCGTCGTTTTCCTGTTCAGAAATCGTGAGATTGTCATACAGCGTACCTTAACCTCCATCCAAAAAACACATGAAACACAACAGTAGCTGATGTGATGTATCACCTTCCTCAGAGTCTTTTTTTTTACATGTCTTCTACTGAGGAAAAGATGAGCTGCTGATTATAGTCCCATATGGTTGATGATTTTCGTTGAAGAAGGAGATGCTCCCGAAACGTCAGCTAATGTTGAATTGTCTATTTTTATATGAAAGTAAATGTATGCTGTAACAACCTCGCGGTGTTTTTTACGTTCATCTTCACGTTTCTCTCTTCCCAGTACTGTGTGCGTGGTGTTCTTGTAATGGTATAAGTGTGGAGGATTTTCGTGTTTTTTTTTCGGGATGGAATATTTTGCTTTGCTTTAAAATTGGTGTTTCACTTAAAGACGTAAATATACTTGAGAGATACTCTAAATGGAAACTGAGTGAATACGATGGATCCTTTTCTATTTGAGCCTTGAAAGAATGGATCCTATAACGCTGTCTATTTTGGTGAGAACTCAAATATCGCAATATAATCACTTTTTGTTTACCGCTTCTTCTTTTTTCATGAAGAGGTATGCTGCAGAATACAACCATAATGATACTGAGGTATTTGCAAAACTCCGGACCGCAGGTGTCTGCGGTGGGGAACAAAGGCGCTATAACCCTTTCCAGATGCTAACGTGTTCACCACCGCACCATCCGGGTCCTTCCTTACGCTTTTTTTTCGGCTGTGTTTTACAGGTACTATTCACATCATACTCTGTCACAAAAAAGGAATAGGCAGTAATCAAAAAGTGATTACATTGTGATTTATACTAAGGCTTTAGCTTGACTGTGTTCAATGCCGATTAGTACTCCACAAATCAATCCGTTGGTGACTGATTGTTGATAGCACCTAGGAAACACGGCTGAGAGAAAGGCGAAACGAAGGACCCACATGGTGCAGTGGTGAACGCGTTAAAAGGATGAAGTTCTCGGCGTTGATCAATGCTTGAGGGGTGCGCCATGCATTCGACTTCATTGATCATCCTTCTAGGTGATTGAATGCATATCTGGCCTTTACAATGCCTTGCCGTGGTCTACCGATGTATTGAGCCAGTGCTGCTACCCTCCAAGACAAGTCTGGTACCAGTTTGTCGACCCAAGAGGGATGGAAGGCTTTATGGACAAGGTGCGCGGGAATCGATCCTATGTGTATTGCTGGGCGCCTCCGACCACCGCGCCACACGCGCTGTGCCGTTAGCTGTGTGAATGTGAATATGTCAGTACCCGGAAAGGGTAACAGCGTGTTTTATGCCCACCGCAGACATCTGCGGTTCGGAGTTTTACAAATGTCTCAGGATCATTGTGGTTATATTTCATATTTCCGAATTTAAAATCGGAGTTATGATGTTGCGATATGGTTGTCTGTCTATGTCTATGTCTAGAAGTGACGGCCATGTTTAATGTGCGCTCTATTCTGGTCTCGGCTATATTAAAGATGTCGCACCTGTGTTGCGAACCTCTCAACGATGTGAAATGTGTTAATTGCGTGAAGTTTCCCTTCTAGATTTCGCATGCTGAAATTGTAAATTTTCATGGCCATTTCTATTGATTTCAATGAATAAAACATTCGACGCAGCAATACTACAAACTGATTGTCTGGTCTACCCATCTGACGAGCTTGAAAAACTTTCTCTCAAATTTTACGTGTCCGCATGGGTTCCTTGTTATTCTCTGTCTTACATTGCTTGTATCCGTCTGATAGTTACTGAACTCTAATGAGTTTAACTACAACGATGCTGAGATATTTGCAAAACACGGGACCGCCGGTGTCTATCATGGGGAACGAATGCGCTATTGTCCTTTCCGGGGAGTAACGCGTTCACCACCACACCATGCATCCTTCGTTTCGCCTGACTCTCAGCTAGTTCTATCGATCTCTGCCATCAGCAATCACCCGTCGGCGGGATTGATCTGGGGAGCGCAAATCGGCAATGAACCGATTCCGAGTTCTGATGAGTTTAATTACAGATTTGTCCTATGTGTATCGCATGTCCTGAATTCGACGCCAATAGGGAAATTGACAATCTGAAGACTCACTGGACAGCGTTTCATGCGTATGTCAGGTTGCTCCTTATGACTGTGACTGAGTTGAATGAATATCGTCTTAATATTTGCTGTTGACTCCACGTAGTAGCTGACGTTGGTGTTGCTGATAAAGTTCTTCTAGAAATTTGGAGGCTGCCACGTATCGTGCTGAACCAACACGTACTCTTGGCACCACTCGTCGACCTATGTTAGCAAGAAGAACGGCTCGTCAGCCTGCTGGCGTTGGTGTGAATAGTACGTTTTTACCTTTACCCGAAATTTTTTCTGTAGTCGTTAAATGGTTTGGTTATAGTTGGTGGTGGTGGTCCAACCGCTCAGCCTCCGACAGTTGGTATTGCTACAGGACCAGCCACCCTTGGTTTACCACCTTGGAGTGCTGATATTTCCGACGTAGATGAAATGTTCCGAATGGTGAATCTCACTCGACACATTCCAACCTTGCCTCATATGCCAATTACTGCGGAAATGCAACGTGTTAGCAATCAGCTATTTCAAGTCAGTTCTAGCTTTTCTTTACGTTGAGGCGATGCCGAAAAGGCCACATGGTTATTTCATGATTTGTCCCTTTAAATTTTTGAAAATATTGTATTCAGCCGGTTGCAAATGGTACAGGTCTTTTGCCAACTTTGAGTTCTCTGCGTAATGTTGTTACCAGAAATAGTGAATATGCACAACCGCGAAGCTCTACCGCTGGCAGGCAGACTTCTGTTGCAACAGTAAGCTATAAAATGACAACTAATCTGTATTGTATAGTTGGTAATATCCTATACTTATTCAATCTATCGTTTTAGACGCTTCCTCAAATAGTTCGACCTTTACGGGTGGTTTCCATCTATCCCTCAACTGATTCCCAGGTATTTGTCATGAAGTGAGAATTTGTTTAGGGGACATATTTTATTCCTAATTTGTTTACTATGTGATCATTTGAGATTTTAATTCTTTTGGTATAACTTAAGAAGAGTATTTGTTTGCTAATATTACTGTTATATTTTCGAATCTGTTAAATGGTGTCAGGTTGGCACTCCTGACGAACTGGAGCCATTCGAAGAGTTAACAGAAGATGATTCTAGTGATGTAGGTGCTTTTGTAGATGACGTGGACGTTACACAAGAAGAACATGAAGATCATCGGTTAGTTCTCCACATATATAAGGGGTGGTACGAAACGTCGCCATCTTTTGAAGCAGAGAATATTTTTACTGCGTCATTGTGAAAATGATGGAAGCATTGTTAAACTGCTTTTTATAATCGTTCTTTTCTAACAACCTGAAAACCGATTTTCACTTATCATTACCTCATTCTTCGCAAGATTCTTCATGTTAATTTCGTCTTAGTGTCAAGGAACATATATGGTATAATACATAGTATAGTACTTGACACGTGGAGTCGATCCAGCTCCCATGGCCCACCAAGCCTTCCATCCTTCCGGGTTCGGCAAATTGGTACCAGACTTCTCTGGGAGGATAGCAGCACTGGCTCGATACATCGGCAGGCCACCGCGAGTCATTGTAAAGGCCAGATATGCATTCAGTCCCCTCCAACGATAATTAATGAAGTCGAATGCATGGCGCATCCCTCAGGAATTGATCAACGTCGAGAGCTTTAAACTACTTACTTAGATACTTGGACGGCCGCTTCTCAGCTTTCTCAGCGCTCATGCGGCTCCAGCACAATCTCCATTGTCTGGAGTTTTGCTGGTTTAGCCATTGTGTTTTCCTGGTGTCCTAAGGTTAGCTTGGCCAAAGTCTGCCGTAGGTCGTCAGCACCATAGGCAGTCACCACCCTTGTGGATCAGGAGTTTTGCCACCATGTGACTGGTATGATACCTAGGACAGTGATGGATTAAGGCACTGCTATTAGTTTAGTTCTATCTGGGCTTCTTGGTGGAAACGCCGGACTCCTTTTGAGCATGGGAGACCCTGCCTGGGAAGACGAATCCCCCCGCCACACATTGCAGCGCGACACCCTGGAACACCTCCCAACCACGATAAGGCGGTAAACCGTTGGGAGGACATAGTATAGTATGAATGTTGAATTAGAATAACGTATCTTGGTCCGTACCGGTTTGCCAATTGAGGTAGATATTAGTAATCTTTAAATTTTTGGCTGTAAGACACAATTTTTCTTGCGCTACCAGTATGAATTTCTGACTTAAACCTGCACATCGTACTTTTGTCGCTTTTTTCCCGTTGAGATTCCTATCCTGAACACGAAATCAACCAGAAAAGCGGTTTCTTTCAACTGATCGTAGCCAAATCTGCCAATACCTAATTGTCGTTTGCACTTGTTGCACTGACATTACGTATTTTAAAGATTTAAACTTCATCTTCATCTCTTTCTGTTATTTTTATTCTAAGCAACTTCAGAAGTGAAGTAGCACTTCTCAGGAATCTTTACTCAATCTGTCACATAAATCTACCAAGATTGCAACCTCTCAAATACTGTAGTTATCGAGAAATAGTTAGCGGTTTTCGAGAAACTGATTTCGGGCTCTAAGTGTTAAATAATATCTCAGCTTACAAATTCTGGAATCTCGTTGCTTAAGTGATCTGTTCTAGTTCTGAAATGACGATGGCGGTTAGCGACCATAGCGTTGCGTCTCATACTGTGTGCGAAGATAGCGCTGCCACTGCGGCGCCGTCTGACAGTGAATTCGAATTCACTTTTTCTGCTTGCGAAGACAGTGAAGTAAGGATACAATTTGTTTCTAACCGTCTGGCTTCCTTATTGTCATGCGGATTTCTGCTTTACGATACTTTACCTTGATATTGTTCAACCTACTTTTTGGAAAGTCAAAGGACCTGTACTACGAAATAAATCCACATATAGTTTGGTTCGCTAGGTTATTCAGGTTTGTCGGAACTTACGTTTTGTGTTTAAAGTGTATATTTTTTCAGACATCTTCGAACCCTGGAGACAATGAGGGAGGTGATTCGTTACCACTGACAGAGAACAAACTATCGCCTTTCGACCGTCCACTTTTAAAGAGGGATATTTGGAGAGGTTTGGTGTTTTCGCAGTTGTTCCTTTAATTTAAAAATTTGTAGCGCTTGTGTGTTAAACGTGACTTGCAAGTAGGTAGCACTGTGACATATCGGCTAATTTAGCTTTGAGGTCAGAGCTAACGTCGGAAGAGTTTGAGACATTCACGAACGTTTTACGGAGGGAACCGAGCAGGGATTTGGATGAAAACGAGGGTGATCCAGTGGCAGAGCTGGCAGGAAGAGAACAGGAACAGGTAAAAACGGACGACAATCGGGAAGCGCAGAGTTGGCTGAGTCTCGTCTATGATGTGCCACCACTCCAGTCCTTTTCAGTTGGTGGTTATTGGAACGACAAGCGTTTTCTTAGGCAGCGGTGGGTGTACTTTCCGTCTAAATGAACATATGCTCAAAATGGGTCGTGTCACTGTTGCACTAGAAACTCTTTGATAATTCATGTTTTACATACAAGACTATTTAGAGCGAATCTACATTCACTTTCAGAAAGATGAATCGGGAGTCCAGTATATCAAGTGGTACCGAATCCATTTTGGATAAAGCAGATATTGTACTGGCTATGATTCGTGATATTGGCGTTGTTCCACCTAAAGGGAGAGAATATTCAAGCCATGGTTAGTTGTCGTTTCAAATTTACTGGCTATTTCATATCCAAATATATCTCCATAGGATTTTGAATAGTTGAGGATAAAAAAAGGATAAAGCTCCCGGTGTTGATCAATCCCTTAGGGATGCGCCATGCATTCGACTTCATTTATCATCACTAGAGGTGATTTGATGCATATTTGGCCTTTACATTATCTCGCGGTGGCCTACCAATATATCGAGTAAGTGCTGCTATCCTCCCAGAAAAATTTGGTACCAATTTGCCGATCCCGGAGGTATGGAAAGCTTGGTGAGCCTGGAGCGCGAGATCGACCCCAAGTATATTTCAGGGTGCGCTACATGCATCTTTTGTATAGTTATTGTTCAAAAGCGTATCATCTCTGGAACTCCATCTTTTTGTTTTTATGCTTTTATTTCCATTATGCCGTTTATGTATCCAACGACTACAAGAAATTTTAGACTTCTCATTGCGAAGAACGTTATCTCAACTTGATCTACCTAATATGAGTTGTGGTGAATGTGAAGCCATTTCGAATGAGAGCATAGAGAGCATTACTGCGGAACGACTTCGCCGGGTAATTAAAACTTTTTTCTGTACGAAAGTAGTCACTGTTTTCAAATTTAAAACCAACATCTCCTAAGTATCATGGTAAGCCTTATTAATTGAAATGAAATTCATTCGAATACCCACATCGTTAACAGAAGCTTGCTTATTCTAACAAAATTAAACTCTGGACCTTATATCTGATTATCTGGACCTTATGGATCGTTCCTTCCCGTTTTTTTTCTTTTTTTTGTTGAGGCTCGTTTCATCTGAAAAGAACCGATTTGTTGTCTAGAATGTTTCGTTGATATTTGGCTACCCTGCGTACGCCAAAAGTTCTTAAATTTTTTCCTACCTAAATACTTTTTCGATTTTAGCTGAAATGAAGAGCTAAAGCAAAATTTGGGAAAAAATTTATACATTTATCCTTGAAGTGATAGGGCATATCTTCTTCCATACAGTCCCGAATTCTCAACCATGGAGCATTGAGGCTTGATGGGCTCGAGGTGGTGTCGGACTAGCGCATAGAGAGGTCGAACCGTTTACGTATTAAAGGACATCACTATAGTTACGCTACGTGCTCCTATCTTCTGTTCATGCAGTTTATTTTCCAGTTACTGACCTTAATTTAATTCCTTTCTTTTCGTTTCGTACTACTATTATCTGCAACTATTTTTGTTCATATTTCATTTGTGTAAGAGATTTTTTGGTTTTTTCTAGGATGCTTTGCTTGTTGCTTCGCAACAGCTACAGTCAGAATCTGATATTGTTACTGCGATTTCGACAGACACAACAATCCGCTCACCGCACGAAATACAAGATGGTGCCCCCGCTTTACAACCTGCTTCGTCTTCTCAAGTTAGGTAGGTGAAATAGTCCAAGCAAAATCCGAGCTATATTTAGTGAGAAATAGCAGCTTCTACAGATTGTATTCTCTGTAATGAAAGTTTTATGGTGGCTTTTAAATGGTACTATGTCGTTTTTCTTTTGAAATTTTTCGGCATGATGTCGTTGGGGAGTAGCTGTTGACTTTTTATTAGCTGCCTACTGCAATTTTTCACGGTAGGATATGGTGTCAAATACAGCCAGTACGACACTGAGTATTTCGCAAAACTTAGACCTCGGGCCAGATCCAACCACTGCTATCAGTTTAACTGGACCGTTGATGGGTGATTTGCTGATGGCCTCGTTATATAGAAAACTAGCTGTGAGAAGCGTAAAGCAAGGGGCTCCGTGGTGCAGCGTGTAATACGCGAGCCATCGGAAAAGGTAATCGTGATTTGGTCTGGCCCGGAGTCCAAGTTTTGCGAATATCTCAGCATCGTTGTGGTAGTAAATGTGGAGTGCTTGTGCATAGTTGCGTTTTACACTTTTTACGTGCAGTATTTATGACTCTAGCAGAATACGTCATAAATAAGTGAGTTGTGCCAAGCAAACACATGTCAAGTCATCTACTGCATGACTGAAATCATGCTGCTCATTAGAATTTATTTTATCGGGAATCATAATTTTAAAGTCGGGTTGCAATATTCCTGTTTTCTTAGTGATGGTGAATCTTCTGAGGACGATGACGTGTCGGAACAATCAGTTCGTCCAGACGAGGTTGAATTCCTCGCAAGTGACGCCACATCACGTGCATAAAATTTCATGCAGCTGTTGAAGCTTCATATGGTACGAGTTTCTCTGACTTGACTTTATGTATTTCCATAACGAGGTGTTTCTTCTTTCGGTTATAATGTCTTCAACCTGTTCTTCTGTGGGCTGGAGCATGCACATTGTTCTAGTCTTGGATTTCAAATCTTTCTCCTTGTTTTTGGTGTCTAATGAGGATTCCATTGCTCAATATAGCGTTGTATATCCTTGTCGTCTAATTTGAACGTTACTCATGCTTATGTGCATTTGTATACTACTATTAAACGTTTTTCATGCTGCTCTTTAATAGGATCCCGCTGTTTGTGTTTTGAACGCGTCTAAATATAATTCTGGCTTGGGTTTTGAAATACTGCTGAGAATTTTCTACAGTCGTGCCGTCTTGAGTCATATGACAAATTCTCCATTTGCCACTTTCTTGGTGTCGAAAACTTTTTCCCATTACACCTTTTGTAACTGATAGTTATCTTTTCGATATTCTGCGAAGAATTGACTGAGAAATTTTGTTTTCTACTCACAATTCACAGTGTTTTGAGACGATTTTGTTCGTTTCGTTCCCACGACAAGTTGTTGTTGAGGAGGGTCTTAAGATATTTAACAATGGCGAAATTAGTGCAAATGAGGTGCGTATTACAACATCTCGAATGTAAGCACATGAGTCACTATATCGCTCAGTTGTTGACGGAATAGGTTGGAAACACGGACTGTTGCTAATAGGTTGGATACTCGATGGTTTTACTCTGCGTCTGCGTTTAACTTGTCTATGAGAGTAGTGCTGCGCGCTGTGGAATAGTATCCATTGCCGCAATTTTGTTGGGTTAAGCATTGTGTTTTCTGTACAGAAATTCATCGCTTAGTTAGGACTACATTTCAAATGGAATATCTTGGCCGACATATTCTGGTGGCATTTTGTGACGCTTCGTAAAAGACGGTCACTTTCCATAGATTAACTTATCAGTTCAATGCACATTATTGCTGGTCTTTTTGCCTACTTATATAAAATAGGATAAAATGACTCACGGTGGCCTACCGATGTATTGAGCCGGTGCTGCTATCCTCCCATACAAGTCTAGAACGATTTTGCCGACACCAGAGAGATGGAAGGCTTGGTGGGCCAGTGGCGCGGTAATCGACCTCATGTGTATTGCAACGCGCCTCCGACCACAGCGCTACATACGCGCATTAATTTGTGCTCGCACTCCTCATCGTCCCTCAACTCCACCTACTCTCCTACTAAACAAGCAAACCAGCACTGTGCATCAAGAGCAACGAACGAGTGTTGGCAGGCTACGAAATTAAACAATAGCCGTAGCTTAAGGAATATATTTAGCGTGTATACATATATGTATATATATATACATATATATGTATATATATATATATATGTATATATCCTGTATCACCTGTAGTCCCGTTGATCGTCGAGTGACTTGTGCGGGCGCTAGTAAATCCTCCATGTTTCCCTGTCGCGTGCGAGAGTAGCCCAGTGGGTTCTGCTCGCTTTAGGGACTCGTCGAGCATCACATCTTTCTTACAGGCTTTTCGTGAAGAACTCTGACCATCGGGTCGGTGGTCTTCCTGCAGTACGTTTGACATCCCGAGGAATCCAGTCACTAACAACTCTTGTCCATCGGCTATCATTCTACGCATTACCGCATTACGTGTCCGGCCCATCTTGTCTTCTACTGTTTGGCGTACAGAACAACATCTTTGATTTTCGATCGTTGACGTAGATCGGAGCTTCGGATCCCATCCCCTACTTCTGTGAAACGGGATACTCCTAGCATCGTCCTTTCGACTGCGCGTTCGATAACGCTGAGTGATCTTTCATCCTGCTTGCGTAGCGACCAGGTTTCTGACGCATACGTTAGGGCAGGAAGAACCGTTGAGTCGAAAAGGTGGACACGGAGTCGGCTGTTCTTTGTTCTCTTCACTACATCCTCGATGCTCTTGAAAGCTCCCCAAGCCTCTCGTTTCCTTCTCCTCAGCTCTGGAGCTAAGTCGTTCATCATATTGATTTCCCGACCTAGATAGACATAACTGGAGCATTCGGAGATATTCGTTCCGTTGAGCGTGAATGGGGCAAACGAAACCAATCCGTTCTTCATGAACATCGTTTTCTCGAGATTTAGTCGAAGACCAATCTTTCCACACGCTTTATCAAAGTCCGCAAGCATACGTTCCGCTTGGCTAATGTCTGGTGTTATAAGAACGATATCATCAGCAAAGCGAAGGTGATGTATCTGCCGACCATCGATTTTCACTCCCATATTATCCCATTCCAATGTTCGCATGAC
>MQTX01000127.1:270473-317729 GCA_009735665.1 Angiostrongylus cantonensis | reverse complement strand
CCCATATACTTCCCTGTCACTTGATTGCAGGCTTTTGGCTGAATTGACTCGTAGAATACAATCCGCATAAAGCGAGAACGCACCCACACACGCATGCATGAGTACGCCTAGCAAATACAGAAGGTATGTGCCAAATCGACGCAGCAGAAACAGGGAGTCCATCCCCTGGATCCACCTGCGTCTCAGGGAAGCAATGGTCGCTTTTGGTCAGCGATTAACCCTATATCCGCCACCTGGGGACGCGCCACGTAGCCTCGCGACTACGGCTCGAGACGCGCCACGTAGCCTCGCGACTAACCGGCTCGAGATCCCTCATAAGCGGGAGATCCGTGGATATATATATATATATATATATATATTCCTACTAATTCCTTATATAAACATTTCATTGCTTTTCTCGAAACCATTCATGTAGAATACCGCCCATTGCTCAAGAAGGTGTTCGCTCATCTGTGAAAGATGGAGCACCTGTCGCACTTGAAAAAAAATGAATGTGAATGTTCTTATGTGATGTAAAATTGAAGTTACGGCTCCTTTGAACCGTTTGCATCTGAAATAACTTCTTTTCTACGAGGCTGAACTTCCCGGAAAAGGTTGTTTCACTCTAGTTGGGTTATTTCAGGTTTTTTTAAGGCAGTAATATCTACTGTCGTTTTATTTTCCTTCTAGTGAAGTTTGAAATGTTCTGGTTATATGAGCAGTCACAGCAAATTTGCTGTTCAGTGCCAACAGATGGCTTCTTGAATATTATACTTGAATGTTATAATAGAACCAATTTGCTCTACTGAAGAAGATTTCTCTCGATGCTAATGCAAGGACTCACAACGTGAGGACTAAGGACTGTGGACCATTAGCCGGGACCATCGGCTTTGAAGAAGGCGATGACGTCGAGGTGTTAACCGAGTTTTAATCAACCTGGTGTTAGATTATCAATGAAAGAAAATTGGTTTGATAGCGTATTATAACATTAAAGCCTACTATCTGACTCAGCTCTGCCCCATATTTCGAGATGGTGGAGACTCTTGTCATCGAAGGCTTGAGTTCAGGAAAACGCGGATCTTTTGCTTGCGGAAAAATTAGTTCATATTATTAGTCGGCAAGCTGGATTTCTATGATTTTCTGGTAGAAAAACCGTTGATCCGGGACTCTGATACAAATCGTTTTTGTATCCTTAGATTATGGTGAAGATGATCCTGTAGACGCAGCCATACTGTATAAGGTGATGGAAGACATCGCTTAGCAACAGTTTCTACCAGCGGCCAGTAGCCCCGTGGCCTTTGATTGAGAGTAGGTCAACATTGGATAGTTGGATACTTTGACAGTCCGTCTTCACTAGTTGTGCGGGTGGCAGCACAATTTCCAATTTTTTTCTTTTTTAGAGACTTTAGATTGAGGCATTGTGGTTCCCTGGGATCCCAAGGTCAGGATGGTTAAGGTCTGCCCTGAGGTCGACGTTATTGTTGCGAATATCAGTTTCCGCTGTCGTTTGAAATGTTTAGACACTTACTAATTGGTTCATTCTTCAACGCTTTCTAGATACTTGAATACATAAATAGCCCTTAATTCGCCTGCGGCTTGAGGATCTGTCAACTCTTTTCGCTGACGTGGTGAGTGCTGGTTGAGAGTGGTTTTCGTGGAATTTCAGGGTAACCGTGCTAGGGCGTCCATATAGTTAACACCACAAGGAGTCGCTGTTAGGTGTAGAAAACCGATGTGCTTCGTTGCCTTACGAAACGGCCGTGATTCCTGTGACAAGTTGAATGACTCCAGCAAACCTCGGCGTGAATGATCGGTATACTTATTTATGTTTTTATGAACTGATCTTGTTGAGGTAATGCGAGGTTGTTATAATTTATCGTTGTTGCTGTTGTTGTTGGTCGATGGCCGACGTATCGGCGATTTCGCGTTTCTCATAGTCGTGTTGTTACGAGTGGGATGAGTGGAGGGGCCTCTTGCAACAGCTCAACAAGATGTTCATAAGAACTTGTAAGTAATGAAAACATTGTTCATGAAGGGTTTCAAATTATACTCAGATTTGATTACTTCCACGTATGCATTCAATCACCTCTAAACGATGCTTAGTGAAGACGAAGGATGCATGACGCATCCCTCAGGGATTGGCCGAGAGCTTTATCCTTTTTTATGTTTCATCACTGGAAATGTGCTTCGTACAGAGCACTCGAGTTTTTCAGTTTACAGTTCTGAATTATCGTTGACGTCCAGGCTGCGACGTTTAAATGCATAAGCATTCTGTTAACAAAAAAAAAAAAAACAGGGATATTTGGTTTTCTAATGCTAAACCTTCGATTTCAATCACACAAAATTCAATACTTCGAAACCGACTTTCCTTGAACCTCGGTGTGCTTAATCAATACGTATTCTTTGTTTGATGAGCTTACACGAGGTTGATAATATAGTTATAGTTATCAACGGACATTATCATTATATTCACCATCAGCATCGTGTATAAAAGGGCATCACTGAAGGAGTGTGCCTCATTCGAGGAGATGGAACGCTGAAGAAGACCTGACTCGACACGAAGGCGAAGCCGCCGCATCGAGACGAACAAGAAGCGTGGACCATCGACTCGGATCATCGGCTCTGATGAAGACGAAGACGTCGAAACGTTAGCCGATAATAAATGTTATTATCAACCTCGTGTAAGCTCATCAAACAAAGAATACACAAAATTCAGTTGTTGACCAGAATTTTAACATCGATTATGATTGCTTTGGACCTCAGACCTTCAAAATGACAGTTCCAACACTGGAAGCCGTCAACTTGAAAAGCGTGTGTTCGGTCCAGTACTTGTTACCTACTTCTTCTCATTACGAATAAAGTTCTTTAAATTGCACTTATGCATAAGAACATAACGCCAACAGTTTGTATTCTATGTATGAAAGTGATTCTACCTGTGCTAAAAATAGAACAAGAATGCTCTCATGCGACTCAAAATTGAAGTTCCTCACTTTTCCCTTTTTTTTCCTTCATCCCCATGTCTATTTTTAGCTTTCCCTACCTAAGTCTGAATGTTCAGAAGAAAAGTGAGTGGAGAGTTGATTTTAACCTAATATGGCCAAAGGTCACATTGTGTGTCCATTGCGATTTCAGTGCCTTCTTAAAGTGGACGCTCTGCATAAACACCGTGCGTCCAGGACATCAGCTGAATGAATGACCTAATCCACATCTACGATTGGAAGCTATTGTTTATTCGGGAAAATCCTACTGCTGTAACCGCCTAGCACTGTCCGTCTTGAATTCGTGAATAGACGATGAAGAAACAAAGGCTGGAACGTCATCGCACATAGATGGTGGAACAAGAACGTAAACCTTTTAGGGTAGAAATCATGGTGGCATTTTCACAGATCGTAAAAAAAATGAGGACCTTTAGCTGTTTCTTTAGGCTTAATTGAAAGGACTGAAATCAAGAAAAATGCTCAAATCTCGATAAATTGTTGGAAAATTTATTTCCTAACGATTCACGTGAATTCGGAGAATAAATAGAACATACACTACCTATGACTGTTGTATTAAGTATAAGACAGAAAGAGGCTCTTATACTTTGGCGCTTCCGGTGCCTTCTGAATTCTGAAAAGAAGCTCAATCAGTTTTCATAAAATTTTGTATTGAAACACGTACAAGGGAAGTGGTAAAGATTTAGATGATAGTATATGTCTATGTTTTATGCTGTAAACTCGGCTTTACCATTATAAAAACACATGAGTTAACAAGAAACAAAGTGTGGAACTAGGAGGGGAAATAAAAGTCAGAACCGCTAAGAAAGTGTTGCAGTGAATGGGTTAATTAACTATAATCCTTTAAGCGCCCTTGACATTCTGGGTACAAGTTGACAATACAGAATAAAATGGAAGGGTTGGTAGATCTGCGGCGCGGGGATCGATCCCATGTGTATTGAACGGCGCCTCAGAGCACTGCGCTACACGCGCCATAATACAGAATACAGATCTAAATTAAGTGCAAGTGTTCTCTGATTACGGAAGAATTCATTGTTTCCATTATGAAATGATCCTAGTTCGGTGTCTCTACAAAATCATCATCGCTGTTAAGTGATGCAATCGCATATACACGAGAATGTATTCGCCAAGCTCCATTCATCCAAGTAGATGAGAAAGGTGCTCGAAAGGTACTGACTTGTTCACCCAAGGAAGAGCTACGATGAAACGTCGTTCTTGTGTGCCGCATTACGAAAACTGTTTTTAGAGGCGACTGGCTAAAGGTTGCGTTGATACGACCAGACACACTCAGGCGCAGACCAGAAGATGGTGGCAACAGACAATACCAATAATCAGTTCAGTTGTAAAGATGCAGCACCTACAACCAATGCGTTACCACAGTCATCATCAGTAATCCATGGATGCGCACGAATTTTATCGCACTAGATGTTAACTTCCATGCCTTATTGATATCTAATGAGAATAACTCTAACCCCCGTCATAGATAACGGGACGCGTATAGCGTAGTAGCTGGAAATGACCTGCAATACACGTGGGATCGACCCCGTTTCCCAGGCCCACCAAGTCTTCCATCCCTCCGAGATCGGCGAATTGGTACCAGATCTCTCTGGGAGGATAGCACCACTGACTCGATACATCGGTAGGCCACCGCTAGTCATTGTAAAGGCCACATGTGCATTCAATCATCTTCGGCGATGCTTAGTGAAGTTGAATGCACAGCGCATCCCTCAGGAATTGATTAACAGCGGGAGTTTCACGGTTTTTTTTTTGCTCATAGATGACATTTAGAAGATTTGTTGAGCTGCACACCCTACTCTTGCACTTTTTCGTGAACGTACACATTTCTTCACTTACAGATACAGACGGTTTTATAAATGATGAAGGTTGGTGCTGTACGCACATCTGCGAACGTGCTTAAGTGGCTGTACATAACGAATCAAAGATGGGGATGGTTTCATGTACAGATTCATCGAGAAAATCCAGATTTTTTTACTAGAAGAAACTTAGAGCTACAGTCTCGCTGAGATGTGACTATCGAATCTCTCACGTTCACTAAATAATATATGTTATTTAAAAATTTGGTACAGGACCTGTACTAGAGTGAATAACTTGTCGGACGGCACATGATCGGCCAAGAAACGTCTCCATCGTTCGTTGTGACGTAGCTGGATCAGTTCGAAGTCGATAGAGGCCAATTGCATACAGGTGACACTCTTCTTCAACTCCGAACCGAGTTGCAGGAATCGAATCTGCAAAGAATCCCATCCGAATACCGCTGAAATTCCGAATCATATGACAGGTATTTCGATTCAGTTTAAGTTAGTGACATGTTTCACGGCAGTCTGGTTTTGTAGTAGTAACAGTCAAGGATTTACAAGTGTTAACACGTAACGCCCGAAACTGGTTATTCGACAACTGGCGTTGATTCCTCGACCTGAAGAGGATTTGAGGGGTTGGGAAGAGCACATGCCTAGAAGAGATCCTGCTCTGTTGCGTTAATCGTATATAAGTCTTCTATACAGTACCTTTTTAATTTTACATGTGTTTGAAATCAAAATTTGAGAAAAACTACAAACAAAATGTGAAAGAAACATCCGTCATAGACTCCAGAAACTCGAAATTTTATCGCTTTAAAATGAGATAGAGTAAGTGTTGTTGGCGAAGCTCTGTAGAATCTAACGGTTTCAGTTGCAGCCAGTGAAGTCCAGTATCAATATATGTTGCCATTAAGTTTGAAGACGGCTAATCTTTTCGTATCGAATGCACTGGACACAATTCATCTCGGCCATTATGTATTGTTTACGAATTTCCAATAGACGTCGAATACAACCATGTTTTATTTTTTCAGCAGTGAACAGCTCAGAAAAGAAAAGAGAAAGACGTAGCGATACACAGCGACTTTGTGCAAAAATAATACAATCGCTGGCGTACCTCGATGTCAAGCCGATTGGCATTCACTTCCTCGAGCTCCTTCGTCCAGACGGCCACCTGACGAATCACACTGGCTATCTCCGCTTCTAGCGCTTCGAGCTCTTTTGGAGAACCTAAAGACCTTTAATCACTTCGGAGAGATAGAAATATTGCGAATTTTTACAAACATGTTACTAAAGTACTTACACGATTTCAAGAACAGTCAAACTCAAATGCCATCAAATTTGACAATGAAAGGGAACGAAAGGTCCTTAAAACATAGCCAAGCGTACACAAGAACCCGACTACAACTACCAATGACGGCAGCTAGGAAGCGAAACAAGTGGAGGACCGGCTGAATTCAGTATGTTATGTGAGGATGGGTCATTAGAAATCTCCCTCTCTCTCTCTCCTTCTTTCTCTTTCTCTCTTCTCTTCTGCATAATGTTAATAAGTAGACGGAAATTGCCTAGTAGAAGCAAAAGGCTTAGCTCACGGAGAAATAATTTCCGGCTAATATGGTGTTCAATTGAAATTGGATATCAGACCAACACATCATTCCACTGGTCCTACAAAAGGCAGCATGCTCTGGAATTTGATAGGACAGTCACAAAAGAACTTTTAATATCTCGGAGCTGAGACCGCCTAATGAGTCGCCTAATGAGTTCCGATCTTACCTGCAATGCCTTTTCGCCAAGAACCAAATGAAGCAGGTACAGGAATTTCTAGCAAGCTATTCGACATCGCAAGATTTATTGTTGTATAATGCTACAGAATAGAGCAACTTTCTACAAAGACTTGTGATAAGAAATAACTTGACACAAGTACAACCACAAGGATACTGAGATGTAAGGAAAACTCAGAAACTCGTCTGGGTTTCGAATCAGCCACTACCCTTACCGTCATCTCATGTGCCACCCACCACATCAACCGAATCCATTACTTTGCTTTTTTCTCGGCAATATTTTCACTCTGTTGGTGCTATCAGCAATCACCATTAAGATATGGAGCGAAAGGCAGAACAAAGGTCTCGGTTGGTGTGGTTGATAGCAAGTGAGCTCCCAGTAACGGTGAATGCAGGTTCGGAGCGCAGCTGAGGTTCAGAGCTTTGCTCATACTTCAGCATCCTTATTGTTGTATTTCAATTGATACCCTCCATGAAAAAAGAATAGAAAGTAAATGAAAGTTAAATGAAAATGACAAAATTTCTATATGTTATTGATGCGTTAGACTCAGTAAATTGCTGCCAATATACCCTTCCAGGCTCTGAAGAAGGGGAAATCCGCCGAAACGTCAGCTTTAACGGAATAAAGAATAAAGTAACACCTTGCATTTGCTCAACAAGAATATCGAGAACTATCTGACCAATGGCGAGGTTAACAGAAAGTCGGTCGTGAGAATTACCGCAAAATAACAGCGTTAAAGCGGATATCAATAGATGTGCATTACTTTGTAAGACTGTTAGTGCTTTAGATAATGTGATTAACCGCGCATTTGATTAATTTCTTTTTCGAAAACTTGGCTCATGTCGACGAAGATCATGTAGAGACTTGAGAGGATCCGAAGGATTTTTACGAAAATGCCATTGACACGGTTGGCGGATGGCTAAACGGCTTCCATGGTTACCATTAAGTGAGTTTCTCTGCTTTGGTCCCTCGACAACCCCAAAAGGTAGCAATCGCAAATGTATCAGATTCCTTTTGATTCAGCATCCTTAACGACTAGCAACACTGAATTCAGCAGTGTCCTCACATCTTTTGAATTCTGGGTCAGTGGAGGTGAACTGGAAGCAAGCAACGGTTGAGAGCCCAGCTTACAAATCGCTGAAAGAAGCAAAACAGAGGAAAAACTTACCGTAGCTGAGGATACCGGGGTGATATATTGATAGAAGTGCACAATATTTTTCGACCCCTCCTAAGTTACAATACGAGCATGCATGGTGGGAGAAGACCAGTGTTCTATCCCACCACTGAATGCATAAATCCAAAATATCTCTATAGCTAATCTCTTTCAGTATTTTAACACCGGGCCACTCTTAATGTCTCGAAATGCAAAGCAACGGGAAATCCATGTTTGTCTGCTAAACGTAACGAATACAATGCACTTGAAAATCTAACGCGTTCCTAACGTCTTCCTAAGGTTATGTCACCAGTAGGAATAAAAACTTGAAGTGCTTTGCATGTATCTATTGTGGTCCAGAAGTCATTATAGCAAAAAACCTGCAAACCAGCTTACAAGAAGAAGTTGGAGATTATTATGGGATACTGAAAGACGATAAGAGAAAAGGCAAAGCCAATCTATGCTAATCGATCAATCGCATGAGAGCTGCTGATTTTTCATACATTTAGATTACCTAGGCGCAGTAAGGCAAGACACTAAGAAGCGAATTTTGATGCCTAGTACAATCGGCTCGTTTATGACTGGGAATACTGGCTCATGTCGACGTCCTGTAGGCCGGTCATCGCAGGTGGTTCATCGACAATCGTTGGAGGGCACATTGAACATGACTGCATATCAAGAGAATAAAAGGGGGCCACACCTGATCACGCTGATTGTGAGAACGATATACAAGCCCTCTTTTATTTTAGAGGTATTTAGGTAAAACTCGATTTGTCAATAGTTATTTGAAGAACGAATATAACTGGAAGACCGATAGGAGTAATACTGAAAGTGGGAAAGACACGTAGTTATCGCAAAGCAACGATAGAACGTTAACAAACGGGATAGGCAACGAGTAATTTCACTTTTGGCTAAGTAGCTAGAGTTCGTTATAGGGTAGTCTTAAGGCTTAACTATTCCTGAAAAAGTTGCTGAACTACGAAAGTGAAATAAGGTAATTTCAATGATGCTGAGATGTTTGCGAAACTCTGAACCGCAGGTGTTTGCGATGGGGAACGAACGCGCTATGGTCCTTTCCGGGGAGTAACGCGCTCACCACCACACCATGCTGGTCCTTCGTTTCGCCTGTCTCTCAGCTGGTTCTATCGATCACTGCCACCAACAATCACCCGTCAGAAGGATTGATCTAGGGAGCTCACATGGGCATTGAACTCAGTTAAGCTGAGGCTATAGTTATAATCACAATCTTAACCTTTTTATTTACTGTCTATTCTTTTCAATGGCAGGGTATATTGCGAAATATAACTTCAATGATGATGAAATATTTGCAAAACTCCGGACCGTAGGTGCGGTGGTGAACGCATTGCTCCTCAGAAAGGACCATAGCGCGTTCGTTCCCCACCGCAAACACCTGTGGTTCGGAGTTTTGCAAACATCTCAGCATCACTGAAGCTATATTTCGCTATATACCCTGCCATTAAAGGCAGTAAATAATATGTTAAAATTGTAAACAAGGTAGTATTCAGAAAATCATCATTGTGTTCATTGTGAAACGGTCTGCCACGTCACGCCCCAAAGCGATGGAAGAAAAAGGTTGGTAAATCAAGGGACGTGATATTGCAGGGGCTCTAGGGCCATTTACAATACAGCCCAGAATATGAGGATGATTTAAGCACCTTTGAAACAGAGTAAACCACAGATTAATGGCAAACTGAGTCTTAGAACATTTGAGAGCGAAGCCCACGTTTTCTTCGAAGTATGATGGCTCACAGGGTTTCTCATCGATGATCCGTCTGATCCGAGCGTGGCGCTGTCTGAGCGTCTCTGCGGTCTCGGAAAGGATATCCAACTGGGCGTCGTTCATCTGCAGGGCGAGGCTGCAGTCGGCGTACTGCCGACAAAGGTCGGCATGCCGTGCGCAGGTCGTCTTGATTTTGTTCAACTCCTGATCGTCATCATGCCTCTAAATCAACGACAACTCGTCACTCGATGAAATTCGTGATGATCATTCATAGATTTTGCAATATTGGAAAAAAGCTATGAAGTAGAAGCTTCGAAACAGTTGTGCCAACGAATTTTTAAAGTCGTCAGGTGTTGTATACTTGGTCTAGATTTCGATTCAGGACTTTGTTTCCTGTACTACAGATTCCAACGATGTGATTCTAATGCAGTTAGTAGGCTGACCAGAAACTCACATTTGTCGACCTGAGCATCGTCAATGGCAGTGAGCGGAGAATAATCTTCTAGCAGTTGAGCAATGAGTCGGCTAAGTGAAATTCTGTAAAACATGTTGCGTAGGACGATGATAAGTGCAGGGAAATTCTACGAAGATTACACATTGTTGGAGAAGGAAATGGAAAACTGAGGGCAAGTCAGAGGACTCGACAGAGTAGGAAATAAAATACATAGGAATAGAAATTTATGAAACTATTGCGATATGTATAGCAAGATAGATGGATAGAACCAGCTGAGAGACAGGCGAAAAGAAGAACCAGCATGGTGTGGTGGCGAACGTGCTGGTCCCTGGAAAAGGCCATAGAGCGTTCGTTCCCCGCCGACACCTGCGGTCCGTGGTTTGCAAATATCTCAGATTCATTGTGGTTGCGTTTCGCATCATGCCCTGCCGTGAACAATATTGTAAGCAACAAATAAGAAGCTAGCATTATTGCGATATGTGAGAGAAAAGTCGACAAACAGCCAAACACAACGAATTAAAGTTGTTTCTTTTCGCATTATGAGGAAAACGGTGGATGGATGCAGTCGAACGAGCAGACATTTGGTAGAGAAACGAATTGGGAAGCAATTCGGATGATCCGGTGTACGATGGACTTGCCGGCTGACATCTGACAGCGATTGTGCAGCCGTTTGTCGCAGAGCACGTTGAACCGGGCGACTGCAACAGGCCGCAATGAGAATCACTGCGGCATTCATTAGCCGTAGTTAGGCTGGTCTTTGTTCTCACGAAATTCCTCACCACACTTGTGGGATAGGAAACAACTACACTTTTGTGGCTTTTGCCCAGCATAGATCAAGAAAAGAAGGCCTCGGAAGTAGCTCTACCGCTGCTGAGTTGAACGTGTACAGCTCGAGATCACTACCTGCTTTTGCCTAAAAGTCAAGATTTGTTAAACGAGCGTTATATTACGTTCAAGTGTTGCTGAAAACGACGGCCGATATTTTGATTTTTAAATATAATATCATAGAATTTCTATGAACTTCTAGCCATGGTAATCAACCGTCATTGAGCCGTATGGAGAGGGGTCTGAATGACGACCGTTGCTGCATAGTGGTGGTATTTAGAAGTTCCTCGAAGACGAATGTAGGTTTCAGCCTTGAAATGCTGGGATCCGCAAAGCAAATGTGATGAGGGGTCAATTCAAATAAGTAAAAAACCTTCAAATCGAAGTTTAGATTTACACAGCGCCTATTATGGCTTCCTTCTCGTCTACATTTAAAAAAAACTGAAAGAGAATGCTGCCAAGTTTCCAGAAATTCTACCAAGAAAACTGAGTTAAAATTGTTCCAGATTCGTACTCTCAGTGATAACTAGTTATGGAAACCGGAAATGAGCAGCGAGTTTGATTGACATTCCGGGGTAAAAGAAATCACGATCATCTACAACTACGAGTTACATGCAACGGTGGTATTAAATCGGGCCGGCAGCATGCAAAACGGCCGAATTGGAAATGGAGGATAAAAAAGGAAATTTTTGAAAAGGAAAAGGAAAAAGGGAAAAAGGAAAGAGGAAAAAAAGCTTCACATAGGAAACAATGCGCCCTATTCTGGCTTCAGACACGTCCGCACAATCTCTTCCTACTTCATCCGAAAACATGTACAGTTGTTTTTTGTGAAATAGAAAGATAATTGATAAGAGAACCTACGGCTGAAGCCTGAAAGAAGTATACACATATAAAAGTCCACGTTCTTTACTACTAGAGATTCCAGTTGGAATGTCTTCCTTTCCATGCGTTTGTGTAGGTGAACACCGCTGATAATCTGCCAATACAAGCACTCAAATCTGTTGACAACGATTTTCATTAGACACTTGCTGCTAACGGACTGCCAATTTCTATTCGCGACCTGCTTTTAGAACTACAGCTTGAATACTGTTTCAAAGAGTTCCTGGATGTCATTTGAGAAGTGCACAATAACAGCTTCTAAAATTTAATTTCCGGCCAGTCACTAATTGTTGCGCTGTGGCCAGTGGAACTCGAAAATTGGCTCGATGTCGAACTCGGGAAAAATCTGCCGTCCACCCCCTTGAGGTCGGAAAAATGACCTTAGATTTGCAGAGGAAAATGACATGCTTCTGTCTTCCAAAAGGCGTGCCCATGAATAGTTTATTAGTCTATTACTCAGCTAAGCAGATCAACAGCCTGCAATGAATTATAATTTATTGAGGTTACTGACAGAATGTACTCTTATACTAGTAAGAGAAATCATGTAGGAACACAAATGTAAGAGCAGATTGCCAACAAAAATCAGGCATCGACCGCCCATTTCTACGATCTCGACTCCTACAAGAATGGAAAATTCCAGTCAATAAATAAACGCTTAGATGTATTTATGCGAAAAATGAGTTAGCGAAGAAGCGTAAAACCACCAGAACTGGTTGGTGCCTGCCAGTGACGCGAATTCCACAGCTCCGACAAGGGGCGGGTGAATCGCCATGCAATGTCCATTACACTGTCGACGTTATTCCGTTTGCGTTTTCTGATAAGCATGATGTGATTTCCAGTAGAAAAAGATTGAAAAACTAACGAAAAGCGAAAGCTTGAGAGTTTGGGAATATTCATTAAAGTAGGTAAGCAAGTAAGGAATACTGCATGACCAATACCTTAGAGATGCTGCATGCATTCATCTCCACCCACTATTCACCGTAGAGGTGAATGAATACACATTTCGCTAACACATTAACTTGGGGACGCCTATATGCCTATCACAAAGCTGTTTCTATTTTCTTAGATAACTATGATGTTAATTTTCCAACACCAGAGGAATGGAGTATTTGGCGACCACAGGATACGGTGACAAACCAAAACGCTTTTTATTCCAGAGCATCCCTAACCGCTGCACTGCAGGTGCTTATGCGAGCAGACATGCTATTACTTACTTAGATACTTGGATATCTAGTCCTCATTGGCTGTGCGGGCCCCAGAACATTCTCCATTTTTCGGAGTTTTGCTGGTTTAGCCACTGTGGTTCGCTGCAATTCCGAGGTCAACCTGGCCAAAGTCTGCCACTGGTCTTAACCACCATAGGCAGAGGCAGCCCTTGTGGATCAGGGGAATATTTGCCACAATGTGACTTTGATAATAGGGCGGTGCAGGATCCTGGTATTGGTTTACGCTATCTAGGCTTTCTAATAAAAACGCCAGACTCCTTCTCAGCTTGGGAGACCCTGCCTAGGGATGAATTCCTCCGTGGTATATCGCAGCCCGACACCCAGAAACACGTCCCAGCCAAGATGAGGCGGTAAACCGTTGGGAGGAGAAACACTATTAGGTGGAATTGTTTGGAACGTTTAAGTTTTTTCAACTTATTCTTTCCACATTGTTTCGATCAATTCGTGAACCCTTTTTAAGGTCATGAAACCCAACAGCGATGTCTTCACTGGTGATCCACTTCCAAACATAAGTGGTTCACTTCTGTATCAGTTCCATTTATCCACAAAACTGAAGCTACTAAAGAATGTTTTAGTTGACTCGAAATTGCACATCGTGTTGTGTCGATTCCAGCATTTCTTGTATTCGATTTTCACTCCTCGAATCCACCATTTACAAAAGGCTTCGAACATCTTCCCGTTGAGTTAGGCCGTTGAATGTTGGTCGAGTTGGTTCTCCTTGTGCTGTCAGGATTGCCGTAGTAGGGCGTTTCCACGCAAAATCCGACAACACCGGTAGAAATTATCAGGTTCCGGAGAGATAAGAGGATAGATGCATCCTCGTCGGGTCAAACCAGCGCCTGGGTAGGTTGATGCTACCGCCTATGAAACGGCATCACCAAAACTGCGCTACGAACCTTCTCAACTGAGAATCGAATACGGATGTTCTATGTTCCGAATAGATTCATCTTTCTAGTATAATGGCGAGTGTTTATGAGAAACTATGTATACAACCTCGTGTAATCTCTTCAATTTAAACGAATGTTGAATATTTTGCTACCGAGGTTAAATGACTGTCGGTTTGAAAATTGTTTTGCTATTCACTCTGTGCTAGCTAACACCGACGGCTGGCAGGGTGGATTCGGTTGAAAAACAAATAATTATCAAAGGATAGTCATGTCGACAACAGCCACCCTGTATTGAAGGGTACTGCCGGGTGGAGATGTCTCATTCAATCGGTGTTGCACTACAGAAGATCGGTCTCGATACGACTAAGGCGACATATCGAGACCACGAGCAACTATAGACTATTGACTCAGATGATCGGCTCTGATGAAGGCGAAGACGTCGAGACATTGGCCGAATAAATCTGTGTATCAACCTCATGTAAACTCAACATTTTAAACACATATATGGGATAGACGAAACGAAGGATTAGCATGGTGTGCTTGTGAACGCGTTACTCCCCGGTGAGGACCATAGCGCGTTCGTTCCCCATCGCAAACACCTGCGGTTCGGAGTTTTGCAAATATCTCTGCATAATCTTAGTTGTATTTCACATGATACCGTGCCGTTAAAAATTATAGTAGGCAGTAAATAAAAAAGTTAAGATAAACGCAGGGCGCGTGTGGCGCAGTGGTTGGAGGCGCCACTGCTACACACGCGTGGAATCGATCCTCCCTGCGCCCATGGACCACCAAGCCTTTCATCCCTCCGGGGCCGGCAAATTGGTACCAGACTTGTCTAGGAGGATAGCAGCACTGGCCCGATAGCTAGCTTTATCCTTTATCCTTTAAGATATATGAGATAGTTCAACGAAAGTTTCGGTGTGTGCTTATTTCGACTATAAATGATATAGCAACATGCAAACAACAGAATCATAAGCTTAGTGAGATTTCAAGAACTCATTCTCTTGACTTACATGTTCAACGCAGAAACTCCTCTTGGGGTTGTTCAATGTATAAATGGCATGAGATTTGCAAACAGAAGGCGCTGTTCATCCGTCAGACAACAATGGAACTCTGATCATTTCTGAAGTGAACGGCGACTAGTAACCTAGTGCTCCAGGGATTCTTAATTATTCGAAGTTAGACTCATGAAAATGCTTCTAATCATGATAAAGAGTCTTAAGCTGGAAATGTGCTCCCTACAGACGATGAGTGGAAAGGACCTAAAATGGTACAACTGCGGGGAAATAAAACGAAAAAACGAGCATTATCTCGGTGGATTTTTGAAGAAACATGCCTCTTCCTTCACAAAATATTAAGATCAAGGAAGAATAGATCTCTCGGCTTCGATCAATCTCTGAGCACCATGTATTCCACTTCATTAAGCATCGCTGGAGGGGTTTAAGTGCATATTTAGGCTTCACGATGACTCGTGGTGGTCTACCGATGTATTGAGCCAATGCACAAAAGGCTTCGAACATCTTCCCGTTGAGTTAGGCCGTTGAATGTTGGTCGAGTTGGTTCTCCTTGTGCTGTCAGGATTGCCGTAGTAGGGCGTTTCCACGCAAAATCCGACAACACCGGTAGAAATTATCAGGTTCCGGAGAGATAAGAGGATAGATGCATCCTCGTCGGGTCAAACCAGCGCCTGGGTAGGTTGATGCTACCGCCTATGAAACGGCATCACCAAAACTGCGCTACGAACCTTCTCAACTGAGAATCGAATACGGATGTTCTATGTTCCGAATAGATTCATCTTTCTAGTATAATGGCGAGTGTTTATGAGAAACTATGTATACAACCTCGTGTAATCTCTTCAATTTAAACGAATGTTGAATATTTTGCTACCGAGGTTAAATGACTGTCGGTTTGAAAATTGTTTTGCTATTCACTCTGTGCTAGCTAACACCGACGGCTGGCAGGGTGGATTCGGTTGAAAAACAAATAATTATCAAAGGATAGTCATGTCGACAACAGCCACCCTGTATTGAAGGGTACTGCCGGGTGGAGATGTCTCATTCAATCGGTGTTGCACTACAGAAGATCGGTCTCGATACGACTAAGGCGACATATCGAGACCACGAGCAACTATAGACTATTGACTCAGATGATCGGCTCTGATGAAGGCGAAGACGTCGAGACATTGGCCGAATAAATCTGTGTATCAACCTCATGTAAACTCAACATTTTAAACACATATATGGGATAGACGAAACGAAGGATTAGCATGGTGTGCTTGTGAACGCGTTACTCCCCGGTGAGGACCATAGCGCGTTCGTTCCCCATCGCAAACACCTGCGGTTCGGAGTTTTGCAAATATCTCTGCATAATCTTAGTTGTATTTCACATGATACCGTGCCGTTAAAAATTATAGTAGGCAGTAAATAAAAAAGTTAAGATAAACGCAGGGCGCGTGTGGCGCAGTGGTTGGAGGCGCCACTGCTACACACGCGTGGAATCGATCCTCCCTGCGCCCATGGACCACCAAGCCTTTCATCCCTCCGGGGCCGGCAAATTGGTACCAGACTTGTCTAGGAGGATAGCAGCACTGGCCCGATAGCTAGCTTTATCCTTTATCCTTTAAGATATATGAGATAGTTCAACGAAAGTTTCGGTGTGTGCTTATTTCGACTATAAATGATATAGCAACATGCAAACAACAGAATCATAAGCTTAGTGAGATTTCAAGAACTCATTCTCTTGACTTACATGTTCAACGCAGAAACTCCTCTTGGGGTTGTTCAATGTATAAATGGCATGAGATTTGCAAACAGAAGGCGCTGTTCATCCGTCAGACAACAATGGAACTCTGATCATTTCTGAAGTGAACGGCGACTAGTAACCTAGTGCTCCAGGGATTCTTAATTATTCGAAGTTAGACTCATGAAAATGCTTCTAATCATGATAAAGAGTCTTAAGCTGGAAATGTGCTCCCTACAGACGATGAGTGGAAAGGACCTAAAATGGTACAACTGCGGGGAAATAAAACGAAAAAACGAGCATTATCTCGGTGGATTTTTGAAGAAACATGCCTCTTCCTTCACAAAATATTAAGATCAAGGAAGAATAGATCTCTCGGCTTCGATCAATCTCTGAGCACCATGTATTCCACTTCATTAAGCATCGCTGGAGGGGTTTAAGTGCATATTTAGGCTTCACGATGACTCGTGGTGGTCTACCGATGTATTGAGCCAATGCTGCTACCCTTCCAGGCGAACCAATTTACCGACCCTGAATAAATGGAAGGCTTGGTCAGTATGGACTATGGGGATCGATCCCATGTGTATGGCCGCGCTTCTCCGACCACTGTGCTACATGCGCCTCATATTAAGGGAGATAACTGCAAATTAGTTTCCATTTCCATTCGTTGCATTTCTTCATTCTAAACCTTATGCTTCTGAAATTAACCATAAAAAGGTAAACAAAAAGTGAATGATGAACGGAACCTTTTGTAATCCGGAGTGAGAAATTAGAGACCGCCTGTGAACAAACTCAATCAGTACACTTAGGAAATGGCTCCTATGTCAGTTCTGAAATTAATTAAATAAACATAAACCTTAAATTCCCTCCCAACGGTTTACCGCCTCATCGTAGCTGGGAGGTGTTCCTGGGTATAAGACTGCGATGTACAGCGGCTGAATTCGTCGCTCCCGGCAGGGTCTCCCAAGCTGAGAAAATGCTTCTGAAATTAACCATAAAAAGGTAAACAAAAAGTGAATGATGAACGGAACCTTTTGTAATCCGGAGTGAGAAATTAGAGACCGCCTGTGAACAAACTCAATCAGTACACTTAGGAAATGGCTCCTATGTCAGTTCTGAAATTAATTAAATAAACATAAACCTTAAATTCCCTCCCAACGGTTTACCGCCTCATCGTAGCTGGGAGGTGTTCCTGGGTATAAGACTGCGATGTGCAGCGGCTGAATTCGCTCCCGGCAGGGTCTCTCAAGCTGAGAAGGAGTCCGGAATTTCCACCATAAAGCCCTGTTATGAGTGAACCAATACCAGGATCCACTACCGACCTGGTATCAAATTAGTCGCATGGTGGCAAATTTCCCTCTGATCGACAAGGGCTGGGACTGCCCGTGGTGGTGAAGACCTGGGGCAGACTTTAGCTGGGCTGCCCTCGGGATTCCAGGAAACCACAATGGCTTAACCAGCAGGTCTCCGAACAATGGTGGCTATGTTGTGGCTTACACAACAACTAGTGATGAAGGACCATTCAAGTATCAGGTATCAAGTATCCTTAAATTCATAAAACCTGTGTTAGCAGGCTGTGGTTCCTGTAGTCAGGCCCTCATATCTTTACATGCTAGATGGAACCACCTGATTTCCCAACTAGATTTAGTTAGAAAATCAGGTGGTTCCTCATTGCTTTAGTGAGTATCAACTGTACAAAAACGATAAATGAAAAAAATGATAGCAAAGTTAAAACAGCACCCTGAATTTGCAGTAATCTGCAGGAAGAAATAGATTGTGAGAGTAATCCAATATCTCTGTACTGAATGTATATGCCGTAACTCAATCAGCACCCTAGAACTGAATCTGTTATTTGAAGAAGCTGAGCTCTGTGGAGCAGGATAGCACCAGACGTGTACTACGGCAGTAAAGATGACGACTAGAACTTATTTCCAGTTTGATGGCAAATTTGTGAAGCGAACAGATATTTGTAGAAAGCTCGTTGACAAGTCGAATCCCCGCGATGGAAGAAATGAATCAAATCCGAAGGACGGAGATACGTAGCGTTAACACTGTGTTTAACTGAGAGCAAAGACCACAGCCACGGCCACACCCAGAAATGGACGGAAAGTGCTGTCGGAACAGCGGCCAAGGAGCATAGAGCAGTGATGACCCTTCGTTGGCACTCCGATGTCGATACGATGATATGTGAGGAAAGCAACTGAGCAACAGCGCTAGAAGAGAAAGTTGAGTTGTCCACCACTCGATCCGTCACGCATGGAATTCTGTTCGTGAAGCATTGCTTGCATAATAGCGTACTTAATGCAGTGTCCTCAACCAGAACGCCATTTTACGACTGTTATTGAGATGCAGAACGCTTTCTGTGGAATCTTCTTTTAAATTGCAGGACCGAGTACGTGAAGGCGAACTCATATACTCAGATTCACTTGCCTCTTCTTAATTAACCACGAATGAATTCAAATGGAATCTAAATCGTATAAATAGAAAATGTCCATGCCTAGTCTTTGAACCACAGCCGGGAGAAATTCGGCGCTAATGCGAGCTGAAGAAACTGGATGCTAAGTCGTACAAATTGAAAATGGCTATGGTTAGTCGTTGACCCAGAGCCAGGAAGAACTCCACGCTAATGTGAGCTGAAGTAACATAAATAATGCATGTGTAGAGGTTTAACACAAAGTTCTTAAACAAGTGATCAAATCTGTGAATATCAGACTTTACTCAATCATCCAGGATATCTCTTTGTTTAGATTTCGAAAACGAGAGTTGTATCTTGAAATTAGATTCAGTAGTTAAAAGAGTATAGGAGAAGTCGTTAAATCTTTATTGTTCATTACGAAGTGGTGCGTGGGCAGAATGAACGGGTACGGATGGGATAGCGAGGCGAAAGGAAATAAATTAGAAGACGGAGGAGGGTATTGGTCTTAACCATGAATTGAACAAAAGTTGTGAACTGGATGTACAGATGCCACTTCATTTCTGAACAATAAACAGAATAGGTGTCGGAGGAAAAGAATGACATTCTTCACATTCCGAGCCTAGAGTGAGTAGTGGCTGCAATGACCAGTAATCACTTAGCAGCTGCCACCCAACTTTCATTGAGCTCTCGACCTTGACTGCTATAAATACCATCGTTACCTGTCACAGATTTTGATGTTCTTTTCGGCTTCTTTATATTCTTTTCAAAGGCATTTGCACAGGAAACAACGATATTCGCTTTTTGGTTAGTTTGCCCACCCTACATGTGGGTAGGTTCTGTCCATTACTATGCTTTTACCTGCAGAAGATTTCAATCTACATAATCCATTCGTCTTCCTAGCTTCTCCCACTAGAGCTCTAAGTTTTTGAAGTGACATCTTTTTGTCTTCTGTATTTGTTCCAAAAGTGGACTATTCGGCCGTTAACATCTTTTCCTTCTTTTCCATCAGAAGATTTCTCTTCGATGATCAAGTAAGTGTAATATTAAGATGTAAATAAGTGTAAGTAAATTCACAATGATACTGAGATATGAACAAGACTCGGAACTCCAGCCGAGGTTCGAAACCACGAGTATCCCTTCAGGGAGTTCACGTGTTATCCACTGCACCACTGATGGTCTTGCCTTGCTCTTCTCTGAGGCAGTTTTTACACCAACGGTGCTCTCAGCAATCATCCGTCAATCCGTCAATGGGAGTCATCAGGGGAGGACATATCGGCATTCAATCCAGTTAAGCTGAAGCTGTAGTTGAAATCATGGGGTTCGACCTTTATGAAGCATTAAACATACATTTAGATAGTTCTGTAAATATGCTTTAAGTATCTCTTCTTTTCCATATGGGGCACTTTTCCCATGTATAGAAAGGCTTAACATCTTTTAAGGAACATGGCTGCTTTCCTATTTTATGCTACCATTTCACTGGGTTCCTTCTCTCAACAGTTTTGCAACGTTTAAAAGGAAAACTCAAGTGAAGGCCGTAGTAATGCCCTTGAATATGCAAATATGCACTGCAGTGGTGACTTCAGAAATTCGATACGCTTAAACTACGAAAAGGAGTCCGACCTCCACGCTAAAATTGCACTTTCCTTTTTCGTTCACGAAGCGTATTTTCTCAGCTTTTGAGAGCAACAGCTCTTCAGGACTGGCGGATTTTCCCTCGCACAAGTTCCATTGGGGCAAAAGCCTCTGATTTCGGCTCCGTCTGGCCACTTACTTTACGATTCGCACAGCCCTCGGCAATAGCACACACACAAGGCGGTTTTCGAGACTTGCCACTCGATCGTATGGGTAATGAGAAATTGGGGGTGAAAGTGGGAAAATCGACCAAACGCCCTGAACATTCCATGGAAATACTAGTTATTTAGTGTACAACATTGTTAGTTGTGCAGAAGAATTACTTTTAAAAAAGACGTAACAAAATCGCAAATGTTTCTGGTAATTACACCGTCAATGCTAGCCAAGGGCGTGAACAGGTTCTCGTATTTTCTTCTATAAGAGCTCGCACAAGACTTTTAAAGCTCAGAAAAAATGTGAAGCATCCATCAACTAAAAACGAAGCGAAACACATAACTTTCATGTCGATGAAGAACTAGTGGTTATGTAAATATTCTAGCGTCTAGCATTTAGTCCGTCTGCCTCGCAGACGTTTTCCTGTGCTGGAAGCATACTAAACAATTCGGATAGTAGTTGTTCTAGCGAGTGTAGCTGGAAGGGTCCGTCTTGGGACTGTAACTTTTTAAAGCACTCACTGAATTCTTCATTTTTGAGCGTACTATTTTGACACGCTGATTGATGAGATGATTGTGTCCTCAGTGGAACGATTCAGTTTTTTTTCTGTACTCTCCAAAAAGAAATTGGCCATTTGAGGACAACGCCACGGTATTCCGACATCGCGAATCGGTTCTCAAGGGGTCAAGGTAGGGTCGATATACTTTTCAGTTCTCAAACTTAGCGATCTTCGTTAGTTAAGTTTTCAATCTAATCATAATGCACTCTCGTTCATAGTTATTCTCCTATTTTAAGAATACAGCACTACTCCGATTGTGTACGGCCTTGCGACAATTGCAGAGATTTAGCACTTTTCTTTCTCGCCACTTCCATCCTAGAATCCACGAAAATGAGACGAGTTCTAAGAACTTAATTTTGAAGATTGAGGCAAGACAGACATAAATAAAACTCTATTTTTGTGAAGAACTCCATAGTGGGCTAGGAATTTGAAGAGAGAGGTGGTGAGGGAAACAAAGTACTAATCAGGCCAGTTCTATTGTGAGAGCCTAAGATTGCGCTAAACTTTCTAATTTAGGAAAGCGATGACGAAACCAACAATGAAGATGACTGAGAGAGAACGAAATCAAGTCTGCTAATGTGAATGCCTGCCCAGCACATCTCACATCTTCCTTTGGTAACGAACCTTGGAAAAACAGAGTAGCTACTAGGTTTAAGAGAAATTGAAAATATGTATACATATGTATGAATTTGTTGGTGAGCCGTGTGTCGTAGTGCAGTGGACGCTAACATTTACGTACATGTGCTGGAAAGGCCATGGCTATTTGCTGAAAGTGCATCGGATGTCGGAAGTGGAGTGCCCCAATCGGTTGGAGTGCTATCGAAAGTCCAAATGCTTCCAAGTCCATCCGTTCAGAGCCCAGCCTTGCAATGAGAAAGCTCAAAATTTCTACGTGAGATTTTTCATTGCTGGCGAGATAAGAACTAAAAATCGTTTCTTCAGACGACAAATAGTTGAATTGACACCAGGGAACGGAGGTGATCCAGATGACTAAATGAGGTCTTAAGAGCTCTAAGGTTCTTTAAATCAGAGTTTTTCTGTGAGATCCTGGGAACTGCATTAGATTTTTTCCGAGAGCAAAGTCTTTTGTAAAGGATAAAGAAATCAGTGAATTAGGGTGCAGCGTAGTAACAGTAATAAGCACATCCTGGCCCTTGCCAATAGCACCAACACCAGACCAATCAATCGTGTTCATATCATTACAAAACTCTCCACAGCAGATGCTTTCCCATTGATTAGAAAGAATCGAAAGTGCTGTGTACTTTGTAGTAAATATGCTTATATCACTGTCGTATACATTAGCAGAGCTGATCGCGTAGAATATTTGAAGAACGACTTACATTGTGAGCTAAGTAATTGCTTTGAGGATAAGTAGACCTCAACTCTTATTAGCTTGGTTCGCCAATCAATCATCCTGAGCTTTTTTAGAGCCTTTAGAGTTGCTGGCGAGAGCCATACAATCAAGAAGACGATCTTGAAACAGAAATCTGGTGTGGAAGTCAGCTTACGTCAGGAAGAAGAAACGCTTTCCCGCCGTCCAGAAAGTGACTTTCTCTCAATTTTGAATTCAAATCTCAAACTCAGATGAATGACGAATTGGACCGAAATTGAAGGCGATCTCGGAAGGCTGGTAAGATCTAGGAATTCAATTTGGATGAACGAGGAAAACCGATCGTGCAAGATGAAGAAGAAAAAGTGAGGCAAATATTCTACACGGACAACTTGTCTTCGTATTTTTAAAAGCTAAGACGTTAAAAACTACGTGATTGAAAGCGTTTTATGCTAAATATTTCACAAAAAATCCAATTCATAAGCTGTTCTGTAAAAAGGATGGGACCAAATGCGATCACTGAATATTTTACATTTGCACCACAATTATGAACTGATGACAAATTGGACCGAAAGTGAAAGTATGCACCAAAAATTTGTCACGAATGTCAAGTACACGGGCAGGGATGCGAATGCGGTCGCATCTCCGGCTCCAGCTTTTAGCTCCGCCATCCTCAGAGAGTCGCTTTTTCACCGCTCGCTGGACGCACATTCATATACAACGAAGATGTGACACTGCGCTTTGCTACTAGATTTTTTTATAAAACACTTCCACATCCAACCAACACGATGCTGAGATATTTGCAAAACGTTGATTCCTGGCCCTATTCGAAGCCATGTTTCTGCATCAGTGAGGCCCATGCTTTGCCTTCCTCTCAGTCAGTTTTTTCCGCCCTAAATGTGTTATCAGCAATCACCTGTCAACGGGAATGCAAGACCTTCAGAGTTTGGTAAACATCCCACTGTCATAAGAGTTATATTTCATATAATACCTTATCGTGAAAAATAATGACCAGTAGGTGTAGTTGTTGTACTTCCAAATGCTTCAGAAAGTCACAAAAATCCTTCCAATACATAGTATGGTTATACTCCGAGTGATCCTTCGCTCCAGGGGCTGATCGCGCAGTGAGTGAGTAATACGCGTCATCACGAGAATGGTGCTAATTCGACTCCGCTCCAAGCGACCCATGGCTCTCATCTCTCCGGAGTCGGGATATTGGTATTGGGCTTGTCTGGAAAAAACTCACTCTATGCAGTCCAACTATGAACGTTGCAGCCCGGCTATTACAGGACTCCAGGGAGAACTGCTCGGCCAGCATTTTACGACAATCAAGATGAAATAAAAATCCTCGAGCAACAACCGAAGCCACAGGTTAAAGCTAGAACACCTTCGTGGATAATGGATGCGAGGAAACGAATTGAATGTGGGAAGTGCTGGGATCGGCACAGAAGACGTGAAGACGAATCAAATAAAACAAATTTAAAAAAAATAAATCTGTCGCCTCACCATGGCCGCACGCTATTCCTGCATGTTGAATGTGATGAGCGGATAATTTACCGGCCGACACGAGGTTGGTATAGAACTTTTATTTCACTAACGTTTCTACGCCTTCGCGCGGCAACTATCTTCCACATCGCGTCAACGACCAGCTGTGATCCATCGACTCATAACCATGTGGCTCTTAAAAAGGCGAAGGCGCTGAAACGTTGGCCGAGTAAAAGTTCTATGCAGCCTCGTGTCAATTCAACCAATAAAAAATTATTGAACGATGGTTGTTCATTTCCTAGTAGGATATCCCAAGCTGAAGAGTTTTTCGTGCTTCTCAAGTACGTGAACGCCATTGAGCAAGTCTACGGCGGCGAAGTGCACAAATGTAGACACTGGTGGTACCTACTATTGTTGAAGTATTAAAGGAGAAAGCGTCCAGCTTTGATCAATTCTTAGGAATGCGTCATTTTAGTCGTCTTCCTCAAAGATAGTAGAGGAAGCTGGATGCGCGTTGTACCTGCACAGTGTTTGCTGTCACCTAACGATGTATCAAATCAATATCCTTTTCGATTATTAAGCAAACACGAGGCTGATAAAAAGATCAATTCTGCTAACGTTTCGATGATTTCATGTTCTACAGAGCCGGATTGATCGGAGTCAATGGCAATCTCGTCCTCGCGATGTGGGTGTTCGCTGTCTCATCGCATCGAAGTCAGTGAAGCGGAGTGCCCATCGAATGGGGGAAACTGACTCGAAGACAGCGGCCTCTTATACAGGACCGATGTTGAACTACTGCGCCCATTCAATATGATCTGCCTTTTTGACAGCAACGCGAAAACATCAAGCCAATGTTTTTTCTATACCAGAGAAGTATTGTGATAATTTTGAGAGAAAAAGTGCTTAGTTTGCTCAAGGCGAAGGATAAGCCGTAGACGACGTCTGTGTTGTAGGGCACTCTTACCCACCGCGCTACACTTTCCATAAGGAAGTTTGCAGGTAACAAACGAGATTACACGTGTTAAAGATTTTATGTGAACTGCTGAATTGTCAACCAGAATGAGTTCCAGAATGGAATGTTGTTGTCAGCAAAGAAGCAAAGAGCAAAGAACATCTCCACAGTAGGTGAGCCAGAAAAAGTGCCGCACCGCCGTTGTTATTCTTAAATACGACAATTGTATTTTCAGTCTGTCGTTTCGTTTTTATTAATTTACCAAAATGTGAAAATTTACAATGCAGCATTCTCGAGAACATTGGATCGGAATCTCTTGATATGGAAGTGGAGAACAAAGGGGCAAATGTGGTAAGGGCGCGGGGATCGATTCCACGTATGTGGTAGTGGCGCATGCAACCACTGCGTCACACGCTCCCTATTGTCTACGATCTTGTAGAAAATGATGAAACAAGTACGGGTCCGCGGAGATCCATAGAGAACTGGATCGTATTTGTTGCAAATATACAACAAGAAAATGAAAACGTAGTTTAGGAGTTAATAGTTCAGAGTGAAAACTGTGCAACCGGCTATATTCAAGTGATGCCCCAGCAATACTTGAGGAAGTGGATGATCACTTCCCAATTTTCTCTTCTTTTCAAATTTTGACTCCTTATTTTTTGTGATGCTCGGATATGTTTTTCCACTTTTACATTTTTCACATTTTTCCACGTTTTTCACGCCCTACTTTCGTCCTATGCTTTTTTCACTTGTCTACCATTCAGGTCAGGGGATGAAAATTGAAAACGAAGAAAAGCTAGCACTTTCTTCTAAACAAATTCAGAAAAGGAAGCGTTCGTGATTATGAAGAAATCTTCTTTTTACAATAAAACACTTCGCTGCTTGGTCGACCTGTGTCGCTTCGCCGCAAATTCCTTTCCGATGGCAGTCGACAGTGATTGGAGGGATAAATAAAGAATAAACACGGGAACACTCTTCAAAGCCAATTACACACCAAAGAATTTAGGAGTAGTTAGTGTTGCAGAGATCAGATGGTATGACGTTGAGAATTCTGGTAAAAGCATCACAACAGAGAATTATCACCAAAAATCTACAGAATGCATTGAATAATGGTGACACTCAGGACTGCAAACGTTGTTGACCACTGGACAACAACGAATTCTGCTACACGACAATCACTCGGCTTCACCTGGTAGTACAACAGGCACGGAAAACACAACACTGTAAGCAGATCGATGACATCCAACTAAAAAATGCTGTTTGTGCATCCAGACATGATCGACGGAAAATGTTCAGTCCTGTCAAATACGAAGACGCTCTGGAGCACTATTGCAGATCTAACTCTTCAGAAGCTGAATGCGGCGAGCTACGATTAATCTCTCCCAAGGCATCCAGTGAACCTCTCTCCCGCTGACTACCACTTTTTTGTGAATCTGGGCGTGCTCTTAGTGTGAATAATCCTCGGCAGTCACTTTGGAAATATGTGGATTGAAGAAGTCTAGACCCTTATCGAAGTGGAACAGACCAATTTGCATGTCTTTTGCAAAATCTGTGCGTTTCAGCGGTTTTTATTCGGTAACGATAGCAAGCTCGGTGTTAATGCTAGTTCACGGATTCCGTTTTCTCTATATCTGAAGCTGTATAGTTGCAAACGAGAACACGTGTAGAATGGTTGAGAGATTCCCTGAAATACGGACAGGATGGTTCGATCGTTCGATCCTGCTCCACGGACTAGTCAAATCTCCCACCCCTCTCTGGGATTTCCAGTTTGGTAGCAGACTTGTCTGGAAAGAACTCCCTCCTATTTGATAAGGCTAGTGGTTTTCTGTAGGTGACGAGTAGGGAGCTCACTAACACCGCACTCTCAGAATCCTATTATTACTATTCGTTATCATTATTATACAGTAATTTTGAAATATAACTTTAACGCAGCTGAGATATTTGCAAAACTTCGGACCGCAGGTGATTGCGGTGGGGAACGAACGCATTATTGTCCTTTCCAGGGAGTAACGCGTTCACCACCACATCAAGCGGGTCCTTCGTTTCGCCTGTCCTTCAGCTAGTTCTGTCGATCTTTTGCCATCAGCAATCACCCGGAGTTTTGCAAATATCTCAGCACCATTAAAGTTATATTTCGCAATATATAACCTGCCAAAAAGAGTACGCAGTAAATAATAAGTTAAAACAGTGATTTTCTTAATTATGACTTTTATCGTGGTGTGGCACGGTGGTTGGAGGCGCCTCTGCGACGTACACATGGAGTCGATGCCAGCGCCCATGGCCCACCAAGCCATCCATCCTTCCGGGGTGGGCAAACTGGTGCCAGACTTGTCTGGGAGGATAGCAGCAGTGGCTCGATACATCGGTAGGCCACCGCGAGTCATAGCAAAGGCCAAATATCCATTCAGGCACCTCCAACGATACTTGGTGAAGTCGAAGATACTTGCTTGGTGCATCCTTCAGGGATTGATCAACGCCAAGAGCTTTATCCTTTTATCCTTTATTACTTTTATCCACTGTCGCTTAGTTTCATTTACTATCATTAACTATTACGTACTTACTATAGTCACTAATTAGATTTCGTACAGCTCGATAATACATATTGTGCAAATTTCAGATTTTCCTACAATCGATTTGTTTCCTTTCATTTGTCACTCACGAAGGTCTTCGGATTTTGCGCCCGAGCTCGGCTGCTGCTTGAGGATTTTGATATCTTTTATAGACTCTGTTAGGTGCTGCTCAAATCTATGCTTCCTAAATTTCTAGGACACGCTTGCTAAAGCGTTCCAGATCTTCATCATGGAACGTAGCCATCTTCTGTGAACTACTGGCAGTGAGCTGATCTGGAGACAACTCTAGTACCATTTCCAGGTGTGGACCTTGTAGTAACCTGACTACTGTTCAATAAGTCAGTGCTTTGTTCTCAAGCAGACACGAGGCTGTTAACCATAAGATTCATTCAGTGCCCGCTGACGTTTCGGTTATCCTAGTGCCAATTTATCCACCATGAGGGGATGAGGGATTTGGCAGTTCCGGGGCGAGGTCGACCCATTAATAAAAAAGACTAAAAATCATCGGACAACAGCCGTGCCAATAGGCAGCATCCGAAGACTTCCGCGCAAGATGGATGAGAGGAAGTGGATCGAACGGAAGGAATGGTGGGATCCGCACAATATATGATGCTGGGACGTGTAAAAACGTATTGCAAGGATGTTACACATAACACAGTGTAAAGACTGCTATTCAAGGAAACAAGCTCAATGTTCATCCTCAAACAAGCCCGAATAAATTTTATTTATCTTCAATGTTGATGGGTGAAGTGAGATTTTTCACCCAGATGAGGAAAGACTTAGCTGTTCATTGGGAGCTCACCGCCATTCTTAAGCATTCACTGTTCGAATTTTCACTTCTGTAAGATGTTCACCATTACTGTGAACTCTTCGTATTCTTGTTGAGCAAACGCGAGGTGTTATTATTATTCTTTATTCACAAATAAGCTGACGTTTCGGCGGACTTCGCCTTCCTCAGAGCCTGGAAAGGTCGAGTTGACAGCAAACTACTCGGCCAAACGCCTCTTAGCTTATTTGTGAATAAAGAATAATAATAACACCTCGCGTTTGCTCAACAAGAATACGAAGAATTGCTTGATCAACGCCGAGGTTAATAGAAAGTCGGTCGTGGAAATTACTGTGAACGATATATAGTCGATAGAGAAGAACAACTCCACATGAAGTCGAGATTGCTTGTCATAGTGAAATGAAGGAATCAATTCTTTTATTGCTTGAAGATTTGAACTTCTGTTTTTAGCATTGACAATTCCACCAAAATTTGGCCTGCAGCTTAGCCTGAAATAAATGGCATATATAACTCATTTCGTCACCAGTATGTTAAAAAATGAGGTACGTATTCTTTAGGATTCGAAATTATATCACGATGACGGGGGCGCGTGTGGCGCAGTACTAGGAGACGCCTTGCAATACTCAAAGGATCTATCACCGCGCCAGTGGACCACCAAGCCCTCCATCCTCGGGGCTCGGCAAATTGGTACCAGACTTGTTTGGGAGTATAGCGGCACTGGTTCGATACATCGGTAGGCCACCACCAGTCATTGTAAAGGCCAGATATGCATTCAATCACCTCCAACGATACTTAATGAAGTCGAATGCATGGCGCATCCCTCAGGGATTGATCAACGCCGAGAGCTTCATCCTCTTTTACACCTGTTGAAAATGCAGCAGTCACTAGTTTTTGGTTAGTTACTATTACAAATGATACGCTTTGGTCAAAGTTTTATCACTTTGTTGAACCGCTGCACATAATTTATGTGAGATTTTCTTTACATTTTCCAAATTTTCCAAACCGGCCGTCGTTTAGTCTCGCATCATTAATCAATACATTTTCGGATTATTGAGCTAACAAAAACTCGATAAAACGATCTATTTTCGACATCTTCGTAGTCCTTAGAGTACTGTCTACTCTAGCGGTGCTATGACCAATCACCCGTCAATGGGACTGATCTCGAGAGCACAAATCAACACAGTTAAGCTGTGGTTGCAGTCGAAACTGGGTGAGAGAAAGGGAGAGCAAGCGCCTTAGTGGTGCAGTCGGTAACACGTGAACGGCTGAGAAGGATAATCGCGGATTCGAATGTGGCCTATGGTCTGAGTTTTGCAAATATCTCAGCATCGTCGTGGCTGTGTTTCACATTATGCCCTGTCATAAAAAAATAACGAGAATTTTCAAATGGTTTACTTTGAGAAGTAGTTAGGATCACACAATCATGGTATTTGCTAGATTGGATACCGATTGCAAAGTATTGCAACACTTTTTGGACTAATAAATAATTATGAAGTCGAATAATGTTAAATTGTTACTCAATGAACCACCGCAGCTGTTGCTTTGTATTTCTGCGCGCCACTTCTCTATCCTATGGGACGGATAGCACGGTGGTAGTGATGCATGTCAACACCAGCATGGTGATACTTCAATTCCGCCCAGGGTCAACGCTCCAGCCCGCTATCTCAGGACTCCAGGAAGAATCGACTCGACCAGAATTCTACGACACTCAAGATGTAATGAAAATGGTAAAGCAGTAGCCGAAGCCATACGTAAACGTTGGAAGATCTTCGTGGATAATTGGATGCGAGGAAACGAATCGAATGTGAGATGTGCTGTGATCCGCATTATAGACATGTAGACCGGTCTGATAAAAATTGAAGAAAAAAAACGTTTGTACACTAATCATGCCACCAGGAAATCACTTTCAACGGGATTCGTCCACCGAGCACAAATCACCATTGAACCCAGCTAAACCGATGATGTAGTTGAAACTACAATGTAAACAGCGAAACACTGAATGAGAGAATGGCAAAAGAAGTACTTCAGCCAGTTTGACAAATAGTAGGTGGGCCCAGAAAAAGGTAATGGGTGACCTTTGCCTCTTTGACTGAGCACCTGAGCTTTGCTCATATCTCAGCACCATTGTGTTGTATTTCAAACAGTGTATTACCAAGAAAAAAGAATAGGCACTAAATAAAAGTTAGACATTACTGCGAAACCTTATTTCTAACGTTTTGAAAGCTATAACAAAATGAAGCCTTGTTTATTCTGCAAAAGCAGTTATTTTTCCCGGAATCTATCGTACGAACTACTCCGAATTGGCACATATGGTCCGTCATTGTTCGTTTCCCAGATACCGAGCTAGCTCAGCGTTGTAGAGGCGGACAGAGCTTTGCCGTGTTGGGATATGAGTTATTCATACGCTCTTTGAAGGCAAGCAGCGCTCTTTCGAATCTAAAAGTACTTCATTCAACATTTAGTATTTGTGATACTGGCTTAATTAAAGTCAATGAAAAACTGACGCAATGGAATTTTCTGAAATACTTGAATTCGATTCTTAAATTTACTTTTATCTTTGTTTAGACTTTTAGGTGAGAAACAACCTCATGGATTAAATAAAATATAAATTATAGATTAAGAGCTTCACGCTGACCGCTCCTCAGCATGACTAAAAAAATGTTGCTGGAGTCGTACTGCAACAAGTTGGTAAGTAAGTTCATAGCAGGGTAGGGTCGCCCTAGTGGACAAGGACTTCGACGCTTCTATCGCGAAATATAGCTAAGAGTGAATCTACGTCGCGTCAATGTCCGATCAATCATTCATGAATATCTCTTTAGCAAAAGCAACGAAAGTGAAAGAACTCATGAGGACAATATGTTTTTTCGGCCCTCGAGCAAGTGAAACTTAGGGAAAAGCTGTGCAGTACGATTAGAACCAATGATACCTTCAGTGATGATGTGCTGAGGCCTTTTGAAGATGTTACAGGTGACACAGGTGATAGAGATGAAGCTGGCAAACAATTCACTATATTCGAAACTCGGTCATTTGTCAACACATTTATAAATCGAATTCTCGACATTGGAGCATTGGAAATAACCGAGGAACTGGAGCACTAAATGAGAAATTTCAGCTCCTGGATAGAATGAGGACGTACCGAGCAGCATTTCTTTTCTGTACGGCCAGCACTTTCCCACCGACTGACATCCGCTTGATACCTCGGTGGAAGACGAAAACGTCGTCCAGTACATCGATCGTATAATTCGCCCGGCACATTTCCCATCTCTTAAGAATTTCTCCTGTCCAGACAATTCATCTAGGTGTTTTTGAGAATACAAGTAAATTTTTTTTTATCAAAAAATCGATGACACAACATTGGCCTAGTTTAAAAAGGCAGCAGTATCAGCCTAAAAACGTAGGTTTTAGTTTCCTGTTTTTTACGCAGATAGATCCAGACTTGCAAACCAGAAACTCACAAGTACGGTATTGTCTCTCAGTTGAAATGGAAAATTCTCGTCGTGTAGAGGAATCTGCCAATGTGACACGAATTGGGGTTCCCAGTTCCATCGAGTGTACCTGAAACTGCTGCACACCTAACTAAAAATCGTTTTAAATTTGCATTGTCTAGCAATCTTTGAACCTGCATGGATTAAAACTTCCTTATCTTATCTTATCTTGTATCTTGTCGAACACTGAGAAAGAAATATCAGGCATTACTCAAATCCATTTCCTTTCATATCCAAGGAAGAACGTTAATCGCGACCTTTCTACTCTGAGGTGGGAATGTCATCGATGCGCACAACACCCTAAGCTTAATTTTCCTTGCCTGCCACATGGGTGACGAATTTGCAGATTTCTCAGATAACAGATGATAATGTTTCGATAACTAAAAAACTTTAAGGCTTCAGCACATGAAAGAATTGTAGAAGAGATCTGTTTGATCAATCTAAAGTTTTATACGGTGCTATTCACTATATATTTCCATCAAAAACTCGTTTACCGCTCTAGGTAAGGTTTTATGTGAAATACAACTATAATGAAGACGTGAAAAAAATGCAGTAGGCAGGCAGCAAGTAAAAAGTTAACATTGTGATTTCGACTACAGCCTCAGCTTAACTGGGTTCAGTGCAGATGTGGGCTCGACATTGTGATGACAGATGTGGGATCAACCCTGTTGACGGATGATTGATGATGGCGCTGATCGATAGAACTGGATGAGAGAAAGGCGAAACGAAGGACCTGCATGGCACGGTGGTGAACGCGTTAGCCCAGGAAGTGGGACTATTATGTTCGGTCTTAATTTGCGGAAGTCTGAAGAACTATGATTTTTCAGTTAATTGAAAAAATGAGAACGCCAAGAGAAATCAGAAGGCTTATTATATTTGATTCGACTTCCGGCTTTTTCCTTTTTTTTTAGAAGGAAGCAAAGTCTTTTTGGCACCTCCCGAAACTGCTTTTTTCCCTCTTTTCTTCTTTCTACGCATATTTTCTCCTTCATCCAGTACCTATTCCTCTTCTCCCAGCAAACTCACTCCTTCACTCGTTCGTCAACCTCGAATATTCTGTAGACAAGCATTGTTCGTGGCTTTTCGGCAAGTCGGCTGTGAGCGACAGCTCTCACCGTTTTCTCAAAGCCTAAATAGAGGATGGCAGCCAGCATATCTACTGTTACTTTATTCATCATGTTGTCATATTTATCTTTTCAACGCAGTACTTTTATTCTAAGAAAACGCAGGTAGGACTTTTTGTTGTTTAAAATACCATATTCTTGTCGACTTCAACGGATTAAACCATACTCATTCGTCATTTTCTCTCACTTTGCTCTCTTCAGCCTTCTCAGTGAAGAGCTGAGACTCCCCAGCTTTCGGATAGATAGTCAAGAAGTGAAACGGTATTTCTCGCAGCTATTCTCACTTACTTTCCGGGGAGTAACGCGTTCACCATCACACAATGCGGGTCCTAAGGGCGAGTGTGGTGCAGTGGTTGGAGGCGCCACTGCGACATGCACGTGGAATCGATCCCTGCACCCGTGGCCCACCAAGCCTTCCATCCCTCCGGGGTCGGCAAATTGGTACCAGACTTGTCTGGGAGGACAGCAGCACTGGCTCGATACATCGGCAGGCCACCGCGAGTCATTGTAAAGGCCAGATATGCATTCAATCACCTCCAACGATACTTAATGAAGTCGAATGCATGGCCCATCCCTCAGGGATTGATCGACGCCGAGAGCTTTATCCTTTATTCTCACTTACTGACCTGTGCAATTGTCCCAATAAGTTAACAACCAAAGTTTTCCTTCAAGAATATGGAAGGCCTTGAAAATGCGTGAAATATCTGCGCCATCTTTTATAAAAATGGGTAGCATTCATTCGGGTTTTTTCTTCTCATGTGGCCCAGTACAGCAAGCTTTTTCCTAAAGATTGGAAACTGACCTTTACTAAAGAAGTGCTCGTAGTCGGCTATGACGATATATTTCGAGGCAGAAAACTGTAAAGGTTATGTATTAGGTCAATAGAAAGAACTAACTCTTACTACTTCAACTTTATATTTTCCAAGTCTTGCAAATCAATTCATATCATTTCACTGCAGCCATCAGCTTTGTGCTTCACTGCTTTCTCAAGTGCAAACAAATCAAATGAGACTGAAAGTGGTCCACACACACTGATCTCCTGCAACTAATCCTTTCGTAGCCTCTTTTTTTTTACCAGTGACGATGCTTCGTAAGTAAAAGCGTATCATGTCAACTTGTTAAATATATGGTAAGATAATGTCCGGCAAAGAGTTGACATAAGGTCTGCACAGGATTTCGAACCCTGAATGTACAGCTTCTATTCGCGTGGCTTCGTCGTTACGAGAGCAGAGCGAGCTTCAATCCTGTGAACCAAAGCCCAAAATTCAAAAGTAACAGACGAACAACAGCAGAATTCTAGATGGAAGAAAAGCAAACTGAAACAGGAAGGAACTAGAGTGATCGGCCGGTTTCAATGGTGAACGATCATAGCGATTAATTGTAGCAATCGTAGAATATTAAAATAAATTCATTTGCACGTATCCTAGAATATTCAATGTTTTTCAAAACTTGCTAACACACTATGCGAGCTATATTTCTCGCAATGTTGGCAGGATAGAGGGCGATTTGCTCGACGCTAGGCACTTGATGCTTTTCACATTCAGAAGCGGAAGACAACGATGGCGGAATGAATGGAGCAGAACAATTCGTCGTCAATGTCTTCGGGAAAACCAAATGTGCTCGAAGATGTCGCTCGACATCAGCGGACAATCGGCGAATCTTCTTCAGCTGAAAAACGTAACTCTGACTTTGAAAAAAAAATGGACGAAAAACTTCTAAGCTTGATTTTAATGTAAAATGATTCTGGAAGCATCATAACGGTTGCATCCATTGTTTCTGGATAAGAAAGAGCAATTGCCAAAGTTTACTGCCTCCATTTATATCAAAAGACATCTAATTTACTTCGTTTACAGCCTGCCCTATTTATTAGTTTTTCCTGGTTCTACCCTATACATCTCTCCTACGACAGAGATCTTCTATGAAACTGTTACTGTTTCACTGAGCGGTGAACATTATAGCCAACTCACGAAGCGAGCAGTGCAATGGTACTGGGCGACTGATCGCAGTACAACACTCATCGAGACCGGTCCGTCCCAGTTTTCTACCTGAATTCACAGCTGTTCGCTAAGTACCTCCTCAATTTTCAAAACTCTTCCGAACACCTGCTCAATGATTCTTTTGTCCAGGACGTCAGCGCTAACATGCACGATCTGTGTGATCCGGTCGAAATCTGTGAACTTGGGAGCGATCATATTGTAGTGAACACAATATTTGTCATAGAGAGTTGATGACCTTGTCGAATCGGAATAACTGCAACGAAATCTATCCGTTCCCTATTGGCGACAGAGCGGCGCGATACGGATGCCGCCACCCCAAAAACGAGTCACCTCGCTAAGGCACGTAGAAAAACAATCTTCCAATCTAGGATCCCTAACAAATGATCGAATAGTCGAGATGACTGGATTGATAGTGCGCTTATAAAAATATTATGACTATGTTAACTTTTTTTATTCACTGCCTATTATAATTTTCATGGCAGGATATTACGTGTGAAACAACCACAATGATGCTGAGAAACAGGCGAAACGAAGGACTCGCATGATGTGGTGGTAAATGCGTTAGCACCTGGAAAAGGTAATAGCGCGTTCGCTCCCAACCGCAAGCACCTGCGGTCCGGAGTTTTGCAAATATCTCAATATTATGACTGTTCCACTAACAACAATACTTCGCACAAACTCTGCCTTACTGTGATTCCCGAAATACACAGATATTAGGCGTTCATTTTTAAGAAAGCATACTGACCTGGCAATGTCATTTCCCGCATACCTCCAGTACTCAGCAGCTAAGATGAGAAAAAGCATAAAACAAAGGTAGACGAACACCACAGGCAACGATGGCCAGGAGTGTTTCATCTTGTTATTTATGCATTCGCTAGCTCTGCCATCCTAAATACAGCACGATTTTGTTAGGACTCGATGCTACTATTCAACTGAAGCAATCAAACATACGAAAGGATTTTCCTGGTTGGAGCAATAGGTAGGAGCAGAATTTGGGTTATGTTGTCCGTAGAAACCAGTTTTTTCTCTAGCGGGAAGCTAAAATTACCGGGTAGATCGTCATTAGTCGCGAGTTGAGATGATGAAGGACTTTTATGTGACCCTAAGAGTATGCGTGACAGATTTCTATAACTTGAAAAAAATTCCCTCGTACATGAATTCGTCGATCACTGTGCAAGTTGATATCAACAGCTGAATGGAAACTAAACGGACATTAACTGGAATTGAAAAACCGATGGAAGACCAACAAGAATGTCAAATGAACTCAAACAACGGAAAAAATACGAGCTCAAAATCAGCAAAAATCGTAGCGATATCGATCGAGTCGGTTCCGATGATTCTAAGAATGGAATAAAGTGGAATGGTGAAGAGTGAAAAAGCGCACAACCGTCATAAGCTCGAAATTTTGGATACATCTACAACTCCTTCCAGAGCTTGCGTTGTTTTTTTATTCCATGACGGAACCTCCCACACCGTTGAGTGAGGAAATAAAAACTCCGAAGAAATTGAAAAGGTTAACTGAGAGAACAGAAGAGGAAGGAAGGGTATAAAAGTAGATTCGTTCACTTTTTTTTAACGAGTTGAGCCTCGATTTCACGGCAAATGGCTGATGCAACTGGATAAATTTCAAAGTTCATTGAGATTTTCAGTGAGAATTCAACAGCATCCGGATCCCGGATACTGGTACGATTCAGAGAAAAATTGTCAAAAAGATTTAAACAACGACTTATCGCACTTACATGTTCACATTAGTCGAATCGATATATGTATGGATGACGAGGCAGCGCAGATCTAAGTACTTCAGGTAGTGTTTTTATCCTCTGGGACTATTCTGGCCTATACAAGATGTTATTTGAGCTAAACATGCATTCACCTCTTCGATGTTTAGTGGAGTCGAAACTACGGCCGAATCCATCAGGAATCGATCAACGCCGAATGTTTATCCTCTCATGATAAGATAAGCAAAACCCACTGGTTATTAAAATCAAAATATTCATAGTACGATGGCTCGCCATTGGAAATAAATTATTATTAATATAATATAAAGTCTTGTCACAACCACCGTAGTCACTACCCCATCCTGAACAAGAGAAGAAGCCCTCAAGAGAAGAAGAAACTGACATATTAACTTAATTTTATAGAAATGTATTTCAGTTTATTTAATGGTTACCGCCTTCGTAGTGGACCTTGCCTCTCGATTTTTGAATCTTGTGGGTGTCGATCTGGTATATAGATGGTGAGATTATTTCATTCCTAGCAAGGTCACTAAGCTCTCCATGAAACCGACATGTCCCAGAGTAAACTCCGCTGAGAGTAAACTTATTGTCACAACGGAGCCCGACGAATTCAAGGAGGCTTTCGGATGATTTTCTGTCTTTTTAGTGTGCAGGGCCCATAGGTAGTTCTGGGGCACTCTTCAACTTTAGGCTAGAAGACATTCTCGACCAGATGTTAGATCTAGAACATAACTGCTCTTAAGGAACAGCTGCTGCCTTGCAATGCCACCACTGCCTCCAATCGACAAGGCCAATCGCTGCGCGCGAAATGTGGTATGTGCGGACCATCACATATTGGGTGTTCTGTTGGATGCTCCATCCATTAATGTGAGTACGTATTTGCGGAGTTAGAATATAGAACGAACGTATTCAATTCGTACCCGTCAACCTGATCTCTCGAGGATCCTGTCTCCGGAAGCAAAACGTTGCAATCAACGTGTCACCGCGGAGTGAGCAAATACTCTTCGAACCAGCAACAGACGCGCCTACTGTTGCCCAGTAGATACTCGTACTAGATAACTACTCAGTTTTGATGCTGTCCACTTTGCTTTTCTCACATGCTTCTACAAGCCCTACCCTTTTATAGGATATTATTGATGCGAAACCTGAGACGTTCTGCAGGGTATCCAAATATAGTGGGCCTAAGATCGATTTCTTTAGCTTTTTAAATCGTTCTCGAGCAATCATCCGGTCATCTTGGAAGAATCCGAAACAAGAAGCAGCCAAGCTTCCTTTAATGCACTAAAGTTGCTAACAACCTGCAGTGTACACAGGTCTAGCATGTCCATCTTGACATTTCATGGATAATCGCTTCCGAAGATCTCACCTTATATCAGCGGAGAGGAAGTTCGAAAATGCACAGATTCCAGTCGAATCGAAGCCCGAACATAAGAACTTCCATAGATGACGTCTGAGAAAGTGGGAAATATGCGGGGACTCACACGGCGTGTGAAGATGAGCTATCTAAGTGACCCAGAAGGTACGTCATGATGAGGCTATCAACTATATGCGACTATAACAAGCTGTTCTAATCTTCCTCAGTGGAAGCCACGTTAAAAGCGGCTCTGAAGAAGGCAGTATTGCCGAAACGTCGGCTATTGTAGTGCTTTTCATGAAAGTAAACGCATGCTATATAACAACATAATGATTGTTGAACAAGAAAACGGTTCATTGATAATCGGATGCCGTGGTTAATAGAAAGTTAGTCCTGGGAATCGTAGCAGTAAGATTCGTCAAAATACAGAAAAAAAGAGTTTTCTAGAGTGCTGCACTGATTTTCCACCAATAATACCTTCAAGGAGAGGATTTGGATCAACTGGAGAGATCCAGATAGTAAACCTTTCTCAGGTATAGGGAATCACCTCTTAAGTTCACCAGACAAGTTCACTATCTAGAAATCCAAACACCATTGAAGCAATTCGACTAAAGTTCTTGCACTGAAATTTCGAAGCTGTAAGCCTGCAGCGCCTTATCAGTGTTCACAACCGATGAAGGGAACACGGCAGTTGCTTGCATGGTAGGACAAAACATCTGTGTGAACTGAACCCAACTCTTCATTCATTCTTCGAGAACACCTCTAAGCAAGAGATGAAGCTTTAAGTGTTTAAGAAAGAAGGAAATTATATGGCTGCAATTGATCGAAACTGAACTGATGAAGAACGTTTTCTTTGGAAAACAATGTATTGGTTCAATGAACCATGGGACGACGCCAACATTAACAGAAGAGATGTTGAGCGAAAAAGCGCAAGTAGATGATACTGCTATCTATCTAGGGCACCACGTGAATGTAATCAATATCCTGAATAGGAAGCTAGGGATGCAAACAAGGCAGCGGAAACAACTCTTTCTTTTCTGGAAGGTGCCATCCAGTAAGGAACGCAAAAAAACTTTTCATTTTAACATTTTTCTAGTGGATTAAATCGGTCCTCTTAATATGTGATAAGGGCGGAAGGTGTCGAAAAAGGTGCATACCACTCACACTGCTGTCGAAAGAACTTTTAGCAATGGCTATTACACTAAACATCAAGCTGATTTGGTCCCCGAGGGATGCTGTGTTATTCAGAAACATTAAAATGCGTAGGTAAAGCAAGGTCATTGTGTTGGTAATATGGAGGCAACAAGCTGCACGAATCAGAATTATATTGGTGCGCTGCAAAGTGGATTTGAACGAACCGTGAACCAAAAACCAGTCCAGCGGGTGTTCACCGATTGCTCGAACTGTGGGAAGATGATAATATTTTCTTTTCCCTTTCACTAGCCTATCTTCCCTGTCGAGTTTAGCAATAAGAATATTACAACGTTAACTTTTTACTTATTGCCTTCCACCTCCCAACGGTTTACCACCTCACCGTGGCTGGGAAGTGTTTCTGGGTGTTGGACTGTGATGTACAGCGGGAAAATTCGCCCTCTGGAAGGAAACTGAGAAGGAGTCCAGCGCTTCCATCAGGAAGCCTAGCTAAGAATAAACCAACACCAAAATCCACCATCGCCCTGATATTAAAGTCGCATATTGGCAAAGCTTTTGCCAAGCTGATCTCGGTATTCCAGGGAAGAACAATGGCTTCGCCAGGAAATCTTCGAAAAATAGTGATTATGCTGGAACCCGCACAACTAGTGAGGACGGGCCGTTCAAGTATCAAGTAAGTAACATAATCTCAACCCACTGGCATCCACTGATATAGTAGATTTTATGGTCAAAATGATATTTTACAGTTTCCATTTCTTACAACTTACCCTTTTTTGCACACAATTTGCTTTTATAGTCTTCAAGTTGCCTAGAGGTTTAATTTAGTCGGCTGACAGCACAAGGGTAGTGATGCCAACCATCACGAATACGGTGCTGGTTCCATCGCGCACCTAGTTCAGCACGTCAAGAAGTGGATACCGGACTTATCCGAAAAAAAACCACTCTGCAATGCAACTGGGACGCTCTAGGCCGGCTGTCTCAGGACCCCATGGATAATCGAATAGCCCGGCAATCTGTGACATTCAAGATGAAATGGAAATCCTCAAACAGTAGTCGAAGCCCCATCGACAACCTTGGAAGACCTTTGTGGATGATGGATGTGAGAACACGAATCGAATGTAGGAAGTGGTGGGATCCGCACAATAGATTTGAAGGACGTGTCGTATAAGATAAAAAAATCTTCAACTTTCCACTTTACATTTTTGTGATTGTTAATTAAAGATTATTCATAGAAATGTTCCCTAGATTGACCGTATGCTTATACTGTCGCCACTTTCTACTTCCTACGTACTCTTTTTAGGGCGCGTGTGGCGCAGTGGTTGGAGACGCCACTGCGACGCTCTCGTGGAATGCGCCCATGGCCCACCAAGCCTTCCATCCCTCTGGAGTCGGCAAATTGGTACCAGACTGGTCTGGGAGGAAAGCAGCACTGGCTCGATACATCGGCAGGCCATCGCGAGTCATTGTAAAGGCCAGGTATGCATTCAATCACCTCCAACGATACTTAATGAAGTCGAATGCATGGCGCATCCCTCAGGGATTGATCAACGGCGAGAGCTTTATCCTTTATCCTTTACGTACTTTTTTTTAACTAAGTGAAATACAGCCATAACGATGCTGGGATATTTGCAAAACTCCGGACCGCTGGTGTCTGCAATAGAGAACGAATACTCTATGGCCCCACTGGGGATATAACTCGTTCACCACCAGACCATGCGAGCTCTTAGTTTCGCAGGTCTCTCAGCCGTGTTATCTCCCTATAGATGCTGTCAGCAATCACCTGTCAACAGCATCCCGAAATTATTAGCTGGGTTCAATCCCAACTTGTGCTACCCAGATCAATTCCATCTTCGGTGTCTACAGAAGACACCAGCGGTCCGGAGTTTTGCAATTATCTCAGCATCATTAGTGTTATATTTCATACAATACCTTGCCAACAAAAAACAGTTGGTGGTAGATAAAAAGTGAAGACCTTGGAATTTATACTTTAGTTTCAGCTTAACTTGGTCCAACGTCGATTGTTCTTTCTAGATCAATCCTGTTGACGAATCCTATCGGTCAATAACACGGCTGAGAGAAGGGGCGAAACGAAGAACTGGCATTGTATGGTGGTGAGCATGTTAGCTCCGTGAGGTATAATGTCATGTTTGCTACCCTCCGCAGACACCAGCAGAATTGATGTTTTAAAAATATCTTAACATCGTTATCGTACGCATATAGTTGTACAATTACATGCACATATGCTGCCACGACTGGTTATTTCGTTATCCGTGCTTGTTTGTCTCCTCAATAGTACGAGCTTCAAGTGCCAGCCGGAATGGGAGCCACAAAGATGTGTCAGGTCTGTGGATTGAAAAAAAAACAGATCGAAGAATTTCGGATTGTACGCTATCTCAAAACGCTGGATGTAGAAGTATCCCAATGGACAGTGCCACAACTATATAAGCAACATGATAGCATATGTAAGGTTTTGCCTAAGTGATGTCGAGTTATTCAAGCGAGCAGCCAACAAGCGCTCTACTTGTTCTTCTCTCAGACGAATCTAGCCCAATGAGTCCCGTTCACGCGAGGGGTGAAAAGATCGTTCCCCTTATTGCATGGGCCCTCTACTTTTACTGTTGCTTGCGAGACGGTCTCCCACTGCGGTTTGTGTAATTCTTCTGCTATAGTAATTTACTCCTAGCTGGACTGCATAATAGAAACGTCGAACTTCATTACCATTTCGGTAGCGTTGTTGGGAAAATGCAAGCCCCGTTGTACATGGTTGTTTCACATATATTATCAATCACTAACATCTCTCATTCCTTCCCTCTTTTGCCTATGATGAGTCTGCAAATCACATAAAGGTAGAGGGCGATATATGAGCTCTTTATCGCATGCTTTTTAGATAAACGGACCATATTTCTTGCACACTTAGCCCTAGTCGTTCTAAATCTGGTATAACTAGAAGTTTGTTCGACATAATGGTAGTGCTTACCTCTCGTTTTCTATGTCGCTGCTTGTTTCCCCCAGTACAAAATTTTGCAACCTATCAACTCTCTCGTTTCTTTAAATTCTTCGTGATTTCAAATTTACACATTATTACTTTGTCGATTACTTCAAAAAATGGCAAGCACCTACCATTCGCATCGTCACTATTTCCATTGACTGCTCCTTGTCTTCTGGGACCAGTTAAAGTGTAGATATATGCAATCGTGCGTTTGAACTAAACTCGAATAGGCCTGATAGAATTCGATGTTTCTTTTCAACACAGAGATAAGGTTGGTATTATAAAATTTATTAGGATACAATAGCTGACGTTTAGGCGGTTTCGCCTTCTTCAGAGCCTGGAATGGTCAAATTGAGATGCGATCTACTCAGCCAAACAATTTCATAACCCCAGCAGATAAAAACTTAACAAATAAATTTGTATTCGCATAAGAAACACCTTCATTTAAACACCTACCGTTTATTTGTTGTAATTGGTGGACAGCAGCCGCACAGAGTACTACAGGGGCGAGGACTGTGCCAGTGTGAGGCCATTGGATTGGCCTGGGCTATGGCGCCAGGTCACGCGTGATGACAAAACACTCCTCCTTGCGGTTCATTTTTGGATATTTGGAATTGATCCAATACGCTTCAAGTGTTTTACGCGCTGATGTTTTCGATTCGTGCATGAGTGTAGTGACTCCTACTTCGAAATCTTCTCTGCTATGTTCCTGCATCCTATGCGCGTCAAGTGGAGTGTTTGGTTTTAATTTAGATTTACCGACTAGGTGTTCTTTTATGCGGAAGAAGAGCGGTCTACCCGTTCCGCCAACTTATTCGTCTCCGCACACTTTACGAGAGATCAGGTAGACTGTACCCGAGCTCGTGCAATCACCGTCTCTATCGTTAGGGCAAAATATGCAGTTTTCCGTTGTACACAGACGGTCATATAGGCGGTTGCAGACTAGTTGGTGCCCTAGAGTGTTCAATGGTGTTCCTACCACTCTTGCGGTTTTGTCTAGACCGGCCCTTACTAAGCAACGTTTTATGGCTGCACTTATTTCGCTTGAAATGAAGGGCAAGAGGAACGGAGTTTTTCCTAGAATTATCGCTTTGGCGCGTGGTTTTTCCTTTATGCCTGTGCCGAGAAGCTAAATTTTCGTAACCATTTGAAATGGCTATTCGGTGCGAATTTCGAGAATTCTTTCCTTCGCTCTCTACCGGTGCACGGCGTTAACTAGATCAATCGCAAAAACCAGCTTTAATTAAACAAAGCAAAATCGCTAGCACTAAAAATGTGGTCTACAACGTGCATGAAAATTCAAGGGTTACCGTGTTAGGTGGCAGGATCTTAACAATGAGCACTTTATGCGGTCGAAATTGAGCAGTAACTCGTTGGTTGTTTGAAAATTTTGTTTGCACTCTTCACTTGGATAACTATTTACTTCGTTACAAGATCGATTTCTGTACTTCCTAAGACCGACTTTCTGTTAATCTCGGAATTGATTGATAATTCGATGTTTTTTTTTTCGATAAGCAGACACGAGGTTGCTGTTATAGTATTTATTAGGATACAATAGCTGACGTTTAGGCGGTTTCGCCTTCTTCAGAGCCTGGAATGGTCAAATTGAGATGCGATCTACTCAGCCAAACAATTTCATAACCCCAGCAGATAAAAACTTAACAAATAAATTTGTATTCGCATAAGAAACACCTTCATTTAAACACCTACCGTTTATTTGTTGTAATTGGTGGACAGCAGCCGCACAGAGTACTACAGGGGCGAGGACTGTGCCAGTGTGAGGCCATTGGATTGGCCTGGGCTATGGCGCCAGGTCACGCGTGATGACAAAACACTCCTCCTTGCGGTTCATTTTTGGATATTTGGAATTGATCCAATACGCTTCAAGTGTTTTACGCGCTGATGTTTTCGATTCGTGCATGAGTGTAGTGACTCCTACTTCGAAATCTTCTCTGCTATGTTCCTGCATCCTATGCGCGTCAAGTGGAGTGTTTGGTTTTAATTTAGATTTACCGACTAGGTGTTCTTTTATGCGGAAGAAGAGCGGTCTACCCGTTCCGCCAACTTATTCGTCTCCGCACACTTTACGAGAGATCAGGTAGACTGTACCCGAGCTCGTGCAATCACCGTCTCTATCGTTAGGGCAAAATATGCAGTTTTCCGTTGTACACAGACGGTCATATAGGCGGTTGCAGACTAGTTGGTGCCCTAGAGTGTTCAATGGTGTTCCTACCACTCTTGCGGTTTTGTCTAGACCGGCCCTTACTAAGCAACGTTTTATGGCTGCACTTATTTCGCTTGAAATGAAGGGCAAGAGGAACGGGGCCTTGTTTTTCCTAGAATTATCGCTTTGGGCCGCGGTTTTTCCTCTATGCCTATGCCGAGCAGATACAGTTTCGTAACCATTTGAAATGGCTATTCGGTGCGAATTTCGAGAATTCTTTCCTTCGCTCTCTACCGGTGCACGGCGTTAACTAGATCAATCGCAAAAACCAGCTTTAATTAAACAAAGCAAAATCGCTAGCACTAAAAATGTGGTCTACAACGTGCATGAAAATTCAAGGGTTACCGTGTTAGGTGGCAGGATCTTAACAATGAGCACTTTATGCGGTCGAAATTGAGCAGTAACTCGTTGGTTGTTTGAAAATTTTGTTTGCACTCTTCACTTCACCAGAAATCTCCTGCTAACATTTTTCGTCATCGCCATCGCTCGTTCTTGCTTATCAACATGTATGAAATTGTACACCCTCCAATGGGACGCGAACCAGGACTACACCACTAGAAGGTCTGCAGTAGTATGAACCATTTATGACCCTTCAAGTGACAATCTAGTTCATCACTTTTATACCGTGCCATTAAAAGAAAAGGCAGTAAATGATAAGTTAAAATTGTGATTATAGTTACAGCCTCAGCTTAACTAGGTTCAATGCCGATGTGGGCTCCCAGATCAATCCCGTTGACGGGTGATTGCTGATGGCAAATGATCGATAGTACTAGATGAGAGACAAGCAAAACGAAGGACCAGCATGGTGTGGGGGTGAACTGGTTACTCCCCGGAAAGGACAATAGCGCGTTCGTTTCCCACCGTAGACACCTGCGGTCCGGAGTTTTGCAGATATCTCAGCATCATTAAAATCTAGTTCATCTCCAAAAGCTTATTGGATCTGATTCAGCTCTGGGAGTCAAAACTCAAAAAACTATAACTCAGAGTCAGAGTAAGTCCGCCCAGTGAACATTTTTTTGCGACTTTTTTTCGTTGCACTCAGTTTGGATGGTGGGCTGGAGAGTTTCGTTTCATCATCAGCAGTTGTGTTTCAGCTGCCGAGCGACAGCTCTCTGCCGCTAGTTCCAACTGACCAAAAAGGAGAGAATTTATCGAGTATCAGCGATATCGAGTGGGAACAAGCAGAAATGGCGCTTTCAAACGATTTTCTTAATTTGAAAAGAAGTGACGTAAGCTGGAATAAGTTTCACTAAATGAATACGCAGGTCTTGTCAATCATCCTGTAAATTCTCAGGATCGTGTGTCGGTCTATGCGGCAAAAATAACGCAAAATTCAGGGGGGCGGTTTCGAAGCCAAAGACAAAAGCATCAGGCCCCTGTTCAAAAACCCAGCAGAAAAAAGGAAGAGGCCATCGCTGATGGTACGAGGCGGTGTTTAATTTCATACTATTCTTTGAATTCGAAATGTGATTAAAAAAATGGCCGATAACTAGGTTCAGATAGGACATTTTTCCAAGCATTCTTAGCTGGGAAGACTTTGTAAAATTGTGAAATCCCCAATGTGCTCTTCAACAACCAGAACCACTCGAACTAAGGCGATAAGCAACGCGGGAAGGTTTAGTGATTGTGGCTTACAATAAAAACCTTTGTAACAGTTCCCAAGATCGACTTTCTACTAACTTCGGCATTGGAATATGAATGCGTTGTTTTCTCTCTCATCAATCGCAAGGTTGTCATACAGTATGCACTTACTTCCATAGAAAAGCACGCAAAACAATGCAACAGTAGCTGACGTTTCGGCAGTATCACCTTCTTCAGAGCCGGAAGGGTATCACCTGTATCACCTGTAGTCCCGTTGATCGTCGAGTGACTCGAGCGGGCGCCAGTAAATCCTCCATTTTTTTCTGTCGCGTGCAAGAGTTAAAGTGTGCGGAGACGAATACGTTGGCGAAACAGGTAGACCGCTCTGCATCTGAATAAAAGAACACCTAGTCGGTAAATGTAAATTAAAACCAAACACTCCACTTGACGCGCATAGGATGCAGGAACATAGCAGAGAAGATTTCGAAGTAGGAGTCACTATCCTCATGCACGAATCGAGAACACAAGCGCGTAAAATTCTCGAGGCATTCTGGATGAATTCCAAGAATCCGAAAATGAACCGTAGGGAGGAATGCCTCACTATCACGCGTGACATTGGACAGTATATAAGAGTGCTATTCTGATGGGACGGGCACATTACGTTTCCATGTGAACACTGCGCGGTTGGTCTCCACATAACATATTAAGTGGAAGGCTCATAGAAAGCGGTGAGTATGCAAAGACTCTGTGTTCAATGTGATCGAAATTTTGGTTTAGCGTTTTCTCTGTTTGGTTATGGAGGTGTTTGGCCATGTAGATTGCAGTCAACGTGACCTTTCCAGGCTCTGAGGAAGGCGAAATCCGTCGAAACGTCAGCTTGTACGTAAATAAAGAAATAAAATAACACCTCGTGTTTGCTAAACAGAAGTATCACCTGTATCACCTGTAGTCCCGTTGATCGTCGAGTGACTCGAGCGGGCGCCAGTAAATCCTCCATTTTTCCCTATCGCGGGCAAGAGTAGCCCAATGGGTTCTCCTCGCTTTAGGGACTCGTCGAGCATCATATCTTTCTTCTAGGCTTTTCGTGAAGAACTCTGACCATCGGGTCGGTGGTCTTCCTGCAGTACGTTTGACATACCGAGGAATCCAGTCGCTAACAGCCCTTGTCCATCGGTTATCATTCATACGCATTACGTGTCCGGCCCACCTTATCTTCGACTGTTTGGCGTATACAACGGCATCTTTGATTTTCGAT
>MQTX01000127.1:258743-269364 GCA_009735665.1 Angiostrongylus cantonensis | reverse complement strand
AGTCCATACATCCTCTGTCTGTCTGTCTGTCTGTCTGTCTGTCTGTCTGCCTGCCTGTCTGTCTGTCTGTCTCTCTCTGTCTGTCTGTCTGTCTATCTATCTATCTGTCTGTCTCTTCTCTGAAAATTATTAACACTGTTGTAGTGAAGACCTGGATACGCCCTTGCAAGGTCAAGTCAGGACTCCAGGGAGGACCAAGTTGCACGACCAGCAATAGGCCAGCCTCAGTACCCCGCCCACTGGGTACTCCCGTCTATGACGTCAGGCGATGAGACGACCGGTGAAAGGCTAAAAAATCTCGGGTTGCGTAGGACGTCATTAGAACCGGATCTGACAAACACACATAGGACACGCCATGAAGACTGTGCACGTATAATGCCAGAACACAGACGACGATCTTCACGCCCTTCTTGCAGCTGCAGATCGCATAAAATTCCATGTGTTCGCACTGCAAGAAACAAAAGCAAGGATGACCGACATATGCCAACTAAACAAAGAGGCACTTGTCATCTACGGAAATAAGGTCTTGTTACGAAATATCGGCGGCGTAAGCTTTGTCGCCCACCCGTCCATTGTCCATCTCGTCGACTCACACGTGATCCTTTCTCCGCGCATAGCCGTCCTCCGTCTTCAACTGTCGCATCATAAGAAGATCACTATCATCAACTACTACTCACCAACCGGCGCAGCTGATGAGCACGAAATAAATGCGTTCTACTATCAGTTGGAGGAAGTCATCCGGTTCGATTCAGCCGCAAGCTGGAAAAGAACTCTCTTCATCGACCACGAGAAAAAGTCTAGCTGTATACGTCGAGAACATTCTGAACGAAGTCCTATCCAAAAGTGACTAGCAGATTAAAGAATCCCGACCGAAGACTACGAGCAGCTCGTCGAAGGAAAAGCTGTGCCGAATTCGCATCAGTTCCTTAAGCAAGAAGATCGGATCGCATCTCCACCACTACTAAGGAGTTGCTCGAAAACAGAAGGAAACTGAAGCTTGGTCCCACTGCAACACGTTTAGTGCGGCTAGTAATAAATGCCAGCTGCAGAAGAGCTCTGCAGGAAGATCTACAACAGGACAAGCAGAGGAAACTACTGGAAGCAGCAGAGAAAAGAAACGGTCTGAAAAAATGCCGTCGGGACTTATGTGATTATAATGTTTCGCTGTCAACCCTGATGAACGAAGCTGGGATCGCCAAAACTTTCTGCCATGATATGCAATTAATAGCGGAAACGTTCTACACCAACCTTTTCCGCTCCACACTCCCCGTCCTGGGCCCTAATATCCCCGCTGGAGAAACACCACTTGGAATTCTTCCGTCGGAGGTTCGAGTTGCGATAGAAAGCATGAAAAGAAGCACAGCTCCAGGACCAGACAATGTCACCGCCAATTTCCTTAGAGCTGGAGGCCACAGTTTGCATGTACTTCTCGCAGACCATATGACAACATACCTTCAAAAGGAAAAAATCCCAGACCAGTGGAGGACGTCGCGCACGATCATCCTGTCTAAAAAAGGAGACCGAAAGGATCTTCGTAACTACCGTCTTATATATTTGTCAAGTGTACTCTACAAGCTTTCCACGAAGATTATCCTCTCGCGCATAACAAGAACATTGGATGAGGCGCAACCAGTCGAACAAGCAGGATTACGAAAAGGATTTTGCTTCATGGACCACATCCAAACCGTGTCAGGGTCATCGTGGTCTGTCGGAAATACCACTTGCCTCTAGTCTTGACTTTCGAAAAGGATTTTGCTGCATGGACCACATCCAAACCGTGTCAGGGTCATCGTGGTCTGTCGGGAATACCACTTGCCTCTAGTCTTGACTATGAAAAAGCGTTTGACAGTGTCGAAACGAATACAATTCTATCAGCTCTCGTCGACCAAGGAGTGGACCCGACCTACATAAGAACTCTATTCGACTGTTACCGGAACTGTACTACGAAAATACAGCTTTTCCATCGACCTCTTACCATACCAATAGGAAAAGGGGTTCGACAGGGCGACACAATATCGCTAAAGCTGTTCAATGCCGCACTGCAGTGGATAATGAAGTCACTCGATTGGGATGAGAAAGGTATACGTATTGATAGAAAATTCCTAGCAAACCTTCGTTTTGCCGACGACATCTTCTCAAGAAGTACTAGCGAAGCTGAGATGATTATCAACGAGCTCAACGAAGCGGGGATAAAGATTTGACTCCGCATAATTCGAAAGAAGACCCAGTTCATGAAAAACCGATGATGCGAAGGCGAAAAAGTTGAATTGGATGGTTCTTTGATTGTAGAGACCACGTCGTACGTATACCTTACGTCATCAATGAACATGGAAAACAACATAGAGAAGGAATTAGACAGACTGAGGAGGGAACGCTGAGCCGCACTCGAGCCTCCCAAAAAAGCTACCGACCAACTGAGAGACCCGAAAATCCGCGCTCATCTCCGATTCTACGGTCCTCCCAGCACTCTGTTATGCTGCAGAGACGTGGGTTGATACTTCAACAACGTCTAGAATGCTTCGCACTACTCACAAAGTGCTTGAGCGATGTGTGCTGAAATATAACCGGCACTCTCAATGTCTAGCCGGAATCTGAAGCCCTGCCCTTCGAAATCTGTCACATCTTCGAGATCTAGGAGAATATACATCGATAACGAAACATAAATGGGCCGGTCACATAACTGCAAAAACACAAAACAGATGGACGAAAAGAGCAGTAGAGCGGACTCCAAGAGAATGCAAACGTACTCTTGGGGGACCACCTACACGTTGGGAGGACGTGTTCGTAAACAAAGTTAATCAGCTGTACCCGTAGCTGCAGTTGTTTCACAGATCACGGTACGGTCACGGAGACTCGTAAGCGCTACCATGGTCGAGTATATATAAAAGCTATTCCTCACCGATGACACGGTTTTTAGTGGCCGGCCCGATCGAATGCGAGCAATTTTTCTCCATCTGCGGATTTCTTGGTTTTTTCACTACAAAAATCTTTTCTCAACAACCAGAAGGCCTTGGGGATTTCCAACATGACAGAATTGTAGAAGAGAATCTGCTCTATCATTCTATTGGCGTGAACGGTACGCATGCGGCTATTTAGTATGCCTAACTGTAGCCTATATGGTAAATGCATTGCTGTCGTCATTTGGAAGTATTTTTCAGTTTGTTCCGGGTCCATTTTGATGTTTTCATATCCACAAATTCCATCAAATAGGGCATCGAAACGACATAACAACAAATTGTTAGTTAAATTACTCGTCAATGAACTTTTTCGAGAGAAGGTTTTGCAAACCATGAGGTGCCCAAAATGGTTTTTCTGGTGGCACCCCTTCAATTTTGATATGCTTTCGATTAGCTTAATATTGACCTAATATGCATAGAGGGTTAAAAAAAAACTTTGAAAGGCGTTAGGCTAGATATGGGCACTGTGTTGCCCACATGGGCCCAAGCGGGTTAAAGATGGAATTTAGGCTCTTGGAATATTCCAGCGTATGCGTAGCAGTCTCAAAACCGACAACACATCTGCAAATCCTTTTTATTCCGGAACTTCGCTGTTCCTGATGTGAACATCGATGAAATAGAAGAAGAACAGTGTTAATGATTTTCAGAGAAGAGACAGACAGATAGACAGATAGATAGACAGACAGATAGACAGAGAGACAGACAGACAGACAGGCAGACAGACAGAGGGGTAATGTATGGACTATTTATGTCCATTCTGCAAACAAAACTGCCGTACGCACATGGAAGTACTTCGTATGGTATGATGTAGCACGCTCTTCTTCATATCTTCGCATTCCATACAATAACGCAGATATTAAAATAAATTGACAACAAATTTTTAGCTAAATTAACTGCGAGTGAATTTTCCCGAAAGAAGATTTTTGTAATTCATTAAGCGTAGAGACGGGCTTTTCAGGGCTCATCGCTCCCATTGTGATCTGCTTTCAAATAGCTATCGATTGAGATTACCCATTAGGATGAAGAAAAAGCTCTGGAACCTCCTAAACTGAATGTGGAGTGAAGGGCCAATGTAGTCATTAGGTCCACATGACTGTGGACATTACAGTGTTCGTAAGGGGCGTTATGGGTTAAGTTTTGCACTTCTCACATTCTCAGCTCTAAGACGTACAAAGTCCAGTTTTTGACCAGTAATCTCTATTCCCCACTCTTGTGATGGGTCATAGTTATGGTGTAGAACGAACGGATATAAAAATTCGAAATATGTTTAACGCATTTTTAAACCGACTTTCACTAAACCTTGGCAAAATTAAATAGACGTCCACATATGGTTGATTCGTAGTAGCATTGAGTTGAGTACAAGGAGTGGTAGCACCGATCGAATGAAGAATTTCACCTGACGATGCTTTTTTAAAGAGCGGTATTTTTAAGCTAATATAGTATTGTATGCTATACCATTCCACCAATCTTGCTCACAGAGGGCTCTCATGCCGGATATACGCATGGCGACGTAGCGTGGCCCCATGTGGCGAAAATGGATTAATCGCATCCCAAAAGCGACCTTTGCTTCCCTGATGGACAGGTGGATGAACGGGCAGGGCTCTCTATTTCTGTTGCGCCAAGTTGTCACACACCTTCCGCATTTTTGTGGGCGTATTCATCCATACGTGCGTGAGTTTGTTTCTGTCTAATCGGATTGTATTTTACGAGTGAATTCGGCCAAAACCTTCCAATCTATGAAACCTCCTAGAGCGACTGCAGTTTAACTCTCATGTTAGTTCTCCAGCAACTCCGTTTTATCTTAGTTGAATTATTGGTCTGGAAAAAAATCGTCTGCAAAATAAGGCGCCATTACTAATACCTTGAAACCTTGATCTCACTGCTTGTAGCCACATAATTTGCTTACGCTATGGCAGAAACTGAAACATTTCTGATCTTCCACTTCTGAACATATGCTTCTCAAAGAATCTTCATCAAAATTAACAACTTCTATGGTCACCCTACCCAATTCATCAGTTGCTTTTCAGAGTTAAATAGTTTCAGCAGTTCTCTGGTAATTCCCAATTCCAATGAACTTCGCCGCAAATATAGATGCCACTACTCCAGAACAGTCAAGGAGAACGGAAATAACAGAGACGTATGAAGACACTTGAGAGCGAATTTTAATGCTGAGTTGTGCTAACTACTGGCCAGCACACATTTATGGCAAATGATTCATTGAATCTGCGTATGTAAAGAATTTCTAAACATGAACAAACATTTACCCATGAAGACGATTTGAAATGAAGTACATCGATTAGCGAGTGGTCTTTACTTAATATCTACTGTAGCGCCAACGTTCTCAAGAACTGCCTTCATTTCTTAGGCTTCAGACTTTCCAATATCTTCTATAAGGACTACAGGCGCTGAATCCACGATCTAAAGCGATTTAAAGTCATCGATAACGTAACTTTGTTGTCTACTGAGTACTGAGGAAAAATTCACAAGACACCTTTTTCGCCTGAGCAAGGTTGAGACCGGGGAAGATTGCTAGAATTTTCTTGATAAGCGCCAACTTTTTAGATCTATGAAAGTCCTTTAGTATCACGGAGTGCTCCATATTTTGAGAAACGTCGGAAGAGGAATCGCCTCCACCTTCTGAAAGTAGTACAGGATTTAATTTGTTCAAGGGAAATTAAGCTTGCGCTAAATTCTTGAGCGTAAGAAATATGATATCGTTCTGTCAAGAACAACTTTAGAAAAAGAACCTAAGCTTAAGTGCACGAAAAACACGAAGGCGAACGATCTGTAGATTAGGCACGAAGCCGAACAGTGAGAGGATGTCGAAGATTCGATAATACACGTAATAAGGATCAAGTATGACGCATTATTGCGTTCACCAGTGTGAAGATGTGATGTCAAAAATACGTCGTAGTCGTAAACAGTAAACATGAAAAGAGCCCTGAAAAGTCTCAACCACGAAGCAAGAGAGATTTCAAGTGTTTGTTAACTTCAGTACGAATCGTATGGATTCCCTTCCATCTTTGTATTTACGGTGGACAGAAGTCGGAAACGTCGCTGTTTGGCTGTTTATCAGAGCTAAATGTTCTTAGACATGTCACTTTCAAGGGCAAAAGGAGGAAAACTCGGCTGGATTAGACTACGTGCAATGTCACGCTAACAACAAGAAGTCAGCGAAAAAAAAGACAAACCATTAACGTACTTGTGGGGGCAGAATTAGGCGAATGAGGGGCCACCGTCACATCAGCAGGCACCATTGGGAGATCAGCAATGTTAAGGGGTCTCTTCAGTGCACGCTTTAATTCTGCCAACTGTATAAAATTAAAAAAAAACAATGGCATTTTTAAAATCGTCCACATAGGAATAACCAGAATGAAACAGACTTCATGAGAGTTCAATCTCGCTATCGCATGTAGAAGCGCTGCAACTTTTGGTGAAACCACGTGATCGGAAGAAAATGACATGAGAGAGCCATCATTGAACTGAATGCCTGTAATAAGGGATGGAATGATCATTATCACAATACTGCGTAGAAAAACATACTTTTCTTATGTTTGGCAGGCAAAAGAACTCCTCTTTTAATCAAAATGTACGAACTCGGATATTATTTAAATGAGGGTATAAAGGGCATAGCGTTTGACTGAATTTATGCCTTAGAAATGCACCATGTATCAGACTCTATTAAGCATTTCGGAGGTGACCGAATGGATTTTTTGGCCTGTAAAATGATATGCTGTGACCTATCGAAATTCCAAATCAGTGCTTTTATCTTTTCGTATAAGTTTGCTCTTAGTTTGCCGAATCCTTCGAAAAACGATGTAAGAGTTGGGTAGATTTCCCACACGGAGATCACCTAGGCTTTGAATGAGCTTGAAATTTTTTTGCTGAAACAAACCAGGTAATCCTGTATCATATTAGAATTCTTTAAGCTACTCGTGGTTGCTTTCTTTCCTAAAGCAGTGGAAATAAAGGGCTTCATACCAACTGTGATGGCCGCACAGTCGAGTAACAGAATGCAATCAGCAACTCTGGCGCCTAACGGAGATGAATGTAGATTACTGGTGCCAGAACATGTCAGTGGATGATTAGCGGAAACAAGTCATACGAGAGAATAAGCCTTGGAATTCTCAGTACCCTCTGACAAACCCACAAACTGTTTCCGATTACTTCACAAAACTCCAGACATTAACGAAGTAATCTGTCGAGGTCTACGCAACGTTATCAAACCAGGTTTGGTTTCCTACTCAAAATTTAAAGGCTGCTCTGTCAGTCGGGGAGAGATTCGGCGGCAGAAATTCGACACCACCTGGACCAACAACAAAAACAGCTTCGAAGAAAGGAAAGGTACGAAAAACTGGGAGCGTTAGAATTTATGGTTTATTCACTACCACATGCTAAAGATATGCCTATTTATGGAAACGCAACGCACCAGTAGCTTTTGCTGTGGATAAATATAGTAATCCAAATTGAGCAAGCCAGAAGAATGTTGTAGAGGCTTTTGGTAGAGCAAGCATCTGTAAAGTATGTGGTGCAACTGACCAAAGGAGAAATGAGGGAAACGCATAATAGCAATCGAAACCGATTTGAAAGCGAGTCAGTCGTGCTATCAGCGCCGACATCAGGAGAAGGACATTTATAACATTCATATTTCTTAAGATCACATTTTGAATAGCTCAGAGGCAGTGCTCGTGAGTGCTGGAGTACGCTTGTAATTTCATACCCAACATGCACACAGCGCGAAAACAATGATAACTTCGACGTTTAAATCAACATATTTGAAACCGAAATCAACTCTATTGCTTGAACACCTTCATGGATGGTCAAGCTAAGAAGAGATTGCAAAAGATGTCTATTCGGTCAACGCTTCTGCCATCTTTGTTCTCATCATAGCCGACGATCCGAGTCGATGGTTCACAGTCGCTTGTCCTCTCGATGTGGTGTCGCATCGAGTCGGATCTCCTTCAGTGCAGGACTGATCGAATGAGGTAGCTCCACTCGCCAACGCTCTTCTGCACAGGACAATTGTTGTTGATGACGACAGTGCGTTGACAGTGGTTTGTTTTCCAACGGATAACCAGTCTTTCAGAATTTAGTATTATACTAGCAAGCGCGGAGTGAATAGGAAAACAATATTTTTCAAACCAGCCGTCATTTAACTACGGCTCTTGTAGCCAATATTTTTTCGGATTTTTCGCTTTCTCTATTACATGAAGGAAAACGTCAGGATGTAGGTATCCCTACCGATCAGATACAACTTTCTTATCCTACCAAAGTGGAACACTGATCTGATGGAACAACATGCATAGTATCGACTACTTGAAGATATTTTACATGTAGCTGAAACGTCCCGCTGTGGGATCCATAACTGGTTATTAATATTCGTATACAATCTCTGTGCGGGCACCATGGCTGCATTGAATAAATCAAATTTCATCGCGTCCTTCGTTGAGATATTTCCGTCAAGATGCTGATGACTTGAAGCCTAACCTCAGTTCTATCCCTATCGTTACTACTGATTTTCTCATGCTTCATAAGACTACACTGAGGTGTGGTAAATGAAATGTATTGGATATTTTGTTGACACCAAAGATCCGATGCTGCTTTTTCGACAACTAGGGTTCTTGAGGAGTTAAGAACTTCATCTAATGATAGGATTTGCTCTATCCTCGAAGCGTCATGTATTTCTTATACAACAATATTTTGCTGTCAAGTTGCTTAAAATTTAAGCTTTCAAAGAGTCGAATAACCCAAAGAACAAAGTTTGATGTCGATTTGACGCACGCGGGACAGCCGGAAACATCAACGAAGCATTAGAGGAGGCTGTTCTGTCCCACTAGGTGAAATCCAACCTACCCAATCCCTTCACTGTTTGAGAAACGAGCCTCGTCTGTGGGAAGAAGGTGGCACAAATTTTGGAAGATCACACTCTTTTCTTTACGTAGCGGGATAACATGTATCTTGTTGGCAACGGTCTTTAAGACCTAACGGTTTCCAATGCTCCTTGCAACATCCATACATAAGAATAATTTACTTCCCTGCTGCTTATTTTCCCGCGCATTGTTTCTTACTCATACTTTCTATTCTTCCAACTTCCATTATGGCTGGAAAAAGCCGTACTTCATCACATTTACTATTTCACAAAGAACCATTTGGTGGAAGAGTTCGTTAAAGCGATTGAGATCTGCAGCGAGTGGTTGCTGCTGTTGAGGAGTGTGCCAAGACGTCGCCGCTATACTTGAATAATGAGGTGATTTACTTAGCGAAAACTTCACATCTGGATAAGACAGTAAGTAAACCACGGAAGACACTTGTGTAGACGCAGCACTATTGTGCATCCACAGTTGGTATCATCACTGCTGCTCATTGTTAAACGATCTCATTAATTATTCATTCCTCTCTGTAGTTGAAAACATTGTTTTTGGGAACACAACATATTCTCCCTCCCAACGGTTTAGCGACTCATCGTGATTGGGAGGTGTTCCTGGATGTTGGACTGTGATGCACAGAGTGGTAATTGGCCCTCCGGAAGGGTCTCCCAAGCTGTGAAGGAGTCCGACGTTTCCATCAGGAAGCCTAGCTAACAATAAGCCAACACCAGAATCCACCACCGTCCTGGTGTCAAAGTCGCTTATTGGCAAATCTCTCTCTGATCCACAAGGGCTGCGACTGCCTCTCGTGGTGAAGAGGGAATAAAAATGGCTTAATCAGCAAATCTTCGAAAAGTAGTGATTATGTTAGAGCGCACACAACTAGTTAGGACGGGCCGTTCAAGTATCAACTAACTAACATAATCTCAATCCACTGGCTTCCACTAATGTAGTAGACTTTATGGTCAAAATGGTTTTTTTTTACAGTTTCCATTTCTTACAACCTGCACTTTTTGCACATAATTTGCTTTTATAATCTTTAAGTTGAATAGAGGTTTAATTTAGTCGGCTAATAGAACAGGGATGGTGATGCCAACCATAACGAACACGGTGCTGGTTCCATCGCGCACCTAGTTCAGCACGTCAGGGAGTGGGTACCGGACTTGTCCAAAAAAAAAACCACTCTGCAATGCAACTGGGACGCTCTAGGCCGACTATCTCAGGACCCCATGGAAAATCGACTAGCCCGGCAATCTGTGACATTCAAGATGAAATGGAAATCCTCAAACAGTAGTCGAAGTGCGATCGATAACCTTGGAAGACCTTTGTGGATGATGGATGCGAGAACACTAATCAAATGTGGGAAGTGGTGGGATCCGCACAGTAGATTTGAATGACGTATCGTATAAAGTAAAAGAATCTTCAAATTTCCACTTTTACACTTTTGTGATTGTTAACTAAAGAGCATTCATGGAATAGAAATGTTCCCTAGATTGACCGTATGCTTATAATGTCGCCACTTTTTACTTACTACCTGTATCACCTGTATCACCTGTAGTCTCGCTGATCGTCGAGTGACTCGAGCGGGCGCCAGTAAATCCTCCATTTTTCCCCATCGCGGGCAGGAGTAGCCCAGTGGGTTCTGCACGCTTTCGGGACTCGTCGAGCATCATATCTTTCTTCTAGGCTTTTCGTGAAGAACTCTGACCATCGGGTCGGTGATGCTATAAATAATTTTGGCGAGATTGTATCACCTTGCTTAACTCCTCCTCAACGTTAATATCGTTGTAGAATGAC
>MQTX01000127.1:236885-254621 GCA_009735665.1 Angiostrongylus cantonensis | reverse complement strand
ACAGACAGACAGACACAGACAGACAGACAGACACAGACAGACAGACAGACACAGACAGACAGACAGGCACAGACAGACAGACACAGACAGACAGACAGACAGACAAACAGACAGAGGGTTAATGTATGGATTCTGCAAACAAAACTGCCGTACGCACATGGAAGTACTTCGTATCGTATGATGTAGCTCGCTCTTCTCCATATCTTCGCATCCCATACAATAACGCAGATATTAAAATAAATTGACAACAAATTTTTACCAAATTAACTTCGAATGGATTTTCCCGAAAGAAGATTTCTGTAATTCATTAAGCGTAGAGACGGGCTTTTCTGGGCTCATCCCTCCAATTTTGATTTGCTTTCAAATAGTTATCGATTGAGATTACCCATTAGGACGAAGAAAAAGCTCTGGAACCTCCTAAACTGAATGTGGAGTGAAGGGTCAATGTAGTCGTTAGGTCCACATGATTGTGGACATTACAGTGTTCGTAAGGGGCGTTATGGGTTAAGTTTTGCACTTCTCACATTCTCAGCTCTAAGACGTACAAAGTCCAGTTTTTTACCAGTAATCTCTATTCCCCACTCTTGTGATGGGTCATAGTTATGGTGTAGAACGAACGGATATAAAAATTCGAAATATGTTTAATGCATTTTTAAACCAACTTTCACTAAACCTTGGCAAAATTAAATAGTCGTCCACATATGGTTAATTCGTAGTAGCATTGAGTTGAGTACAAGGAGTGGTAGCACCGATCGAATGAAGAATTTCACTTGACGATGCTTCTTTTAAAGGGCGGTATTTTTAAGCTAATATAGTATTGTATGCTATACCATTCCATCAATCTTCCTCACAGAGGGTTCTCATGCCGGATATACGCAAGGCGACATAGCGTGGCCCCATGTGGCCGAAATGGGTTAATCGTAAACCAAAAGCGACCTTTGCTTCCCTGAGAGACAGGTGGATCAATGGGCAGGACTCCCTTTTTCTGGTTCGCCAAGTTCGCACATACCTTCCGTATTTACGAGGGCGTATTCATGCATACGTGCGTGTGTTTCCGTTCATGCGGATTGTATTTTACGAGTGAATTCGGCCAAAATCTTGCAATCAAGTAACAGTGAAGTGTGTAAGAGAAGGTCTGCAGTTACTTACTAGAAGCAAGCTCCTTGTAAACTCTGAGTTCGTTGGTATCGAAAAGCTAACACAGTAAGATAAATGGACGCCATTCCCTTGACATCGAGGAGCTTCGATACTTCAGAGTTGAGTAAGACGAGTACGGTAAAGACTGCTAGAATTTCCAGAGCTGTTCTGGGCTGCCTAAATCAGAAAGTGCTAAGGTGACGATCTGTGCCTTCAATGCGCACACGCTTGCACCTGTGTCTTCGGTAGAGGTTTTGATCATTCAGGCAAGAAGAAAAGGTTACGACGTCACTGGATGTTTGAGAAGAGAAGGCACCATCCATTCAACGCCGTCTATGACCCACGAGAAGAACTGCTTCCCGAAAATGCGAAAGTAGAGGAGTCAGTGCGTCAGTGCCCTCGTCAACAAGGGTTTAGACGTGAGCATCGGTTCATTCCAACAACTGAAAAGCGAATCGGACGTCTACGGTTGAACAGAATTGGACAGATACCGACTTCGACAATCGTTATCCTCTTCGCAACGACAACTAGGTATGATGAAGACGAAGTCGTAGGGTTTTATGTGAACTTGGAAAAGTTATACTAGGAGGATCATGATTTCTTCGAAGGCATTCATCATCGAGATTTCAACGCTAAGTCTGAATCCAGGAGGAATTCTAAACGACGTCACGTTGGCACTCAATTATTGGTTTGGACAGAATGAGCGACTCTTTGAGTTTATCAGGAGGACCAAGAATATTCATGGTAACTCACAATTCAAGAAACCGCGGTCTCAAACGCTGGGCGTAGAAGTCCCCAGTGGAGAGCGCTGTAACTGAGTAAAACACATTATAGCAAACGGAAGGCTTTGCCTAACCGATGTCAAGCTATTCGAACGAGCAGCCAATCAGCTCTCTACTTGTTCTTCTCTCAGACGAATCTAGCCCAATGAGTCCCGTTCACGCGAGGGATGAAAAGATCGTTCCCCTTATTGCATGGGCCCTTTACTTTTACTGTTGCTTGCGAGACGGTCTCCCATTGCGGTTCGTGTATTTCTTCTGCTATAGTAATTTACTCCTAGCTGGACTGCATAATAGAAACGTCGAACTTCATTACCATTTCGGTAGCGTTGTTGGGAAAATGCGAGTCCCGTTGTGCATGGCTGTTCATTGTCACTCATTAACATCTCCCATTCCTTTCTTCTTTTGCCTGTGATGAGTCTGCAAATCACATAAAGGTGGAGGGCGATATATGAGCTCTTTATCGCATCATTTTTGGAAGAGCGGACCATATTTCTAGCACATTTAGCCCCGGTCGTTCCGAATCAAATATAATTAGAAGTTTGTTTGGTATAAAGGTAGTGCTTAGCTCTCGATCTCTAAGTCGTTGCTCGTTTCCTTCAGTGTAAAAGTTTTCTGACTTGCAAACTTTTTCGTTTCTTTAAATGTTTCGTGACTTCAAGTTTATGCATTGTTACTTTGTTGATTACTTCAAAAAATGGCAAAAATCTACCGTTCACAAGGAACCACTTTTGAGGGGAACACGTTTTAAGCGCTACAGCAATCGTTGGTGTTTTAAGAATTCTTGGATAATTTTACAAACAAAATACTTCATCAGCTGAAAAAATCGATATTGGACCACAAATCGTTAGTTCCTACCGGTCATTCGAATGATCCGCATGTAACGTATACCTTTATTGTGGTGTTTAAACGCCTATTGAGGAAATGTCGAACTATTCTGAATCGCCCTAAATGAAGCAATCAATAGCTATTGTATGCATTCAGTGGGACAGACTGGAAATCACCACTTACATTTTATTATAGGTAAAGCCCATCCGGATAGTTCACCCAAGAGTAACAACTGACTACTGACAGGTATTGAACTGAACATAATATCATTGGGAAAAACATTCATGTGGCATTTAATGCCACCGAAGGAAGTTTTTTGTATGTTTAAAGTAGAATGTTAATGCTTCTATGAAGAAAGAAATCAATATCTGCTCATATACAGATATCTAACCTCAGGAATCCTGCAGGTGGAACTAGAACGTCACCCACAAGTCTGATTAACTCGTAACTACCTCCCATGGAAATAATCTGCTGCGGACACGGTGACGTCCACGAGCTCAGTTGACTTGGTGATCCGTGAAACATTTTCAGATGTGAATACGGTTTACTAATAATAGACACAAATAGCTCCGATCATTTTTCATTTTATTGTAACTTTCTTCATCAGGTAACCGGCCCTATATCTATGCTTATCCTCTGATCTGTGCAATCTGATCCCTTATCGAAAACGTGATATCTGTAGAGGATCGGAATTTCATAGACAGGATTCGCGGTGTGTATGCCGGTTCTATTCCTACAGCATCGTTCAAGCACCATGTGGCTGATGTGTAGAATTGTGGACGTCGTTTAACTATCAACCATAGTTGTGTGCCTAGGCGAATATCGTTCTCCAATAACTGGATGTGTAGAGTATCGTACTTGCCAGTTTCACAGGTAGCAGCCCCTCAATCGCTCTCTCACATCGACAACTATCACTCTCCACTTTGTCAAGTTCAAATGCTGCAATTGCTTTCATCATGCCAAGTGCTGACATCACCTGTATCACCTGTAGTCCCGGTGATCGTCAAGTGACTCGAGCGGGCGCCAGTAAATCCTACATTTTCCCTGTCGCGTGCAAGAGTAGCCCAATGGGTTCTGCTCGCTTTAGGAACTAGTCGAGCATCATATCTTTCTTCTAGGCTTTTCGTGAAGGACGCTAACCATCGGGTCGGTGGCCTTCCTGCAGCACGTTTGACATCCCAAGGAATCCAGTCACTTACAGCTCTTGTCCATCGGTTATTTTTTATACGCATTACGTGTCCGGCTCACCTTATCTTCGACGGTTTGGTGCATAGAACGGCATCTTTGATTTTCGATCGTTGACGTAGGTCGAAGCTTCGGATACCATCCCTTACTTGTGTGAAACGGGATACTCCTAGCATCGTTCTTTCGACTGCACCTTCGATAACGCTGAGTGATCTTTCATCCTGCTTCATACCTTAGGGCAGGAAGAACCGTTGAGTCGAAAAGGTGGGCACGGAGTCGGGTGTTCCTTGTTCTCTTCACTACATCCTCGATGCTCTTGAAATCTCCCTAAGTTGCTCGTTTTCTTCGGCTCAGCTCTGGAGCTAAGTCGTTCATCATATCGATTTCCCGACCTAGATAGACATAACTGGAGCATTCGGAGGTATTCGTTCCGTTGAGGGTGAATGGGGCATATAGCAATAGTAATAATAACAATAATAGTAGTTGGTATCCATTCTAGTAAGAGAAGAATAATCATCATCTAGTAAGCTAAACGCTGCCTCATTTTCTGCAACTAATAGTTTCAACTAGTTGGATACCACTAAAGTACATCAACTGGAGAGCTGAGCGGAAGCTAAATAACGAAGACAAATGAGGCTGAAATTTTTGACGTAGGTCGAAGCTTCGGATACCATCCCTTACTTGTGTGAAACGGGATACTCCTAGCATCGTTCTTTCGACTGCACCTTCGATAACGCTGAGTGATCTTTCATCCTGCTTCATACCTTAGGGCAGGAAGAACCGTTGAGTCGAAAAGGTGGGCACGGAGTCGGGTGTTCCTTGTTCTCTTCACTACATCCTCGATGCTCTTGAAATCTCCCTAAGTTGCTCGTTTTCTTCGGCTCAGCTCTGGAGCTAAGTCGTTCATCATATCGATTTCCCGACCTAGATAGACATAACTGGAGCATTCGGAGGTATTCGTTCCGTTGAGGGTGAATGGGGCATATAGCAATAGTAATAATAACAATAATAGTAGTTGGTATCCATTCTAGTAAGAGAAGAATAATCATCATCTAGTAAGCTAAACGCTGCCTCATTTTCTGCAACTAATAGTTTCAACTAGTTGGATACCACTAAAGTACATCAACTGGAGAGCTGAGCGGAAGCTAAATAACGAAGACAAATGAGGCTGAAATTTTCTTAATTTTTCTAGACTCTTTAGTCTGACAAAGTAGTAGTAGTTGTAGAGGCTAACAGAAAAGGACTACTCCGACTGTTGTTTTCGCTAGAAAATTCATAGTTACGTAGGAGTAGTTAGGGAATGTAAATTAAGGATGAAAAAGTCAAAATACCGTAGCAATTCAGCGGTTTTTTTTTCTGAATGAGACAGAACTGAGCAATTTGGTGAAATTTGCTTTCAATATTCTTTCAGAGAAGCGGTTTCCGTTTCTGTTTCGAGAAGAAACGGTAAGGAAACATGTTGGAAAAACCCAGAACAAATCTACATATGATTGCTTCCTCTCCCATAACGTGTGCATACAGAAGCCTGTGTTGTGACGTATAAGAAATAAAAATGAAGAGTTCATTCTTCCATGAGTGTGATCTTTCAATGATGAACGAAAACGACATGAAAGAGAAATTGCAGAAACATGGAGAGAACCATCGCGCGGATTCCGGTCCAACCACTTACTTACCAGGCGAGCGATGTACTCAAAACACAATTGTTTCTTGACAGTGTTAACTTTTTATTTGCTGCCTATTATAGTTTTTCATGGCAGTGTATTATGTGTGGTACAACAACTATGATGCTGAGATATTTGCAAAACTCCGGGCCGCAGGTGTCTGTGGTGGGGAACGAACGCGCTATTGTCCTTCCCGGGGAGTAACCCGTTCACCACCACCCAATGCTGGTCCATCGTTTCGCCACTCTCTCAGTTAGTTCTATCGATCAGCGCCGTCAACAATCACCCGTTAACGGGATTGATCTAGGGATCCCAAATCGACAACGAACCCAGTTAAGCTGAAGCACAAAACAGAACAAAACACCTGCGGTCCAGAGTTTTCCAAATATCTCAGCATCATAGTGGTTATCTCTTGACAGTCCTTTAACGTCTTAGTATTCAACTGAGAGGTGATCTGATACCCTATCGACGTTGAGAACTTCATGCACCACTCGCAAACGTCCTAAGTGGTGTCGATACCAAATAAGGTAGCACGGTTCACATCTTCGAGAATTACTTCGTCTTCACGATTCAGGAAAGCATACGCTAAAAGCGAAACATAGGTCGGTCGTGTGACCAGAAGAACTGACGAAAAATGAATCCGAAAAACGACAGCCTAAACTGCAATGGGCAATAAAGGTCCTTAACGTAGCCACCTAGAAGATAGCAGTGTCCATGACTTACGTCGACCAGCTTTATTCAGAGAGGGAAACGTTGTGCTGATTCATTAATTACGGAAAAATGTTTGAAGACGTCAGCACAGTCGACACCATGTCATAGGCATAGAAGACGACCGTTAGAAAAGGTAGAGATTGCAAAACATAGTGAGCAGCGCCCATAAAAACGTGCGGTCATTGATGCTCACGTATGACACATGAAGAAAACCAACGGTTATTTATTAAGCCCGTGCCGATTTCTGAATACGCAAAGCACTTGAGGAAATAGGCACTTACCAACCTTACAGAGGAACCTTTCTACTATCGCTTTAGTTTTTCATGGCAGTGTATTATGTGTGGTACAACAACTATGATGCTGAGATATTTGCAAAACTCCGGGCCGCAGGTGTCTGTGGTGGGGAAGGAACGCGCTATTGTCCTTCCCGGGGAGTAACCCGTTCACCACCACCCAATGCTGGTCCATCGTTTCGCCACTCTCTCAGTTAGTTCTATCGATCAGCGCCGTCAACAATCACCCGTTAACGGGATTGATCTAGGGATCCCAAATCGACAACGAACCCAGTTAAGCTGAAGCACAAAACAGAACAAAACACAGAACAAAACACCTGCGGTCCAGAGTTTTCCAAATATCTCAGCATCATAGTGGTTATCTCTTGACAGTTCTTTAACGTCTTAGTATTCAAATAAGAGGTAATCTGATACCCTATCGACGTTGAGAACTTCATGCACCACTCGCAAACGTCCTAAGTGGTGTCGATACCAAATAAGGTAGCACGGTTCACATCTTCGAGAATTACTTCGTCTTCACGATTCAGGAAAGCATACGCTAAAAGCGAAACATAGGTCGGTCGTGTGACCAGAAGAACTGACGAAAAATGAATCCGAAAAACGACAGCCTAAACTGCAATGGGCAATAAAGGTCCTTAACGTAGCCACCTAGAAGATAGCAGTGTCCATGACTTACGTCGACCAGCTTTATTCAGAGAGGGAAACGTTGTGCTGATTCATTAATTACGGAAAAATGTTTGAAGACGTCAGCACAGTCGACACCATGTCATAGGCATAGAAGACGACCGTTAGAAAAGGTAGAGATTGCAAAACATAGTGAGCAGCGCCCATAAAAACGTGCGGTCATTGATGCTCACGTATGACACATGAAGAAAACCAACGGTTATTTATTAAGCCCGTGCCGATTTCTGAATACGCAAAGCACTTGAGGAAATAGGCACTTAACAACCTTACAGAGGAACCTTTCTACTATCGCTTCAAGGTATACAATTCTCTAGCTTACAAGAAGAGCTTTATGTGTGCACATCCCTGCCGATGTTTCATTTTTTCTTCGTTCATTAGTTTCCACACAACCGCCCTCCACGAAGGTCATCACATTTGTATTCAGCGCCTATTAAGCAGCAGCTTCACTATTTCATGATCTTCACCACGACCATTCACTAATCTCTGTGGATCAGAGGCAGATTCCTAGACAAGTCTGGTTGTGATTTTCCCAACCCGGACAGATGAGTGGCTTGGTAAATCGAATACACGGCAGGATCATCTGTTTACTTATGCACAAACACTATGTCTCCCGGATCTCTAATTTTTCCATGGCAAACATTTCAGCCTTATGTGTGCTTAGGATTCAATTTTAGTAAAGAAAGCCAAGAAGAAGTAACAATACAAACCTATTCCTAAAACGCTTGCACTAAAGGTTCATTTGACATTTGAATTTGTAAAAAGCTCGACGCAGAACACTGGCACGTCCATGATCCATTCGGGAAAACCATTGTATTCTATTAAACAGGATTTTCGCGTTTTTACAATAAGAAATCTTGCGCCGTGTTGGAAAAGATCTGCAGGTAGTAGTAACTTATGTTATTCAGCAGTTTCCTTTAGCACACTGGCGATAGTATGAGCCATATATGACTCACCGATTTCAGGACCGACTCGTCGGCACTATTCGTTGTATGCCTCACTTTCGAGTGTTTATTTTACTACTCACAGGTTTTCTTTTTAGTATACTTTAACAACCATTCAACAGCTCTTTTAACAAAATGGCGATCCGTGACTAAGGAAAGCTATATTCTACACTTATTAGTTTGAAGGAACGGTTTTCGAACGAGTTGATTCGCCTGGTTTGAATCTCGTGACGTATTATCTCGATGATTACTATATTTGCTCAATGAAGTTCGAAACCTAGGTGAAATTTATCGCTCTGATAGTATAGGGATTTAGTGAGGGGACTTCTATAGAAGTGTTTGTAAATGTACCAGGCCATAAACGCAGTGCACATTCATCATAGAGTGCTTCCATTGAGCATATCTTTGCCACTACTGCATAATCTCACCCCCTATCACCAGAATTTCTAGCTATTCTAAATCGCTTGTGACGCATTGGTTGGAGGCCGCACTACGACACACGTGGAATCGATCCCCGCACCATGGCCCACCAAGTATTCCATCCCTCCGGGGTCGGCAAATTGGTACCAAACTTGTCTGGGAGGATAGCGCAGCACTAGCTCGATGCATCAGTGGGACCGCGAGTCACTGCAAAGGCCAGATATGCATTACATACAACGATACTTAATGAAGTCGAATGAATGGTGCATCCCTCAGGAATTGATCAACGCTAAGAGCCTTATCCTTTATCCTTTATTCTAAATCATTCTATTCCACTTACACATTCTTTAGCAATGACGACCAAATATCCTCTTCGAGTACGCGTCCAACACACAATTTAAGGGCAGTTCCACAATCTACAACCTTTCTTAAACTTTTGTGTAACAATTATTGGAGAATACTAAGCTAAAACAATTATCTGAATCTGCTGCCCATCTATTTAGCACGTATTACAATGAGTTCAAAAGGGCGCGTGTGGCACAGTGGTTGGAGGCGCCACTGCGACGCGCACGTGAAATGCGCCCATGGCTCACCAAGCCTTCCATCCCTCCGGGGTCAGCAAATTGGTACCAGACTTGTCTGGGAGGATAGCAGCACTGGCTCGATACATCGGTAGGCCACCGCGAGTCATTGTAAAGGCCAGATATGCATTCAATCACCTCCAACGATACTTAATGAAGTCGAATGCATGGCGCATCCCTCAGGGATTGATCAACGCCGAGAGTTTTATCCTTTTTTTATCCTTTTACAATGAATTCGGCGCCATAAAATCTAATAATTCCTTAAAACAGTTAACACACCGCCACCACTTCTTTAGCCATTGACGGCAGTCTTCCATGACATATAAATGTGTAGACACAACCGCGCATCTGAACCGAACTCGAATAAGTTTAGCACTTTAGATCGAAATATGACTCATTGCGCGAGCGCCCGAAAACTAGGCGTCACCTCCAATGTGTTATATTTGGAGGTCTTCGGCTACCCATGTATCATTTGTGACGCACACATTCGTGGTTGTATTTGAAAAACAGGCGGGAAATAAAACCCAAAATTGAAGCACAAATATAAAAAGGCACCGGTCCCGAGAACCAGGAACCGCTCAGTTACAAAATTTATGAGAAAATGAACATGGTATTCGCCATAGCAATTAAAGCAATGTCACACAAAGTTTGCAAGAAAAAAATAACCCTCCATGTGTCACTATAGTTCTCTCATGATACTTGTGCCTTTATTCCGAATTGAATGGTGTTTAACCAGAATATATGAAAGAATCGTGTCCTCAGATGAAAAAAGACATGCGTAAGAAACGGATCCGATTAATGGAATTTCAATTACTAGGAAAACAGGAAACGCTGATCACTTCTTCATTTTCCCATTCTCTCAGTGCTTCCTGGTAACGACAAGCGTTTCGTGATTCGTTGATTTAATGAGGCTCCTTTCGTAATACCACTGACTTCTGAACAGCTAAGCAAATGTCAACACGCTTTCGCAGCACTAGGTATGTCTTGAGGAAAAGCTTCGCCATATGGAAATGTTCCTAATTTGGCACTTACTGCATAACTCTTTCCGTTTTTTTTTGCCGCAGAGACTGGGCATCTTTAGTCGTCTCCGATCCATCGACTAATCATATCAATTGCTCCCATCACCGGGAATGACTACCATCCTAATATGGATCCAACCACACTGCATCGAACCTCCTTCTGATAGAGTAGTGTTGACGATAGACTGTGATGAATCCCTGAGACCTCCCAAACTCGAAATTCGAAAGACTTGATCGTCAGTTAACATGTTAGCGAAGTGACAAAACGACAGATCCGCAACCAACAATTGATCCTAGATGCGAATCGGGCACGAAATAGATGACGCGCGCAGGTTGACAAAAAGGAATAGAAGAGGTGTTGAGAGTTCACGTATCAGGACTGGTCATACGTATAGAAACGAACTGAGATTTGATCAGTAAAACTTAGACCATCTCCAGCTTAACTCCCATGTTGGACCTCCAGCAACTCCCTAGCACAACTGAATTATCAATGTGGAAAAAATTCTTCTCCTAAATAAAGCGACAACATTAATACTTTGAAACACTGACCCCAGTGTTTGAAGCCCAATCCTTGGCATACGCTGTCGTAGAAATTAAAACATTCCCCAACTTCGACTTCTAAACACATCCTTCTGAAAGAATCGTCATCAAACCTAACAATTCCTCAAGAAATGCAGTACAATTCAGCAACTTCTTTACAGCGTGCAGTAGTCTCATCAGTTCTTTGGTAATTCCCTTGCCCAAATTTTGGAGATACGTATATAATTTATTACTTAAAAACAGCCAAACAACAGAAATAACAACGATGTATAAACGTATTCGTAAGCTAATTTTAATTCTAAGTAATATTAACTATTAATGAACACAAATAAAGGGCAAATATTTTAATCAATTTATGTCTGCAAAAATTCCTAAATATGAATAAACATTTAGCCATGAGAACGATTTCAAATGAAGAACATCGAATAACAAATAGCTTTCATACAATTTCTATTGTGGCGCCAGCATTCTCAAGAACTGCCTTCATTGCTTCGGCTTCGGCCTTTCCCATGTCTTCTCTAACGACTACTGGTGCTGATTCCACAAACTAAAACAATCTTCAGTCATCGGTTACATGACACATGTAATAATTGTCTACTAACAAAATTCACAACAGACCTTTTTCGCTTGAACAAGGTTGAGACCGGGGATGGTTGATCGAATTTCCTTGATAAGTGCTATCTTTTTAGAATCATCAAACTTCGTCAACTTCACGGAATACGTTATCTTTTGAGGAACATCGGAAGAGGAATCACCTTCTGCTTCTGAAAGTAGTGCAGAATTTAATTAGTTTGAGAAGTAGGGTACTAAACTTTTGTTTTATTCTAACGTAAAAAAAAAGATATCGTCCTACAAAGAACAGCCTAAACTTTAAAGCAGCAATAGTGCGCGAAAACCACGAAGGCCAATTAGCTGCAGATTACGCAGGAATCGTAACACTGACGACGGTATTCGCAGATTCGACAATGGAAGCAGTAAACACTATGATGCATGATGTATAATGCCTTCTTGGGCTGACCAGAGTGAAAATTTGATGTCAGTTATAGATCGTATTTCTACACTGCAAACCAAATAAGGTCCAATACTAAACCAATACCGGGATTCACCACCGTCCTAGTATCAAATTAGTCGCTGGTGGCAAACCTCCCTCTGATTCACAGGCGCTGCGACTGCCTATGGCAGTGAAGACCTGGGGCAGACGTTGGCCAGGCTGACCTCGAAACTCTAGGGAACCACAATGGCTTAATCAGCAAATCTCCGAAAAGTGGAGATTATACTGTGACCCGCACAATTAGTGAGCACGGGTCATTCAAGTAACAAGTAAGCAAACTGCAAGCATGAAAACACTTCTGGGAGCTCTTAACAGTAAAGCCAGAAAAATTTCGAGTGTTCGTTAACATGAGTACAGGTCTTGGCTACAAATGCGGAATACTTGCTATCCCTAGACTAATTATGGGCAGAAAACTGGGAACGTCGTTGTCTTCACTGTGCATCACAAACAAATGCCTCTTCTGATTGAATTTCGTGCGATGTAAAGCTAACAATGAAAAGTCAGGAACAAAAACTGATAAGTCGCTAACGCACCTGTGAAAACAGCATTAGCCGAGTGAGCGGCCATCATCATACCAGCAGGCATCATTGGCTGATCAGCAATGTTTAGACGTTTTTTCAATGCTCGGTTTAAATCTGCTACCTGCATGAAATTTATAAAACGATGCTGCTTTCGAAATCGGACACATAGAAATAACTTGGACGAAACAAACTTCAAGCAAGCTTAGATTGGCTATCTCATCCACAAGCGCTGCAATTTTTGGTGAAACCAGGTCATCAGTAGGAAGGGACATGGGAGAGCCTTCATTTAACTGCAAGCCTGTAAGAAGGGATGAAATGATCACTACCACAATTACTGCATAGAAAAATCCTTATACTCGTCTCATGTTTTACAGGTAATAGGACTCAGCTTTTCAACTAATATTTACGAACTCAGCAAGTATTCAAATGAGGGGATGAAGGACATAAAGTTCTGCTGAACTTATCCCTTAGAAATGTACCATGTATCATGCTCCATTAAGAATTTCAGAGGTGATTGAATTCATTTTTCCGCCTATAAACTAATGCGCTGTGCCCCACCGTAGTCCCAAGTCAGTGTTTTTATCCTCTCGTTTTAAAAGTTTACTATCAGCTTGCCTCCGTCGAACAACAATGTGTAACTTGTGTAGATTCCTACATCAAGATCAACTAGGTTATGAATGTTTTGCGGAAAAAATTTTTATAAGGAAACAAGCCAGGTAACTCCGTATTATAGTAGAATTCTTCAAGGTACTCATGGTTGCCTTCTCTGCTAAAACAATGGAAATAAAGGGTTTCATACTAACTGTGATGACCTCACAGTCGAGTAACAATGCAATCAGCAACTTTGGTGCCTAACGGAGATGAACAGAGATTATTGGTGCTCGCAAAAGTCACTGGACGACTAGCGAATCAGGTCATAGGAGCAAGTAAGCTTTAGGAGTATCAGTATCCTTTGAGCAACCCAAAGACATTGCCTTCCTACCGATTCTGAGGTGGATTTCAAGCAACAGACACAATCCTATTCCTTTTTGAATTATGCAGCTGGCACGAGGCTTAAGGGTCTTAAAGGCCGTTTAATAGGGTACAAAAGAAAGAAATCTCCATGTGAACCCCGTTGTGTCTCAGGACAGGTCCTATTCACAAACAGTGGACTCCTTGGCTTGTGATCCTTGATATGACTGAACTCTGTGATCTCCAAACATTAACAAAGAAGACTGTCAAGGTCTACGTTACGTTGTCAAACAATATTTGGTTTCCCTGCTGAAGATTTAAAGTTCGCTCTGTCAATCGGTGAGAGCTTCAGCAACAGAAATCCAACACTACAAGAACCAACAACGAAAACAAATTGAAAAAATAGCCTGCTGCAACAAATATGGACTATAAATTCACGATACTCAGTCATTCCCATATGCTAAGGATATCTGAAATCAGAAAAACGTAACGTACCAGTAGGTCTAGGAGTGGATAAACGCCGTAATCCACATTGAGCCATCCCGAAAAGTGTTGTTCGAAATTTTGGTAGGACAGACATCTGGGAAGAAAACAGAAAGATCAGCGGAACACAGAAATCCAAAGCGATTTGAAAAAAAATCGGGAACGAGTCACGCGATCCGCGCCAACATCGGGAGACAGACGCATGGGTGGTGCCGAGCTAGCGCGACTTCAATTGCACCACTGTCTTTTGTTGTTGAGATTTAAGCTGTCGTCGGTGTGTCGACTGTTGTTGTTGTTGTTCAAGTTTTGTGTCAAAGTATATACTGGTAGATTAATGTACTCTGCAATAACTGGTAATGTGATTTGATGTAAAGTGCTTGGATCCCTGGATACCTGGACGAGCCGTCCTCACTGGTTTTGCGGACCACAGCGCAATCTCCACTTTTCAGAGTTTTGCTGGTTTAGGCATTGTGGTTTTTTGGAAACCCTGGCCAGCCTGGCTAAAATCTGCCCCGGGTCGTCACCACTACAGGTAGTCGCCGCCCGTGTGAATCAGAGGGACGTTTGCCACCATACAACTAGTTTGATACCAGGACGATGGTGAACCCTAGTATTGGCCTACGCTTAGCTAGACTTACTTATGGAAACGTCGAATTCCTTCTCAGCTTGAGGGACCCTGCCGGGTGACGACACCCAGGGTCACCTCCCAGTCACGATGAGGCAGTAAACCGTGGAGAGGGATGTAAAGTATAGTATTTTTTCTTTGATGAGCTTACACGAGGTTGATAATATTGTTTATTATCGGCTAACGTTTCGACGTCTTCGTCTTCATCAGAGCCGATGATCCGAGTCGATGGTCCACGCTTGTTATTCGTCTCGATGTGGCGGCTTCGCCTTCGTGTCGAGCCAGGTCTTCCTCAGCGGTCCATCTCCTCGAATGAGGCACACTCATTCAGTGATGCCCTTTTATACACGATGCTGATGGTGGATATAATGATAATGTCCGTTGATAACTATTTGTTTTTCTTCCGGACATATATCATCGCGCACATCGTGCAGAAGTCGGTGTTATCATTAGCTAGCAGCGTAAAGTATAATGTTTATGTACGAATGACGCGGTGACTTACTGCTTGGATACTTGGATACCTGGACGGTCCGTCTTTACGAGCCGTGTAGACCACAGCACATTTGCCATTTGTTTCCTTACCTCGCGCTAGTCGTCTATGTTGGTGGTTTTATTCGAGCATGGTGGTGCGTGCGAGTCTCATGCGGTGATCTTTGGTTACGAACAGGTTCGCTCAACGTGTAGCTGGCAATCTTTAGGTACCCCTGCATTCTCGTGGAGTCCACTCTACAGTTCTTTTCGCACTTCTGTGTTCCGTCCTTCTAGTTATGTGTCCGGTCTATCTGTGTTTCGCTATATTGACATGACTTATTACATCCATATTTCTCATGTTCGTATTTTGCCTAGATGTTGTGTACCAGAAGTGCTCAGATTTTCTATTTTCTGTTCAAACGTGGGGTTACTATGTCTTGGAGTTAGCTTGTGATTTCATATGCTTCAATTCACAAGTCGACTTTTAACAGAAGACGGTCGGCATGCGTTGATTCCAATGCGCACAGCGCGAAAACAAACGTCACTTCCAAGTTTAAATTAGCATATTTCACCTCAAGATCAGCTCTGCTATGTGAAGAAAGTCGTGTTTCGTCAAGCAGAAGAAGGTGTTGCTTCAAAATGTATCGTCCATGTTTCTAACCACTGCTGTAGCCTTTTAAGGTTGGAAAATTCAACATTCTTCAGTTTTTGAAGACTATGTGATAATTATAACCACTGCTGTAGCCTTTTAAGGTTGGAAAATTCAACATTCTTCAATTTTTGAAGACTATGTGATAATTATATCTGTTCCCTATATCCTATCACACATGTCAGTGTTCCCAGCAGAAATTTGGTCCTGACTTCACGAAACCGCATTCCATCTTCATCTTTACATCTTCCTGCTAGGAAGTCTCGTAGAAATAACACTGGTATATCTCTTTTTTGTTCTCGATGTCCACCAACGTGACATCAGTTGTCTTGATTATTTTCTCCTTTTTTTTGGAATTTGACTGCCTGATGGTCTTTTTTTTCTTATTTACTGCCTACTACAATTTTCATGGCAGGGAACTAAGCGAGATCAAACACAATGATGTTGTGATATTTGCAAAACTCCGGACGGTAGGTGTCTGCGACGGGGATCCAACGCGCTATTACTCTTTCCGCGAGCCAACACGTTCAGCACCACACCCTGCGGGTCCTTCGTTTCGTTTGTCTATCAGCTAGTTTTCTATTGACCAATGCCATCAGCAATTAGCCGTCAACGGGATTGATCTGGAGAGTCCAAATTGGCATTGAACCTAGTTGAGCTGAAGCTACAGTTGAAATCATGTGTTTAACACTCTCTCGACAGTGACCTGTATGGGAAGTTGTTCGAGGTTGCCGGAATGGTATTCATAGGTTTCATTTTCTTACATTTGGTTTATTTTAACATGTAGTGTTTTCCTATGCTTGTTATCATCCATCGATAGCTTGTAGCGCACAAATGTTGTCGTGGGTTTTGTAGCCAAATGCTCTATCCTGCGTTTAGAAATATGAAAAAAGCCGTTTCCCGAACAAGTTCATTGCCCTGGAATTTATGTGGTAATCAACCATCATTGCTATACCGACAGTTCTTGATAACAATTCTAATCGCTGTAGTGAGTAATAGCTGTCGTATAGAATGTGCGGATATAAAAATCCTACACTTGTCGAAACATGAGCTTCAAAATACTTTCGAATGTTAACAGCAATGTGTGAACGATGGACCGTGGTAACCTATAGTAAGTAGCAAGGTACCTGTCATTTATACGCATACAACGGCGAAACAAAGTCTTTTCTGTAATTCTATCCACAACCAATCAAATCTGCTTATCGAAGAATTATTTGTTTTTCTCAAAAAACCACTAACTCATAAAGACTAAAAGCTAGGCACTGTCCTCTGTGGAAGAGAAGTTGGAATAATTATGCATCGTTACGAGAATGTCAATTTTCGTTTACCACCTATTTGTTTTCATGGCAGGGCATTGGTTGTATTTCACACATGTTGCTGTATCATTTTGTCTCTCGTCCTGTTTTGGTGTATATCGTTACGGTTTTTTTTGTTTTTAATAGTTTAACTACCCATGTTTGATGTTCTCTTTGGCAGCACCACGAGCCCCGCGTTTCAAACGTGTACAATGTCAAGCATAGTATTTCGAACTGGTGATTGTTCAGTTCTGAGAGATGACTCGAAATACCTTCCGCTGAGTCTACAAATAAAACTCATATTTCTTAAAAGATAAGGAGTACATTAGTAGAGCGAAACTTTTCCGGGGGTTTGTCATGAATATCACCTGTACTCCCATTGATCGTCGAGTGACTCGAGCGGGCGCCAGTAAATCCTCCATTTTTCCCAGTCGAGTGCAAGAGTAGCCCAGTGGGTTCTGCACGTTTTAGGAAGTCGTCGAGCATCATATCTTTCTTCTAGGCTTTTCGTGAAGAACTCTGACCATCGGGTCGGTGTTCTTCCTGCAGTACGTTTGACATTCCGAGGAATCCAGTCACTAACAGCCCTTGTCCATCGGTTATCATTCATACGCATTACGTCTCCGGCCCACCCTATCTTCGACTGTTTGGCGTACAGAACGGCATCTTTGATTTTTGATCGTTGACGCAGGTCGGAGCTTCCGATTCCATCCCTTAGTTGTGTGAAACGGGATACTCCTAGCGTCGTCCTTTCGACTGCGCATTCGATAACGCTGAGTGATCTTTCATCCTGCTTACTCAGCGACCAGGTTTCTGACGTATACGTTAGGGTAGGAAGAACCGTTGAGTCGAGAGGGTGAGCACGGAGTCGGGTGTTCTTTGTTCTCTTCACTACATCCTCGATGCTCTTG
>MQTX01000127.1:184568-234470 GCA_009735665.1 Angiostrongylus cantonensis | reverse complement strand
GGTCTACCCGTTTCGCCAACTTATTCGTCTCCGCACACTTTACGAGAGATCAGGTAGACTGTACCCGAGCTCGTGCAATCACCGTCTCTATCGTTAGGGCAAAATATGCAGTTTTCCGTTGTACACAGACGGTCATATAGGCGGTTGCAGACTAGTTGGTGCCCTAGAGTGTCCGATGGTGTTCCGACCGTTCTTACGGTTTTGTCTAGACCGGTCCTTACGTTTTATGGCTGCACTTATTTCGCTTGAAATGAAGGGCAAGAGGAACGGAGTTTTTCCTAGAATTATCGCTTTGGCGCGTGGTTTTTCCTTTATGCCTGTGCCGAGAAGCTAAATTTTCGTAACCATTTGAAATGGCTATTTGGCGCACCAGTTTCGAGGATTCTTCCCTTTGCTTTCTACCTGTGCACACGTAGGCTGCAGTTCGAAACATATTTCTTATAAGAGCCCTTTTAGTGTGTTTGGTTGTCGAAGAAGACATTGATTACTAATACCGAGCGGTTATAAAAATGTGAAGTTCCGAATTAAAAATAATGCCAAGAAGCAAAAAGTGAACATTTTGCGGGACTCACTTTCCTTCACAGTCGGTGTTTCACTGCTGCCAGAAATGTCGAAGATGCTAGACTGATTTTTAATGAAACTGTTTTGGCGGCCTTACCATTCAAAAATGGATCCTCTGGATAGTGTATTTCTGCAGTGCATGACAAAGTACACCTAGACTGATTTTTAATGAAACTGTTTTGGCGGCCTTACCATTCAAAAATGGATCCTCTGGATAGTGTATTTCTGCAGTGCATGACAAAGTACACAAGGGAAAGCAGCCGACTAAGGTGACTAAATGCATATCTGGCCTTTACAATAACTCGCAATGGCCTGCCGATGTATCGAGCCAGTGCTGCTATCCTCCCAGAGAAGTCTTGTACCAATTTGCCGACCCCGGAGGCATGGAAGGCTTGGTGGGCCATGGGCACAGGAATCGATTCTACGTGCGTGTCGCAGTGGCGCCTCCAACCACTGCGCCGCATGCGCGCTTTCGACTTTGTTAGGGAGGGACAAAGTGGTTCCGTAAATAAGATGCTCATTATGAATCGGTTGTTGTCGCTGAAAGGATAAGTAGTCGCGTGAGAGTTTCCCAACCTTGCAATCGATGGGGAATAAAGAGACATTACAAACGTGGGTGCCACTGTTCAGTTCAGGCGAGATTTCGTGACAATAGATAGGTGCAAAACAAAGAAAGCAGCGCATGGAAGCAATATGGTGATCGAAACGAACGCTGCTTGTCGGTCAGGTGAAAATGGGCAGGTGTCATTCACCTTGGTTTTTTCATACGAATCAGGTCATCAAATCCGCAAAGGAATATGAATTCTGGCCCATCTAAACGTAATAACAGTATTGTTGAAAATATTATATGTCATGAATAATTACGAATAATTACGAGAATAATTACGTCGAATGAGTAGGCCAGTGCAGTACACATTCAACAATGACAACGAAGTGGATAAACGACTCATCAACTTCAGTACTTTTGTTGACCAAAGAAATACAAAGCTTAGGTGTTCACTATTGAGTGAACATCGTACTGTCTAAAGATTCATTTCTCGGTGTTGTTGATTTTTTGCGCCTTTCGGACCACTAAATGCGGAGTGTGTTTTTTCCTCACTTACTTTCTATTGCTCAGCTATCCCGTTGAAAAATGACAACGAAATTTCAGACGCTTCTCTCATGAGGTAACAAACTCGTTACTACAACCACTTCTCAGTCTGCCTTTTGTTATCTCTTGTGTTTGAGGTGTGTTTGCTTTGGCTTTTCTATCTTTTGCGTCCTTTTACGTTTGTAGTAGGCGAATGGCAAATGGGGTCATGCATAGCTCTTTAGGTTATTACTAGATTGTCGAAATTAAGAAAAAGCGTTGAGTGCTACATGTATTAATTGAGGGCCGGCCACTGCTTTAGTCAATTTTCGAGGTATTTTGAGATATTCCAACTGGTTTATGTAGGGAACGGCTTATCATAAGCCTAATGCGCTTGCGTTTACGCTATTAGAATTCTGTTCTGGGTGGAGTTCACGCCACTGATGCAAGACTTACCTGCATGAATGTAAAAATTTGTAGGTTACCTGCTTGGAAAGTTCGCGATGTCTTTTTACTCTTTTCTACTGCATAAAATTTTGGACAATGAAGTGTCAAAGTGTTTGAATACATGAATAGCGAATGGACGTTGTGGTATCTGAAGCTTCGACTTTAGAAGTAATTTATATTTCGATTTATATTTCAGAATGGAGAAAAATATCCAGTGTAGAAACTGGTAAGAAAAAGAAGTGGTTAACATGAAAAGGTAGTGTGTTCTATATTTTGAGAAACGTTGTCACAATCATTTGGAGGAAGTCTGAAAACTAATCTAAGCTGTTAAAGTTTGTAGATGAAGGCAGTGACCGTTCTGATTTTGGACCTCATACATGGGGTCATACCTGTGATTAACTCAGACTGGATTTAGCAACTGTTCAGCTCTCTAGCTAACTTGAGTTTCTTCTTAGATGCCCTTGTGTGAGTTTATACTTTCAGTGAGCACAATGGGCATGAGTAGCGGTTTGATCGTGGCCGGCATTTCGGGCGCAACCGCAGTTGGCATCTCATTTGCGGCGATTCCATTTCTTGCTCCAGCAATGCGTCGCGTCTGCATTCCTTTCGTGCCCGCTACCCCCGTACAACTCAAAAACGTATCTCGCGCTCTAGCCGAATGCACACCGAAGCGAGGCCCGCTCATTGATCTGGGATCCGGAGATGGACGTGTAGTGAGTTATACATTAAATCGTTCACCTATTCTGTTTCAGATGAAGTTCGGCGAGCAGCTGGCCAGTCACTTGACACCCGAATGGCGCAAGCAGTACATCAACTATGAGGCACTCAAGAATCTTCTCTATGATAACATGATGGAAGTTCCATCCGAAGAAGAACGCCGCGAGGAGCACATTGCTCAGATCGATGAGAAATTCTTCAACGAATGTGAAAATGAGCTTACTAAAATTAATCTTTTCTTTTCACAAAAGATAGCAGAAGCCCAAGGAAAGTATCATGAGTTACAGTCTGAACTCCAGATGTTTAAAGAAGTAGTCCAGTCGCGCACCGAGCCAACAACCTTGAGAAAGAGATTTGGTGGTCGTGATAAGCTGCATAAGGAGACTATTAAAACTAGTCAACAGTTAAAGCTAGCATTCTCAGAGTTCTATCTTGGTCTTGTTTTGGTGCAGAATTACCAGCAACTTAATGCAACAGGATTTCGGAAAATTCTCAAGAAACATGATAAGCTGACCGGGAATGAGCGCGGATTGGATTGGCGAATCAACAAAGTCGAGAAGAGTTCTTTTTTTCTCAACCGAGAAATTGAAACATTAATAAATAATGTTGAGACATCAGTAATTAATGAGCTTGAAGGTGGAAATCGTCAAGCGGGAATGAAGCGTCTCAAAGTTCCTCCACTTTCAGAGAAGCAAAAACCTATCACTACTTTCTCCCTTGGTCTTTTTATGGGTGCCAGCATTATCCTGATTCTATCAATACTGTTGTCGTGGTGGGGAGCAAGCACACGCCCTAATGAACCTCAATGGGTTGCGGTTCGGTTGTTCCGTGGACCGCTTCTGTTATTTCTCTCAATTTTCATGTGTGGAGTGAATATGGCTGGATGGGCAGGTGCTGGTGTAAATCATGTGTTGATCTTCGAAGTCGATCCTCGTAATCATCTTTCCTACCAGACACTAATGCAGATAGCGGCATTCATGATCATGTTGTGGGCATGTGCCGTTCTCGCATATCTATATGCTCATCTTATTCATATACCTCCATTTGCCCCTCCTCTGTTGCTAATGATAGTATGTGCCGTGATCATGTTCAATCCTCTCTCAAAACCAGATTATCTGTTTCACAAGAAATCACGATGGTGGCTGATTCAGCATTGTTACAAGTGCTTCACGGCTCCACTTCATTTTGTCACCTTCACGGATTTCTGGCTGGGTGACCAAATGAATTCACTTACTACAACCTTCCTCGACTTCCAGTATTTCTTGTGTTTCTACTCGACAGAGGTCGACTACTCATTAGACAATTTCCTCGCGATTCGAGCAATGAACGCTACCACCGGTGCGGTGCCATGGGGCTATGTTGACATAGCTACGGGCAAGGATATGTGTATGTCTGCGTCAGGAGTACGATCATTCGTGTCGATCATTCCGGCTACCGTTCGATTTATGCAATGTCTGCGGCGATATCGTGATACCAAGCGTGTTCATCCACATCTGGTTAATGCTGGAAAATATTCTACCACATATCTGGTAGTAGCCTGTGGAGCTTTGAACAAATGGGCTGAGAAATCTGATCCAAACGTAACGTCGCCATTTTTTTACATATGGATTGCATCCTATATCCTTTCTTTCACTTACACCTTTTTATGGGACATTTTTATGGATTGGGGCTTGATTGACCCTCGAGCACCAAAAGAAGCACCGTTTCTTCGTGAAGAGATGATTTATGGGAGCAAGTATTATTATTACGGTGCTATAGTCCAGGATTTCGTATTACGTCTTTCATGGGTTCTCAACGTGTCACTGGGCGAGGCGTGGACGCTGGACTCTGATTTTCTTACGACCTTGACAGCGCCGGCCGAAGTGTTCCGTCGTTTTATTTGGAATTACTTTCGTCTTGAAAATGAACATGTGAACAACTGTGGTCAATTTCGGGCGGTCCGCGACATCTCGGTGAAACCAATTCGCAAAGGAGATTTGGAATCACTGTTGTCCAAAATGGATCAGTGTGACGGAGTCACGCATAGAGGTCAGGATCTCATGGAGAGGGTGAAGAAGCAGAAAAAAGCCCAGAAGACCACACGAACACTCCTGCGAAAGGCGCGTTTTAACCGACTCATCGCGCCGGTTGTTTCACCGGCTGCTACAACCCTGGTAGAAACTCAGCAATAGCTTCATCTAATCAGCTAGGTTTTGCAATTCGTTGGAATTAACTCGGTAAGGTTATGCTCCTGATTCCCTCACTGACTGGTATCTTAATTATCTGCTAAGATAATTGACTTGTTCATTCACTTGAGTTTGTAGATACATCATGCATTAATCATTCCTCTAGGGCATATATTGTCGTATAGTTGTTATTCATTGTTGCTCAATACATGGTGTTGACACAAATAAGTCGAATACGGCGACTAGTCGAAAGTATAGTTTTAAGTTGTTTGCCATATGTTGCCAATTCTTCTTATGAGAGATTATTGCTTAGTATTTATTTTTTGTGCATTGTTGGTTGGATACCACTTACATGAAGAAGTTGAGTGGTAGGGTTTTACATCTACAAGATTGGTGTTCTGCTTCAACTATCCATTATTTGTGGAGTCATTAACGTTCAGTAATGAATTAAAATTGGTACTGAAGCATTTTGATTTCATTTCTATAGCTGCTCCTTGAAATCTTACAACTTTTTGTTTGCGGTCACACCGTGCAACTACGTAGTGGTTTTACATAGATAGATGTGTTTTGTCTTCCCATTCTACGGCGATATTAAGTTGTGTAGGTTATGCAATGTGCCTCCGAAGGTATCGCTAGTACGGGAGTGGAACTGAACGGGATCCTGGTGGCGTATTCGAAGTATCGTGCTGCCAGAGCTGGTCTCAGTAGCAAAGCTAGATTTCGCCGCATAGATATTTTTAAAACCGACTTGGAACGCTTCAATACGGCGCTGATATTCGGTGCCGAAAACATGGTAAGTGCTTACTAGTGTGCTTTGTGCTAATAGTAGTGTCAACAGATACATCCGAATTGCTGCTTAGTCGGTTTTTGAATCGTTCGTTTTCGCAGAATGGCCACCTCCAAAATTACCTGAACATGCGAATGTCGTCCTTCTACTTTAAATATTTGGCTTGATAGGTTACAATTTTCTAGAACTAGGTTCATATAACGAGATGTAAGGATTCACATTGCGCGTTTTAAGCATGAAGCGTATTACAGATTTTGACCTGATATTGGACTCTAAGCTGCGATGTGTCAAAATTGTAAGGAATTTTTAGCAGTAAGGCTGTTAAGGTAACTGTTCATGTTTTTCCAAGGTTAAATTTTTTTAGGGGAAATATGAGCCATTGCGACTGAACAAACGGCCAATAAATGAGTGCAATGTTTTGCTGATTAAAATTTCCACAAGTCCCAAATTCTATTACACCAATGTTTTTTTTTCGTTCTCTAGTTCAGAGAAAGTCCATGTTACAAGTATTTTCTTTGTAATACTTTTTACTAACATCTCTTTTAGATGGGTGATTTACTACCGAAGCTGAGTGAAATGAGGTCCGGTGCATCATTGTTATGTTGTCGATTCCCTCTTCCTGAATGCGACCATTTTAAACCAATCGCTCAGATTGGTGATGGTATCGATGCTGTATACGTATATAAGAGGACATAGCCTATTCAGCATGTTTTGTTGGGCACAGTTACTAGTTTATTTGTTGTTATTATTGCCATTATTGAATACAGTTCGTGTATAAATGTTTCGTCCAAATCTCTACGTTATCGTCAGTAGTGGGTTCCGTTCCATGAGGTTTTTCGTTTCCAAGTCTGATTTGTTTATTGGAACACTGTGCTCTGTTCAGGATGTGTCTATTTCAACAACTAAGAGGTTAAGAGGTCAGATTCTGCCCTGTGCTGTATGTCATCATGCGGTGTCTGACTGTCGTACGTCAGTCGCTCTTCTTCCACCGGAACCGTGCTACCTACTATCAACCGCACAGGGGCATTGTCCCCGCTTTTGTTAGGTATGTACTTTTTGGCATTTAAATTCCAGCATTCTCTCCAATTCTTTGTTTATCTCTTTTCGGCATCACTCTAGTGTCTTTGTATCACTGTTGACTGATGTGATGTCGGCGAGAGATTTGTCGTTATTGTTTCCATTATTTTTGACAACCCGAACCTAATAGAATCCAGCGCGACTGTAGAATGCTTTGTTATTCTATTATCTGGGAAATCTAGTGACTATCCTAGTATTTAGGTCTTTTTTGTGAAGTTGATTGCCACTGGTGCGTCCTTTTTTCAGAAGGTTCTTTCTGCGTTATCCTCAAGCTCCGTTTTATATGTTATTCTGTGTGCTATCATGTGCATTGATTGGCCCAACACTTCCCTCGGTTCGTATTTAAGTTACTATCAATTTTTTGGACATCTAAATAGTCGTGGCTTCATTTTGTATTGGTCCATGCTACGGGATTTTATAGCCAACTGATTTTTTTTTGTGAGTGAAGCACTACGTAGCGTTCTTGTTTAGTTTTACTACTACGTCACATACACTCCAGAAGACTTCGACAAATATCTGAAGGAAACGAAGGCACTTGTTCGTGAGAGACAAAGATATGGTAACCATGCTAATTTGCATGTGTTTTATTTCCTTTTGCGAAGTAGCTCCACATCGTAAAGGACTTCTCCATGTAGTATTTACTTTCTGTTTGACCAATCCTACTTCGGGGAAAAAGATTGGAACCTGCGATGAAATTGTTTTTTTTAAATTTAAAGGACCTTTATAGTAAAAGCACTTTCCATGAAATTTTTTTTAGGAACAAATCTTTGGATACCATTCTATTCAACGAAGAAAACACCAGAGAAAACATAGTTTTACATGTGATAGATGTACCTGTTTTAGTTTTGATTTAATAAAATATTGGATTTACGTGACACATACGTTGCCGTCACATTCTTGGGAGTTCACTGCGGCAAGCAGAACACAGTGAAACAGCGCGTGCCTGGGTAATAAGTTGGTCGTGGTACGAAAGCGGGGCAAATATTGCTATGCCATCTATAGGCCAACTTGTGGAGTTTGTTGAATAAAAGCATTTTGCTACCCATTATGAACCGAACTCAAGGTCTAGGGTGTGGGAACGCACCACATCTGCAATGTTTAGTGGAATCGAATGAGTGGCGTAACTCCCAAAGAACGAGTGCTAAACAGCTTGTACTTCTTTCCTTTTTTTTTTTTTTTTGAAGAAAACGTCGAGCATGTTGGCTGAATAGAGCTTTTTAACAAGATCTTGTTAGCGTAGTGGTCTAGCAAACTTTATCCGCCTTAAATTGGAACAGAAAGGCTGGAGCAGGTGCTCGAGTACTCAATTAAAACCTTGGCAGTTTTACCAGTCTCATCTGAGAGGAGACACCAGTGCATTCTTTGACTTCTTGATTACTTATCTCTCACCGTGATTCATCTTTGCATTATCGATATCTGTAGCTCTCTGTTAAAGATTCATAAAGCAATTGATAAAAAATATCGATCTCTGTATATTCGTCCTTATCCTTTGATTTATTATTTAGACTGTTCAACGTGGACCAAAAAAAGTTTATCATTCCGTCCAGTGTCTTGAACATCTATTTATTCTCGATGAGCAGTCCTTTGGAAATGTACACCAGTTCGTTGGCCACCGATATTATTCTACCGTTTAGAATTCGAATTTTGGCCAGTTACTGACATGAACAGCACCAAAAGTCGTCAAGTTGAATTTGAATCCACTCATATATCTGAAAACTTTTGTAAATGATAGATACGAGATCACGAATCGGATGAAGAAAACTGGTATTTGGGCAATATGTGATATCGTATCGTGTGTAGGTTGGACTTTTTGGGCGCGATGGAGTTCGGAGCCATTAATATTTCGGAAGGTACGGTGTGTGGAAGAACACTGATAAAGGCAGACAGGTTAGTGTTGGAATTTTGATGTAGAAGTGCATCGGAGATGTTGCGCTATCCTGCTTGTCAAAGGCAAAAACAGTCGTGTAGTACAATGCCCGCGCAGCACGTGGAGACACTCATTGAGACGAGCAAACTCCTCTCTCAACCAGTCTTGTTTTTGTAAATTATGCTGTGTGAGAAATCGATTCTCTTTAGAGACGTTCTGTACAATTTGTGTTTTGAAGCTTATGATCTAGTATGACGCAAAAGGTATCGCAAATAACGATTATGCGGCAATTGCTTGCACATAGAGAAGTGCCCCGACACGTATGAACCACGTTTGACTCACAACTTTCATAGTGCGTTGAAGTCATTCGACAATTTGCAACTACATTTCATGTTCCACCCATAAACCTCTTTATAAGAAGGTGATCTATTCGAAACAGAACAGTGATAGTTTTGAATAAGAAAGATTCTCAATATGATCTCGAAGTTAACATACTGGTATCAGTCATTCTTGATTGCTGTTTTCAAAATGAGTCTCAGATGCAAATACTCATTGTGTTTACCTGGTTCTCTAATGGGAGTTTCAACCAGCTACAACAAGGTTTTCTACTCATGAGGAAGCTCAGCTGGGACAGCAGACCAGTATTGAAAAGCGTTGGTCGCTGCGGCACTTTCTTCCGTCCTCAACTTAGTGATTACTCAACTTCGTTACGTTTGTCGTCATGTCGACGATGCACTTTGCAAAGAGTGTTTGACGATGGATGTGTTGTGCTTCTCGGGGTTCCAAACGAAGTTTTTGGGTTTCCTTTATGATTTCGATTCGGACAATTCTGTGCTGTAGTAGAAAATTCGAGAGCGCATGGAACACGCGTCTATGGGGTGGTGCCTCACCGACTAACAGATGAAGCTCTTTTTCTCTCTCTGTCTCTCGGCGTTGATTCGTTAGAGGTCACTGAATGCATATCCGGTCTTTACAATGACTCGTGGTAGCGTACCGATGCATCGAACCAGTGGTGCAATTCTCAAACAAGTCTGGTACCAAATTACCAACCTCGGAGGGATGGAAGGCTTGTTAGGCCTCAGTACACATGCGGAATCGATTCACGCTTTCCTGACCCACCAAACCCTCTATCCTCCGGGGATAGACTCCACGTGTGTGTCGCATCAGCGCCTCCAGCCGCTGCGCCACACGCACCCTTAGATATTGATATTTGCAGTTAACGACTAGCACCAAAGAATCGCATAAACTGTTTCCATATTCAATCAGTGTCAGTACGAATCGTGATCCACTCAGAAATTGTTTGGAAGTGTTTTCCGTATTAGACATTAAGCAAGTTGACATTCTACAATGCCTTTCTGTTTTTTCTTTCTGTGTTGTCCAATTTTCTCTTATGTTTGATAGTAATGCTTTCCTTTATAGATCTTACATACACCACTCGTTTCTTATGATTCCCAGATTTTTTTTTGGTCAAAGAAGGTATCGATTTTTTGTCGAGGTTTAGTAAAAGTCGGTTTTAAAATCAACCGGCATATATGTGCCAGCTTACACAACACCGACTGTTGCAGGACGCGCTGACGCCAAAAATCCAGCCTGCACTGAATGACGGCAGTAGATCAAGATCCGTCCGTACAAAGGGTATCTCCAAGTGGTAGAGGCTTTATAGAAACTTGAAAGAAATTTGTGTGACGTCAACTTTTTTACTCGCCGGGAAGGGTAGTAGAGTGTTCACCCCCACCGCAGACACCTGCCATCTGGAATTTTGCAAATATCGCAGCTTCATTGTGGTTGAAATTTGGTTGCTTCTTTTTGTTTTAATTCGCATCCTAATGTGCACAATGCAACATTAATAATTCACCTGTCTTCCTCGAGTAGAGCGAAAGACGGAATGTATTCACAAAGGTTTTGACAAGATTTCTTTATCTTTTTCCCTATTTGTCCCCTAGTGTCACAAAGGCCTTCTACGAAGTCTTGTCCCATCACGTATACTAAGGAGCTTCCATGAAGAATAATCAATTGACCAAGAAGACTTTCTTGTATGGACGCCATTTGAACCACAGGCGGAGTCATAAAATATACTGACATTATCACCTACTTTTCGATAATGGAAAATAGGCTTGTCAAGACATTCCCAATATGTCAAAGCTGTTCACCACCACGTTGGTTTTGATGATAAAGTTCCTCAAATGAAGTGGAATGATTATATGTGTATATTGCGCAACCGCCTTGTCAACATTGCTACAATTTCCATGTATCTATTTTACTACTTGATACTTGGACGGCCCGTCCTCACTAGTTGTGCGGGCCCCAGCATAATCACCTTTTTGCGGAGATTTGCTGGTTAAGCCATTTTGGTTCTCTGGAATCCCGAGGTCAGCCTGGCCAAAGTCTGCCCATGTATCCATTTTAATTAAAATTACCAACGAACTGGGTGCCTGTATAAAGAATTGCAGCCTACGGTTGGGGAAGCTGCTTCAATTGCTTCCGATGAAGTGTTCTCGGAGTGGTTTTTTGTGGGGTTTGACTATATAAGTGTGATTTTACGGAAAAAGAAAATGACCGTAAGGCAACCACAATGATGCTGAAAAATTTGCAAAACTCCGGACCGCAGGTGTCTACGGTGGGTACGAACGCGCGATTACCCTTTCCGAGGCTAACGCGTTCTTCAACACACCATACCTGTTTTTCGTTTCATCTGTCTCTCAGTTCCTGCATGACTACAGCCTCAGGTTAACTGGGTTCGTTGCCGATTTGAGCTTCCTAGATCAAACCCGTTGATGGGTGATTGCTGATGGCGCTGATCGACAAAACTAGCTGAGAGACAGGCGAGACGAAAGACCCGCATGGTGTGATGGTGAACGTGTTAGCCCCTGGAAGGGATAGCGGCGCGTTCGTTCCCACCGTAGGCACTTGCGGTCCGGAATTTTGCAAATATCTCAGAATCATCGTGGTTGTTTCACACGCACTATCCTCCCATGAAAACTATAATAGGCAGTAGATAAAAGTTAACATCGTGACTGTAAGGCTGCTACACTTTTTCAGATGATTTTTTTTCTCGTTCGTGTTAATTTCAATTGAACATTTTATTGTTGTTCCAACACCATCATTTATTTACTCTTTCTTTGACAATAATTGCACCCCGAGGAACATATTGGTGGTTTGGCCATGAAAAAATATTTACGTTTGATTCTCGACAATCACGCTGCCATATATCACAATTGACCGACCTCGACAAATGATGCCCGATATGCGTTGGACAAAATGCATTCAATGAGGGAAAAACGGCCGCTTTCAAGCGATATGAATGGTGAAAGACAAAGCTCTCGGCGTTGATGAAGCTTGCAGGGATGAGCCATGCGTTCCATTTCAGCAAGCGTCGGAGAGGTGGTTGAAGGCATATCAGGCCTACACAATTACTTGCGGTGTTCTTGCGATGTACCAAATCAAAATCCAGATCCCAGAACCTCTTAAACTAACTTATTCCAGCTCATATCCATTTTTGGTTCAAATAAAACCCATTAGAACATTTCATTCTTTGTCTACCAAATACAAGTCACCACATTCTACTAGGATTAATTTCTAGGTCTTTGGAGCACGCGATATCTGTTCCTTAGAACTATTCTAAGGCTTTGTATTTCGAACGAGAAATCAGTGCTGAGAACCACTATTTCGCCCATCAAGACATATTACTGTTTCTAAATGTATTCCTTGTGTTCGCAACTGCCACTGGAGCTTTAAAAATCTTAAAAATTTAGTTACATCTGCAATTTCTTGAAAATTTTAGTGCGAAACATATTCGGAATTGAAAGAATACGGTATACAAGCTGTGGATGCGATTAAGGTGTTAGAGCGAAATCTCTTCTGTAAATCTCTCTGGTTCTCGACTGTTCCAACAATCCGTTGATCGGGAAATCATCGCCAGCTGTCGAAGAACCAGATTCCGACGTTACGTATTAGACATATAGACCTTCTCATCATATAATCTACGAACGATGAGATCTAACAATGAACATCGAGTGAAAATGTGAAACAACGATTCAAAAAAGCTTCGAAAACCAAAACTCAACGTTCTTTGATTATTAAGCTTGCACGGAGCTCTTATAAAAGCCTTGCTACAGCTAACGCATTTCGAATAAAAACGCAGTGTCGAGTGAAGAAACCTCCTTCGAGCGGTGGTCCACTTTACATGATTCGACTCGGTGTGAGTACGAAGATACCGCAAGAGCGAACGGCTGTGGAAAATCCACTTGAATAGTTGAGGCCATGAAGAAGCCGAAGAAACGTTAGCCGAATAAAATTTTCGTAGCAAACTCTGTAACCTCAATAAAAAGGATAAAGCTCTCGGCGTTGATCAATCCCTGAGAGATGCCCCATGCATTCTACATCATTAAGCATTGTTTGAAGGTGATTGAATGCATGTTTGGCCTTTACAATGACTCGCGGTGGCCTACAGATATAATGAGTCAATGCCGCTATCCTCCCAGAAAAGTTTGGTACCAATTTGCCGACCCCGAAGGACGGAGGGCTTGGTGGGACAGGAAAGCGGGAGTCGATTCCACGTGTGCATTGCACGGCGCCTCCAACCACTGCGCCACACGCCCCCTGTGACCTCAGTAGTCTTAGAAAATATCAATTAATCATGCCGAGATTAAATGAAGGTCGGTTTTTGCAGTATATCCTATGAGCTTTTATAAAGCTCTAAAAGCTCTCGGCGTTGATCAATCCCTGAGGGATGCGCCATCTATTCGACTTCATTAAGTATCGTTGGAGGTGATTGAATGCATCCAACCACTGCTCCACACGCGCCCCTTGGGTTTTTATACTGTCTTATATTTGCAGAAGAACTGTACGGCTGTGTTATAAACTACAAAGATGCGAAATATAACTTTAATGAAGCTGAGATATTTGCAAAACTCCTGACCGCAGGTGTCTGCGGTGGGGAACGAATGCACTATTGTCCCTTCCGAGGAGTAACGCGTTTACCACCACACCATGCGGCTCCTTCGCTTCACCTGTCTCTCAGTTTGTCCTATTGATCTTCTGCCATCAAACAAACAGTTAAGGCAGTGATTATCACTAAAAGCCTCAGCTTAACCGGGTTCATTGCCGATTTGGGCTCCCCAGATCAATCGCGCTGTCGGGTGATTGCTGATGGCAGAAGATCGACAGAACTAACTGAGAGACAGGCGAAACGAAGGAATTGCCTGGTGTGGTGGTAAACGCGTTACTTCTCGGACGGGACAATAGCGCATTCGTTCCCCACCGCAGACACCTGCGGTGCGGAGTTTTGCAAATATCTCAGCTTCATTAAAGTTATATTTCGCAATATACCCTGCCATTAAAAAGAGTAGGCAGTAAAACAAAACAGTTAAGATTACAATAACAAAGATGCGAAATATAACTTTAATGAAGCTGAGATATTTGCAAAACTCCTGACCGCAGGTGTCTGCGGTGGGGAACGAATGCACTATTGTCCCTTCCGAGGAGTAACGCGTTTACCACCACACCATGCGGCTCCTTCGCTTCACCTGTCTCTCAGTTTGTCCTATTGATCTTCTGCCATCAAACAAACAGTTAAGGCAGTGATTATCACTAAAAGCCTCAGCTTAACTGGGTTCATTGCCGATTTGGGCTCCCCAGATCAATCGCGCTGTCGGGTGATTGCTGATGGCAGAAGATCGACAGAACTAACTGAGAGATAGGCGAAACTAAGGAAATGCAAGATCGACAGAACTAACTGAGAGACAGGCGAAACTAAGGAAATGCATGGTGTGGTGGTAAACGCGTTACTCCTCGGACGGGACAATAGCGCATTCGTTCCCCACCGCAGACACCTGCGGTGCGGAGTTTTGCAAATATCGCTCCCCAGATCAATCGCGCTGTCGGGTGATTGCTGATGGCAGAAGATCGACAGAACTAACTGAGAGACAGGCGAAACGAAGGAAATGCATGGTGTGGTGGTAAACGCGTTACTTCTCGGACGGGACAATAGCGCATTCGTTCCCCACCGCAGACACCTGCGGTGCGGAGTTTTGCAAATATCTCAGCTTCATTAAAGTTATATTTCGCAATATACCCTGCCATTAAAAAGAGTAGGCAGTAAAACAAAACAGTTAAGATTACAATAACGCGATTTCTACACCATCTTTACTTGAACACAGCGGCATGCAGAGCTACACATTATGCGCTCGAAGCATCGGTAAAGAGCAATTTCGAGCTTGATGTGTTTGGCGAGAAGTTCGTTGATTGTACCTATTGACTGACCATTGGTTACTAGTGTTAGGGAATGCCCTAAAACCTCACTAGACCTCCGCCGTTTGCATAGGGAATCCAATTGATATAATGTGTCTCTGACGGGACGAATTTGCATATCTCTCCGTGATATCGTCGCTCAAATCAGGTTCTCTTCATCCTTGGCACAACAAATCTGGGTCATCAGGAACATCACCTGTGCAACTCTCTTCGTATATAAGAGCCGGTGATCCACCAGCGAATCGTAGTGCTTTAGCTCATGGTTATAAATTTCTTCTAAGTTCATCCTGAGAATCTCTAAGGCTTGCCTCTTCCAGTTTTCATTCCGGGTGCTAGAACACGTTATGTCTAAAAGAAATGTTTACTACTTTATCTACGACCGAAGTACTTGGACAGTAAATGTACTCATCACAGCTATGCGTTCCTCTTAGACTAACTTTTCTATTCACAGTGAAGAGGTATGATGTACATTTTGTGTGTTCCACCTATTATGATTGCAGATGTCACCTCGCTCGGTGGCTTTGGTGGCAACAAGTCTGGGATGCTTTGCCTTAGTCGCCTGCCTCCTATCTTTTCCAATGATCCTCACTGAGATTAGCAACATTCATGCCGAACTCGACGCCGAAATCGAATCGTGGAAGTTGGAAACGGATATTCTATGGAGGGACATGCACAAATACGGCCGTATTCGTCGTGAAGCGTACGGATCTTCTCCTCACCGTGCAAGCTTCTCCGGTCCACAGGTAGTGTTAAATCGCATGAAAAGTGACGGCACAATATTTTGGAACGAATTAGCACGTTTCAGGGTCCCAGCGCGTTCGGAGAACAGTCACTTCAAGGAAATGTCAGAAGACCATCTCATCAATTTGCAGCAAACGGTCATACTCCAGATACCGTTGGAGTTGCGCCGGGTCTAACTGGTACCAATAATATTGGCAATAGTAACCGCAATAGCAACAACAATGACGGCAACAATGACAGCGGCCACAACAGTAACAACAACAACGTACTTCCATTAAATGATGGAGCTCCGTCGAGTTAGCCATTATACCTAGTCATGAATGAAAAAAAATGTTGAAAATATTGAACAGTTTTCCATTTTAGTCCAGCCCAATGAGAACTGCAACTGTAATCTTGAAAAGACGTGTCCACCAGGACCACCTGGTCCCAAGGGCGCTCCTGGATTTGATGGTCCCGAAGGAGTTCCAGGAGTTAGCAGCATTAGGGAAATATAAAATTTGAACACAGCTTGAGTCTGCCTGGAAAGGGTTCAGATTTGCCTCAAGAGGGTTAAAGGGAACCGATCAAGTGATTCCCTTCACTAAGCGGTGCCCTTTTACACAGGACGGGCGTTGGTCGATTTCCGCCTCCGATATGATCTACTCTCTGCAAAGCATCCTGCAGCAGTTGGTACTACATTGACTAGCACCAAGCGAGCCCATTGAATCCCCAAAATGTGCAGGCTACTGAATACCAACGCTACTAGATAGCTGTGAAAAAATTCCACGTGTCATGTGAAAATGTGCAGTACGCAATAAAGCTTACATGAATGTGATTAATAATCCCCGCTGTGTTCTACATGTAAGATCTATATTTGACTTTAACATAGTTAATAACCTCAATAATCTTCTACATGACTGAGTTCTCACAAGGTTGATGTAAAACTTTTGTGATTCGGCTAACGTTTCGGCTCCTTCGCCTTCCTCAGAGCAGCGTTGATTTAGCGTTTGAGTCGATGGTCCTGAGATGGTCGTCATTGCGATGTGGATGTTCGGTGTCGCACCAAGTGGTATCCATTAAAAAGGGAACCGATCAAGTGATTCCCTTCACTAAGCGGTGCCCTTTTACACAGGACGGGCGTTGGTCGATTTCCGCCTCCGATATGATCTACTCTCTGCAAAGCATCCTGCAGCAGTTGGTACTACATTGACTAGCACCAAGCGAGCCCATTGAATCGTAACTGGCAATGAAATGGATTGTCTTAATCAAATAAACGACGTTCTCAGGATAAACTATGCATACTTGAATAAAGGTCTACGAGTTGGCAGTTCGAATAAGCAGCATTAGGGAAATATAAAATTTGAACACAGCTTGAGTCTGCCTGGAAAGCGTTCAGATTTGCCTCAAGAGGGTTGTGGTAATGAACGGAAGGTGTTGATCCTACTGAGGACCTTCGACTACTAAAGTAACACTCAGCGTACGTTAATGCGACAATGGAACAACCCTTCCGCACGTAGGATGGGAGTGAAAAACTTATGCAGGCAGTCGAATTATACGATCTTGGAGCGCACATCACTGCGGTTCAAGGAGCCAAAGTTGCGCAGCCGAAAATTTCAGAGGTTCAGAAACCCATCCAAATGCCTACCTCATACAATTTTTTCATTCACGCTCACCGAGATGAGGGAAAGAGGGAAAGGGAACCACTCCATAACACAAAGATCTATGAACACCCTAAAGTCAATGTAGCACGCCGTCAGTCGTCCCAATAAGCTCATTCTCAACAACTAAACCTCTTTATACTGTAGACAAAGGCACGCGGTTGCCCTATAAAATGAGATGAGCAAGTTGTAGAAAAAACGATGTTAATTTGACCACGTTATGAATGATTGTCTTTTTTGGTGGTGACGGTTTTCACGGCCAAGACACTGAAGCCTTAACTACTGCAAAGAAAACAATTAGGCAACAACCACGAGTACGACTGATAATCGAACAAGGAAGTAAACAAGCTTGTTGCTCTTGCAATACTTATTGCCCCATAGTGTGCTGTTGACTGATCTATTTTGATTTCGAATCCGTTGTCGGCCGAAAGCCATTGTGACACAGCATTGTGACTAAATTTTAGCAAAGTATTACTCCTACAAAAACATCGTTCCGAAGGAATGTTTTTCGATAGTGTCTGGAATGACACTGTTCCGAGGGAATTTAGGTACACGGACATTCATCATGCGATGTACATCGAGATAATGGCGAGGCCGTGACTTCGCCAGTCCGCAGCGGCGGTACATGGGGAGGGCTAAAAGGGACGTCCCCCGGATTCTTTGGATCCGGTCCGAAAGCAGCTGGATCCAAAGAATGGTGTCTCTGTTCTGCGAGACCGAGCAACATCTTTCATTTGTGTGAGATGTTTACGCCCACACATTCGCACGTGAGTGTACTCGAGCGTATTCAGACTGTATCATGTCAGGAAAGGCGCGTGTGGGCCGCAGTAGTAGGATGCGCCACGCGACATTCCTGGGTCAATCCTCGCACCCGTCGCTCACCAAGCCCTCCATCTTTCCGGGGTCGGTAAATTGGTACCAGACTTATTTGGGAGGATAGCAACACTGACTCGATACATCGATGGACCACCGTGAGTCATTGTAAAGGCCAGATATGCAATCAATCACGTTCAACGGTGCTCAACGAAGTCGAATGAATGGCGCATCCCCCAGGGATTGGTCAACGCCGAGATCTCTATCCTTTAACCTTTATACGTCAGAAATGAGTAAGCCAGCACCTGTGGTCGATTCTCGTAACCTTCTCGTGAATATTGGTTGCTAAATCCGACGAAAAATAAACGGGCTTCTCTCTTCAATCGCGAAGGTAACCGCATTTAGGCTGCGTTGGGCCGCACGAACACAGAGAGACTGTTTAGATCTGATTCATTTTACGTTTCAAAATAAGGGAGAACAATGATGATGGTTTGCGATTACGGTGCATACGCATTGCCTTCGGTAAACAACTGATAAGGAAAGCCAAGAACATCAGGTACCACCTCAGCTCATTGGCCTAGATTAGAAGACACAACCCTTTAGGGGCTAAAAGGGACGTCCCCCGGATTCTTTGGATCCGGTCCGAAAGCAGCTGGATCCAAAGAATGGTGTCTCTGTTCTGCGAGACCGAGCAACATCTTTCATTTGTGTGAGATGTTTACGCCCACACATTCGCACGTGAGTGTACTCGAGCGTATTCAGACTGTATCATGTCAGGAAAGGCGCGTGTGGGCCGCAGTAGTAGGATGCGCCACGCGACATTCCTGGGTCAATCCTCGCACCCGTCGCTCACCAAGCCCTCCATCTTTCCGGGGTCGGTAAATTGGTACCAGACTTATTTGGGAGGATAGCAACACTGACTCGATACATCGATGGACCACCGTGAGTCATTGTAAAGGCCAGATATGCAATCAATCACGTTCAACGGTGCTCAACGAAGTCGAATGAATGGCGCATCCCCCAGGGATTGGTCAACGCCGAGATCTCTATCCTTTAACCTTTATACGTCAGAAATGAGTAAGCCAGCACCTGTGGTCGATTCTCGTAACCTTCTCGTGAATATTGGTTGCTAAATCCGACGAAAAATAAACGGGCTTCTCTCTTCAATCGCGAAGGTAACCGCATTTAGGCTGCGTTGGGCCGCACGAACACAGAGAGACTGTTTAGATCTGATTCATTTTACGTTTCAAAATAAGGGAGAACAATGATGATGGTTTGCGATTACGGTGCATACGCATTGCCTTCGGTAAACAACTGATAAGGAAAGCCAAGAACATCAGGTACCACCTCAGCTCATTGGCCTAGATTAGAAGACACAACCCTTTTAATAGCACTATGTGCAATGTCTGCGTAAAAAGAGGCAAAGAGGACGACGTTCATTGCTTACAATGCATTACTTTCTCAGCCGTTTAATTAGTGAGACGGCTTTTTGCTACTGTGAGATGTACTCTCTGAAAAGTTCTTTTGCCTTAATGCTATTCATTCGGGTACTGAGATGCCCCATCTTCACGAGTAGTGCGGGCCTCACTACAAACTCACTCCTTTCCCGCTCAGCCGACGTCCGTGGTGGTAGTCTACTTCGAACAGCGTGACATCTGTGAGCAAGCTACGCATTTCAGAAATCGTCTTCGTCTGCTAATGTAGAAGATAGCCATGAGCCATCTAAACAATCACCCATCGTTCAGGTAGTTGTTTCATAGAACATTGACATCATCGTGGAGTCTACTTCGCTATTCTTTTCATCCAGCACTTTTCTGTTCTTTTTTTATTAGGTTGACTGCTCACACTTTTGCTTTGCTGTCAGTGTACACACTCTTTAATTTCGCAGACGGAATAAGTTCTGAAAATATGAGCTGCACTATTACTACTTGAGAAAAAAAGGCGATTTCTTCAGAAAAACGACGCCTTGACAAGAATTTACCATTAGTGTACATGCCTTAGTCGTACCAGTGAAGCGACTTCATTATTCACTGCACCACGGCTGTATGCAGCATCAGCGACAAAGCATCGTTCTGTCGAATCCTTTTTGCTTTGGTCATGGTAATGGTAGCATTAATTGCTTAACTGGTTGTACCTTATCTATGGTTTTCGATACAAGTGAAAAGATAATCTTCTTCGTGAACAACTTGTAGAATACAGCCATCAGGCTTACTGGGCGAAAGCTGTGAAGATTCCTTCGCCCGCACTGCTCAGGCAGCACCATCGCACGCGACGTCCTTATCTGGTCTGGGATTTTTTTCTTTTGAAGGTGAGGTGTCATAGGAATTCCAAGAAGTACATGTAGTTTACGACTTCCGGCACGAAAGAACTCCGCTGTATTATCGGTCTCCGGAAATGTACTGGACGGCATCATCTTTTCTTCATTAGAATGTGGCCGACTTCCGCTTGAATCGTGCCCTTGAGACTTGCTCATGACTATTGACGCCTTTCCCTAATCTCAAAGAAGGAATTTCTATGGAATAGATGTCATCACGACAAAAGTCCTGCAAAACGGCTTCCATTTTCAGTTCGGCGCCTTATTTCAAATTTTGCTATTGTGTATTCGTATTCGTTTTCGTTTGCCATTTGTAATCCAGTATTGAGGTCTTCATTAATATATTTTTACGATTACGGAACACCTCCTTAAGGCGATATTAGAACCGCCTAATTCGCACTTATGAGCTGCACAGGCTGGTGGGTATTTGATGATACTCTCTCTACTCTTGAGCATGGAGACCAATAATGGTCAACCAAATTGATCGCATCTCGTATGAGGTGAACTGATGATAAGCAAGAGGGTGTAGGAGAAAGCCTAGGCTAGCGAAATGTCCCAGCGATGTCTTCTGTTCACGATTGGCAAAGGTCTTATAACTTAGTTGGTATTTATCCGCTTTATTTCTTCGGAAAAGCGATAATATGAAATTTGCTACGAACAGCGGCTCTAAGAAGCACTTAAAAATTAGTGTCCGAAGAGACCGTTCTGATGTTATAAGGTGCAGCTCAAGAAGCAGTCTCCATAGAGCGCCGTCAGCTTGTCCATTTGGTCCAGTTCTAAAGTGCAAATCGAGAACTGACAGCTTTTCAGCTTTTCACTAGTTGTCTAACCGACGTCGTTGACGGAAGCGGCCAGTGTAGGTGGTACTGAGGTTAGTTCCATGCTGGTTAACCTGTTATTTGTTCCCGTAGTGCAGGGGTTGCCCTAGCCGAAGCCATCGCCATAGGAAGTTGCCTATCCTTGTGGATCAGGCGAAGATTTGCCAATTAGCGAATAACTGACACTAGAACACAGTAATTGATGGCATTGGTTTGCTGTTAGCATGGGTGGCCGTTGGAAATGTCGAACTCCTACCAAGCTTTTGAGACCATGCCAAGGAGATAATTCCTCCTTTGTACATGGCACTTCCAGACCCAGGAACATAACCCAACCATAACAAATATGTGTACTAAGGAGACTGAATTTACAAGAATTTTTTTTCCACGGGTTCATTTTGCGGCTAAAGAATATTGCTGTTAAGGAGAGTATGCATCACAGAGACTTACCGGTGAAAAGACGTAGAAAGTCTTCTACTTCTAGACAGGAATTCTAAAATGCTCAAAAGGAGTTCCAAAACACCTACAAGAAGTGCAAGAACTGGCAAATCCCAGAACCAAGATGAACTTGAGCACACAAAGAGATCATTCGCTCTATCTAGAAAAGAAGTGAAGAAGATCATCAACGGCTTTTATTCTGAACTGGTACATCCTTCTTCCCTAATCCCAACATCCTTGCGCCGGCTCGGATCATCACACAGCTCAGTAAAATTAGTGCTTCGAGCGAAAGCCTAAAAATCATTGTCGGAATACGTAGAAAAACCGAATCATAGGACAAAAATTGCAAATCCGCCGGCTCGGATCATCACACAGCTCAGTAAAATTAGTGCTTCGAGCGAAAGCCTAAAAATCATTGTCGAAATACGTAGAAAAACCGAATCATAGGACAAAAATTGCAAATCTCCCAACCATAACAAATATGTGTACTAAGGAGACTGAATTTACAAGAATTTTTTTCCACGGGTTCATTTTGCGGCTAAAGAATATTGCTGTTAAGGAGAGTATGCATCACAGAGACTTACCGGTGAAAAGACGTGGAAAGTCTTCTACTTCTAGACTGGAATTCCAAAATTAGAGAGAGCTTTTCGCCCTTATCAGAGTGTCTATCGCTGAGGAGACTTTTTCAGAGTGGGCCGATGCCTACGGAGTTTGGATACATTCGCAGTTTGTGCGCATCATCATAGTTTGTCTTCAGAAACAATTACCAAATCTTTTTTTGCCAAGTATTTGACCAGTCTTTCAAACGTTCTCATCAAGCAAATGCATTTTACAGTATTCAACTTCTAATGTATGGACACATTCAGTTTACATATCCTAAATGGAATCATAAAACTACGCGCAGAAGGTGAACTTCCGAAATACACGCAATTCCTTGCCTAAGACTTACACTTATTTTAGCTAAGACGTTCACTTTTTCAGACATTGACTTTGATTTTGAGACTAAATACTAACATCTTCCACAACGGCTACATCTCCTGCTGACCTGCTTAGGTGATAAAGAGAACGTATAACCCTTTACAGGTTTCCCTTGAAGAAAGCCTCTGCTATTGAAAAGTTCTACACCGATCTGACCACTCTTTCTTTCACACATTCGTCTTCATCAGAGCCGATGATCCGAGTCGATGGTCCACGCTTTTCTTTCGTCTCGATGTGGCGGCTTCGCCTTCGTGTCGAAGCATTTTACAGTATTCAACTTCTAATGTATGGACACATTCAGTTTTCATATCCTAAATAGAATCATAAAACTACGCGCAGAAGGTGAACTTCCGAAATACACGCAATTCCTTGCCTAAGACTTACACTTATTTTAGCTAAGACGTTCACTTTTTCAGACATTGACTTTGATTTTGAGACTAAATACTAACATCTTCCACAACGGCTACATCTCCTGCTGACCTGCTTAGGTGATAAAGAGAACGTATAACCCTTTACAGGTTTCCCTTGAAGAAAGCCTCTGCTATTGAAAAGTTCTACACCGATCTGACCACTCTTTCTTTCACACAAGATTTTATTCCTTGAGGAAGGTAATGAATTGCGTAAACCTAAGATGCGCAATCTTAAAACCATTGTAAATTGAGAATAAATAAAATAAATGATAGGAAATAAAATAAATAATAGTGAATAAAAAGGTTAAAATTGTGATTATAACTACAGAATCAGCTTAACTGTGTTGATCGCCGATTTGGGCTCCCCAGATCAACCCCGTTAACTGGTGATTACTGATTGCAATGATCGATAGAACTAGCTGAGAGAAAGGCGAAAGGAAGGACCCGCATGGTATGGTGGTGAACGCGTTACTCCCCGGAGAGGACAATAGCGCGTTCGTTCCCCACCGCAGACACCTGCGGTCCGGAGTTTTGTTGCAAATCACAGCCCTACTATAGAAGTATATCGGATAGTTTGCTCAATCTTCTCTTCACCAAAATGAAATAAAATCTGGAACTCAAGAATTTTGTAAATATTTCAGCATCAAAGAAAATAAATAATAGTTTGAAACTAACTGAGCACTACAAAGAAAGTTGCTTTCTTCAAAACCACTGAAGCAAAAACGTAACTTGAAATCGCACGAATCACAGTCACCAGTCAAAACGCAGTCCCTAACTCACGTCTAGAATTCGAAACCACTCCATAGAAACAATAAAAGAAGAGAACAGAAGAGCAGCTGCACTGGATAAAGCCGAAAATGCTCAAAAGGAGTTCCAAAACACCTACAAGAAGTGCAAGAACTGGCAAATCCCAGAACCAAGATGAACTTGAGCACACAAAGAGATCATTCGCTCTATCTAGAAAAGAAGTGAAGAAGATCATCAACGGCTTTTATTCTGAACTGGTACATCCTTCTTCCCTAATCCCAACATCCTTGCGCCGGCTCGGATCATCACACAGCTCAGTAAAATTAGTGCTTCGAGCGAAAGCCTAAAAATCATTGTCGGAATACGTAGAAAAACCGAATCATAGGACAAAAATTGCAAATCCAAAGTGTAGTCAAGGATGGAGTGAAGTCCACTCAACGGGGCGGTTTGAGTTGTATTTGATTCATCTTAAAATTAGGCATGATTGTATGCCGTAACTTGCGAGAATGAGGAGTGGTTTTATACGCACTAGTGCCGAATGCCGATTTTATCTAAAAGTTTTGCTGGAGATTCTTTCCCACGACATAATTTTACTCTACCAAAAAGAACTGAAAAGACAAGACCCAAGCTATCGTAAAATGGGATAATTTACCCAACAAATTCAGGGTGAAGAGTAACACGATACAGAGCGCCATCGTGGGATGCCATAGGGTGGTACCTCACCGCAGCGTGCGATTTGAAAGAGTGGAGGGGCGGACATCACCAAACACGTCATCACTTATTCAAAGAGAAAGCTGGTCTGTTGGATCTTACAATGCATTACTTGAAATGGTTGCAGATGCGAATGGATAAGGCTAAACTTGTTGAAATATGCCGCACACCGCTAAATAAACCTCAGTAGAACAGGATACCGTACATACTGCGCTTAGAGATTAGGAATAGAGCTCATTATCTGTGAGTTCTACGCCAGTGTCTTCCCAACTACGACACCTGTCTATCGCACCATTATGGTGAGAGAAATGTTAGAAATTGACACCTATGAATTCTACGTTGCGTGACTGCTTTTTGTAGTAGCACCATCTATAACAAAGCAGACTCGTCTCATTTCTTCTTCTCTACAATTTTTGCCGATTACAGATAAATTTGTGACACCGATAAAGCACGATTGCTACATCTGAGAACTCTATATGCTCTAGGGCTGAGGATTTAACCGAGAGTTACACCAAGTGGTACAAAGCACATGGAATGGATCTCTCCAAGTACTTATCAGTCTATCTCTTTGACGATCTTAGCCTAAATTTAAAAAAAAATCAAAGCACTGAAAACATCTGAAGCTTTTAGTGACAGTCCTGATTCTCAAGCTCGAAGTACTCACTGGCGAGTTTAACCAACCCGATAAGAAAGAGATAAGTACTGATCCATGCTTATGCCGGTCGACGAATGTCCTTCCAATGTAAAATACGCATGAACTGCCTTAATGATAATGTGAAGTCACAAATTCAATGAACTGACTACATTGTTAAAGTGTTTTGGTGATTAAGGACGAAAAGCAATGAAAGACTTTCATTTTTTTTGCAACGAAAAGAACAAGAAAGAAGTCTTTGTAAAAACAGAGCTTCCTATGGTCGTTTGAAAGGTCCAAGTCCAAGCGATTCCGAAGTCGACGACGCGTAATTTGCCAAACGTTCACAGTTGATCAGATTATCTTATCTGAAGATTGCCGGGAGCGCTACGCCGACTCGATCGATCCCTCTGACTGCAAGAAGCTTTCCCTACAAATCTAACTCCTTTAAAATCTTCCCTCAAAATATTCAGTATTGGCAAACTCACCATGTTGCCAACGGAACTTCATATCGACGATGTAAAAATTTCAACTCAAACTTGCCTGTCCGTTTTTCACTTCGACCGAGACATTCTCAAATTTCATATTTAAAAACCAAATGTGTTTGCAAATGAGCATCAAATGGCGATGGCATTCGGTGTTGGACAGAGCAAGAGAGGCGATTCTTTCATAATTGGAGGGAAGCAAAGAAAAAACGTAATGAGGTAGTGATTTTTCACAATGATAAAGGCGTCTTTCCCAAACAGCGTTGACTGACAGCTCTATCGGGTTGCCTTCAACGCTTGATTGTACACTAACAATTCGAATAGACTACTGAAAAACAGAGAAAGAAATCGTATTCTTAGAAACTCTAGAAAACCATAGAATCGTTTGCAGTTGAAAACCGTGGGACTTTCCCTTCTCAGAATCCCAGTACTGTCATCGAGTACTTCTCCGTAAGTGTTACATTTATTCTCTAATTCGTTCTTCTATCATTCAGGTCTCTGCCGGTGAGTCAAGCGGTCTGTGTTGTCTCGCCTTTGAACTCATTCAGCTCGCATCACCCTCCACCTAAAACCATTCATTTCTAGATCACGTCGTGCTTCTTAGTCGTCCTTTCCTAGGCAACAAACCGCATTTCGGTGCTCACATTTCGCCTCGCAAGTGCCCAACTGCTGTCACGTCACAGCCGCTGAGATATCACTGTCGCGATTTCGTTTGAGTTATATGTCTGCCCGACTCACCACTTTCTTTCTCATTCACTCGATGTTTACCGTTTGTACTCTAGGTGTTCATGCCAACGCAGCTGCCGACCGACACTATCGCCAACCGACTCTCCTCCAGTAAAGATCGATATATTTTCTGATCATTCAAGTGACTTCTGTGCAAATCTTCGGTTCTTGCCATGTTTTTGCTCTTGAGTTTTTCCATCCGATTTCAATGCATTTAACTTTAATGATGCTAAGATATTTGCAAAACTCCAGACCGCAGGTGTTTGCGGTGGGAAACAAACGCGCTATTGCCCTTTCCGGGGAGTTGTGTGGTGTGGTGTGGTGGTGAACGCGTTACTCCCCGGAAAGGACAATAGTGCGTTCGTTCCCCACCGCAGACACCTGCGGTCCGGAGTTTTACAAATATCTTAGCACCATTGAAGTTATATTTCGCAATATACACTGCCATTAAAAAAGAGTAGGCAGTGAATAAAACAGTTAAGAATGAGAAAATAGTTTAGAATGGAATTTAGAAAGGAGTACAAACCGGAGAAAAATTATATTCCAATGTTGTAAAGTGGGGTTTTCGCCCATAGTTAACTCCACGTCGAGGAGAATTAACAATCCTTTCGAGAGAGAACAGGACAGGTCGTTACCACCAGAAAATTTCTACATTTTTATGATGGTGCATTTCGTCATCTCTTATATTCTGCACCTTTCTCTACCATTTCCTATGCTCGCTTGGAAATCTTATGTTGCTCATGCGATCCGCTCTGGAATTTCCAGTGAACCGGACTCTTCGTGAGAGGACAGAATTTTTTCGTTGCTTCTCCTCTCTTCTCAGAACGGATGCGCTTGACTCTGCCGCCGAGCAATCTTGCCGTCACCTTGATGTCCGCATATCGAATTGATTTCGTTTTTCCGGTTACAGAATTTTCTCCAGTGAATGCTTGCGTCATTAGTCTTGGGGTCCACAATTCGGTCATCCTGAATGACCGTAGATCGACTGCTTCCGACGGCAATTGGTGAAGTGTGGGGTAGTGGCGGATCGAAACGAGCGACTAATGGACCAACTCCCTATGGACGTCTGAGCTCGGACCTGTCACGTCGCCGAAGCCATTATGTTTACATTATGAACTTGAATCGTTAATCAGAGTTTTAAGCAGCACATCTGCTTAATCTGTTAAGAGCATCTCGTTCCCATAAATCTGCAAGTTATTCATTTCATAGCGAAGACAACATTTGTTTAAAAGAGAAAAGAATGTAGTCGTGAGAAAGGCTAACACATTTTTTTCTGTTCGCAGACGTTTATGTTTACGGGCAGGCGACATCGAAAAGTGAAAGGGGGAAAAATTGCGCCATAAAGGACTGCTAAATACGAAAAATAATGGCCGTTTGTAATAAACTTAAAGAGGAAGATTTAATCGAAACGATGCTGAGATATTCGCAAAAGGTGGACCCCGCGCTAGCTCGAACCACTACTTCCCTTTCTGGGAGCTCGCACATTACACACTGCACCACGGAGGCCCCTATTCTGCGTTTCTCTCAGGTAGTCTTCTATATACCAGTGCCAAGGGTGATTTAATTTCGACATAACAATAGTCGTCGAATAATAGTAGCTGAAAGAGTGAAGTTTACTATGATGGAACCCGATGAAAATGTTCGACGTCGTTAGAAAGTGCCATTTACAGCGAAGGCTAAGTAAAATTTTAATTTTGGCTTAAGATTGACTGCAACTAAAATTGAATTACTTTTTACTGTAAGCGTCATTTTTTAGTTGTTCATTAACGGAATGTCAAGCGATATTTCCTTGGATTATCGGGACTGCGTCGTAAACGGCAGTATAATAAATCACATAGCGCCATTTTTTCGCCACAACGGTTGCTCAGCTAACGTGGATTTATTCATAAATTCAGCCAAATGAGAGATATAGAGCGAATGTGGGGAACGGGCCACGACTCTGAATTCGTGCTGTACCGTGTGAAGCACTCGAGCCATGGCCCCGTTGCTCTCGTTGCTTTCTGGGCATACGGCGACAGGGGCGGGCATTCCGAATGCCACCACTACCACGAGGAATAAATGAGCAGTGCCGGTGCTCACGTCACCACCTATCGCCACTGCTTGTGTTCATAAAGCCAATACCGTTTTCTTTTGTCTTTTTTAATATTTTGCTTCACTTTTGTCTTTATCCACATTTTACTGTCCTTATTTTTTTTGGACTTTTTTGGAGCTGTTCTGCTATACTGGCTCTAGGGGGAGTTCGGCTGCGTGCTCTTTTCCTACATTCCCTAGCCTTATTGATACCTAGAATGAAGGCTCCGAACTTTCTTAACCGTTTTATTTACTGCCTACACTTTTTTAATGGCAGGGTATATTGCGAAATATAACTTCATTGATGATGAGATATTTGCAAAAGTCCGGACCGCAGATGTCTGCGGTGGGGAACGAACGCGTCGTTGTCCTCTCCGGAGAGTAACGCGTTCACCACCACACCATGCGTGTCTTTAGTTTCGCCTGTCTCTGTCTTTAGCACTCCCAACTTTTTCATTCTATAGTGAGCATTTTAGTTAAGAAAGCCATTTTCAAATCCTCAAACAATTTGTGGGTTGAATAAAACAACTCGCTCTTTTAAAATATTCGTATATCCAAACATTTATTAAAGGTAGGTGAGTGTTACAGAATAGAATAGGAACAAAATATGAAACCACCATTGTGTTTTATTAAAGTAATGCAATAGTGACGATGAGAACTTAGTAAGGAAACCTATATTTGTGTTTTCTGTTCCAGTTGACCTCTCCGGGCAACGGAATGAACCACGAAGTGTACTGTCGGCTCATCATCTCCTGGTAGTACTGCACAGAAAAGTTCGCATTGCATAGGTCCTCCTCACAGCAGTCATCGCAGTTCACCTTGAAAATTCCAGCATCAGATTGAATTCATTGTGCAGAAGATCCGACACCAATGGCCAATAATATTCACGAAATAGTCGTCCTGGTTAAGACCAATCGGCCTAAATACTCACGACAACTTCAGCCACGAACAGTGGCTGGTTGGCCGAAATCAGGCCGATTTGTTCGCCAAATGTTATCAACCGATAGCTAGCATTAAGGTCAGTTTTCGTCAAATATCGCCAGTCTTGAAAGTCATGTTTGTATGCATCATGAAAAACTCTAATCAACTTTTCGTTGACCTGTGTACAAGAGGGATACGAAATCAACGGGTTATTAGATAGAGTGCAGTTTCAATGTCTCATCGAAAACTTTTTCGTGCACTTGTCTTCTACTGCTGGAATTCATTTGATCTGTTCTAGCCTATAAGGGATTCTGACATAACCCTCGATTGTTGTTGCGTGTCTTCATGTAATTTTAGCCCTAGTTGCTTATTTTTCCTTCTAGAATTTCGATTGAAAAGTGGCTTCATCTTCGCCGAGAATTCATTTATGAATGGCGCCGAACCGTTTTATGTAGAGAATTCATCGGGGTATGATAAAACTCGTCCTATTAGGGGAAGTCATAGTTACCAGTCAGAATCCTTAAGCTGATAGTTCATTGCTGTTTGAATCGGTGTTCCGGTACTGGTATGCCTTGGATGCAAGAAAAAGCGAGACTCATGACTGGTTGGTCTTATTGTAGCTTTTACTCAATGTCAGAAAATGAATCTCTTCGCTGGTCAAGCCGACTTTGCGCATGTTGCCGTGGAAAGCATGTTTTGAATGAGCAGATCTCCGAATAGTAGCAATATCGTGCATGACATTCGTAGACTTAAATCAAGTTTAATAACACGTGATGAAGGGATACTGTACCTGGTCGTGCCCGTATCCGATGGATTCGCAGAGCTCAGAACAACGTTCACCACATCCACGTGTCACTGATGTGAACGCTTTATTGATGGTCGTCACTGCAGTCTGCAAAGCTCACTGTTAGAGTTCCCAGGATCGACTTTCTATTAACCTCGGCATTGGAGCATGAATATGTTGTTTTCTTGTTTAGCAATCGCGAGGTTGTTATACAGCATACATTTACTTCCACAGAAAAGCACACAATACAACACAACAGTAGCTGACGTTTCGGCAGTATCGCCTTCTTCAGAGCCGCTTTTCTACATGACTTCCAATGAGGAAGGTAAGAACAGCTCATTATAGTCTCATCTATAATCAGCTGAGTGTGTTTTTCTGTGGAAGTTTAATGTATGCTGTATAACAACCTCGCGATTGCTGAACAAGAAAACAACGTGCTCACTGTTAGCTTCTCTCATCTTCGTAAACACAGTGACACTGGACGAATATATCACAGAATGAGGCTGCCGTCAAAATTCGAAATCAATGACGAAATTTGCAAGGTATCTTAAGCCATATAGCAAAAGTCTAAAAGCATTCAATTTGAGCAAATTTCTCATATACCCTCTAGTGTATGGCTGTAGACCTCCTAGTTACTTAAGTAGTCTGATTTCTTCGAGGAAACATGGAAAGAATTCAAGATGAGCGCCACATAGGCGGTGAAGTTTTACTGGCACAAGTTCGGAGAAATGTAGTTCTCCAGTCCAGTGTCACCGAGTCAGGATAGCTTTGTTCCGATACCTCCCAATTCGCTCACTCTGTGTCATCTTTTCCTCTAACTTCTCTTCGAATCTGTTAACATCTCTCACCACACAGAATTTCTCCCAAGGGGCGCACGACTTCGAAGTCTCATCTGTGTCGAACAACACCAGTGACTCGTTCGCGCACCACGCATCCCTGTGACAGTAATATGGTGAGTGCTTTTCGTAGAAACACCCTAGTCGCAACACTTGAATTGCATTTACCACAAGAACCTAATATCCAGATTCGACCACAGACATTGTAAACACAAGAGTCAATTCAACGCAACCGATTTCCTAACCATTGATCTAAAATCAACACCGGGTTGGTACCACTCAATTGAGCTCATGGTGAAGCTGTCCGCACAGAATGGACGACTGGATTTCGAAAGTGCAGTGTTTACTGTAGTCTTACCTTACTATGCGTGCTAACCGGTTTTTCAACTGGGTGTGCCTGGGTGTGACAGTTCTGCATACTGACATGTTGTGTGACCTTACTGAAGTTCACTTACATCTTGCTACTCTTTCAACTTAATCGTGTCGACATTTCCCTTTATTTTTCGGCGATCTTCTCCACAGATTTTGCCAAATGGGAAGAAAGACGTTAAATTCACTACACCTTGAATATGAAGCAGGTAAAGGAAAAGCGATAAAGCTCTCGACGTTGATCAATCCCTGAGGGATACGCCATGCATTCGACTTCATTAAGCATCGTTTGGAGGTGATTGAATGCATAATTGACCTCTACAATGACTCGCGGTGGCCCACCGAAATATCGAGCCAGTGTTGCCATCATCCTAGACAAGTCTGGTAGCAATTTGCCGACCCCAGAAGAATGGAAGACCTGGGGCGCCTGGGCGAGGTGATCGATTCCATGTGTGCGTTGCTAGGCGCCTCCAACCACTGCGCTACAGCCCCTTTATGAAGCAGGTATGAGAAAAATCGTTGTCGTTTCAATATCCAGTTGATGTTTTAAAAATAATAAGAGAGTGGGAAATTTTAGCATCGAAATGTACCAGTCGGTAGGAATTCACTAGCCTGCTTATTTTTAAAATCTCTTAAAAACTTTATGCGATAAGGCAAAAATACGGTAAAGGCTTCTTACTAAGTGGAAGCTACCACTCAATCTTTGCCCACATAGCAAAAGCATTTGCAACAGACCCCTATTTGCTAACACTTCGATGGGTGGGTCACCCTCTTTTTTAGGGCTTGAGAAGTAGGTTTGAAGACCACGTGTAAGAAATCTTCTTGAAAAACGGTGAGCGAGTGTTATATAGAAAGGATCATTACATGGCTGTTTCATAGAATAGTGCAGAATCAATCCAAGCTGTTGGGATTGCAATTATGTGTATTTGATATCGTATACCTATGATCGAGGTCGTAGAGTTCGTTGAAGGAAAAGGAACACGAGTAGCACTTCAGGCCGTGCGAGTGCTGCAGAAGCACGGCAAGCAGGACCAGCACGGCGACGACGAGTGACGGCGGCGGCATGACGACTCGACGAGTGATCAACCGCGAGTCACGGCAGTGTTCGCAGATCCGACCGTTTCTCTACGTCGGCGGACTGGCAGCGCTGTCGCCGAGGACGCTTTGTGAGACTTTTACTGGAATTCGTTACAATAGAACTCTGCCATAACCGTAAAATGATAAGGCTTTGGTTCCATACCAAAAGAAAGGAAAGTACACCACGAGAATTGACCAGGCAGAATGCCTCTAGCTCATTCGTTTCCAGATGGAAACTGGAGTGTCTTACTCTTTGATTCTTTTTCTTTGTTTAGAAATTATTCCAGTGCTGGTCGCATTAATAGACCGAAATTACGAGAATAGTTTAACCACAATGATGCTGAGATATTTGCAAAAATCCGGGCCACAGTTGTCTGCGGTGGTGAACGAACGCGCTATTAGCCTTTCCGGGAGCTAACGCGTTCACCACCACACCATGTTTCTCGTTTCGCCTGTTTCTCTGCTAGTTAGAATAATTTAAATTTTTTGATGTATAAATTCAAGCAGATGATTTGATATACTGCCCTATTATGTTCAGGAAGATCATTAATACTTAGAAAGATTTTTCTTTAGAAAGTTGCAAAACTTCAAGTTATTTCCTTTGATTAGTGGACTGTTAATGGGATTTACCAAGTAGTTTCGATTAGTCAAAAAGAAAAAGCCGTTCTAATCTACAATACGAACATCACGGTCATCTGGAGATTGGACGGCATTGATGCCAATGAGAGAATGCTAAGAATAGAAGAATTACTTAGGATAAATTAGATGCATGGCGATTTTTTGGTTCTAGCGATATTGTGGAATTTTCCAGGAGATGCAATAGAAACACGTGCTGACCAGTTGACCTATGAAATATCTCATAGATTCATTTTTGTGATCCCACAAGCATTTGGATGGCCCATGCTCCCCGCCTGCCTAGCAGGCCACTCAATGCATTTGCTATAGGAACATTATTTGAAGCCTTAGCTATTAAAGATCTGCTGTGCTTTGGTTCCAATCCTATAATACTACGGAATATTTGCACTTAACTGACACCTTTCTTTGCGTTTGATTAAGTATTTGAAAAATATCAAAAGAATACGAAGTTGATTTTCTTGGAGGACACCCCTGAATATCCACGAGATTCTGAGACAGACTAGACGAGGGCTAGGCATCAAGATAAAGTAGTCGTGATTCGACGATATACGAGGTGGTGTTCACTTGCGGTAGTGGAAAAACGAGAAATAATCGCTGCGTTATTTAGTGGAATGGACCAGTTTCGGCTTCACTATAATGGAATGTCCTCTTTTTAGAGAGAAATAGAGCAGTATGGCGTGAGCGCATTAGACATGGACGTCGATAATGGGCAGGTAGTGCCCGTCGTACGTCTTCAAAAACATCCGGTCCGTTGAAGGAGCTTTTGTGATCGTTGGATTTTGCCAAATTTCGAGCAAAGTCGACCACCAACGCATAACTAATAACTTGGGCAATCTACGCGGCTTATTGTTGTAATCCCCATTTCAAGTCAACACAATCGCCCTCCATTTCTTCAAACACGGGACCCATCTGGCTTCATTTTCAGCTTCGGCAGCATTGCGTGATTCTGGGAGATAAACAGATGTTTCAGTATTTCAACAACCACTTCTGAAACAAAAAAAAGGAAGAACTAAAAAATATTGATGTCCTAGAAGGAACCAAGCTAGAATTAGTTGGGAAGTACAATGGTTTGATTCCTTTGATTAGTGGACTGTTAATGGGATTTACCAAGTAGTTTCGATTAGTCAAAAAGAAAAAGCCGTTCTAATCTACAATACGAACATCACGGTCATCTGGAGATTGGACGGCATTGATGCCAATGAGAGAATGCTAAGAATAGAAGAATTACTTAGGATAAATTAGATGCATGGCGATTTTTTGGTTCTAGCGATATTGTGGAATTTTCCAGGAGATGCAATAGAAACACGTGCTGACCAGTTGACCTATGAAATATCTCATAGATTCATTTTTGTGATCCCACAAGCATTTGGATGGCCCATGCTCCCCGCCTGCCTAGCAGGCCACTCAATGCATTTGCTATAGGAACATTATTTGAAGCCTTAGCTATTAAAGATCTGCTGTGCTTTGGTTCCAATCCTATAATACTACGGAATATTTGCACTTAACTGACACCTTTCTTTGCGTTTGATTAAGTATTTGAAAAATATCAAAAGAATACGAAGTTGATTTTCTTGGAGGACACCCCTGAATATCCACGAGATTCTGAGACAGACTAGACGAGGGCTAGGCATCAAGATAAAGTAGTCGTGATTCGACGATATACGAGGTGGTGTTCACTTGCGGTAGTGGAAAAACGAGAAATAATCGCTGCGTTATTTGGTGGAATGGACCAGTTTCGGCTTCACTATAATGGAAAGTCCTCTTTTTAGAGAGAAATAGAGCAGTATGGCGTGAGCGCATTAGACATGGACGTCGATAATGGGCAGGTAGTGCCCGTCGTACGTCTTCAAAAACATCCGGTCCGTTGAAGGAGCTTTTGTGATCGTTGGATTTTGCCAAATTTCGAGCAAAGTCGACCACCAACGCATAACTAATAACTTGGGCAATCTACGCGGCTTATTGTTGTAATCCCCATTTCAAGTCAACACAATCGCCCTCCATTTCTTCAAACACGGGACCCATCTGGCTTCATTTTCAGCTTCGGCAGCATTGCGTGATTCTGGGAGATAAACAGATGTTTCAGTATTTCAACAACCACTTCTGAAACAAAAAAAAGGAAGAACTAAAAAATATTGATGTCCTAGAAGGAACCAAGCTAGAATTAGTTGGGAAGTACAATGGTTTGATTAAAAAATATGGTGTCACTGTTAGCAATTTATAGAAGTTGCTTCCGAAAAGAAATTGATCCTAAGGCGAAATACTACACAGCAACGGTAATGCAGGCAATGAGTCATAGTTAGTCGTAGTTGCTGTGACTATTGAGTAAACACAGACAAAGAGATCAGCTTGTGTAGAAATTCGAACTGAGGTAGTGAAACGGCGATCCATGGGAGACGACGGAAGTTCTCCTGGAGTCCCTATATGCAATTATGACCACTAGCAGGAATCAACACACGAAGTGCACATATCCGGACACCGGATGCTGTCCGGTACTGAGCTCCACGATTTGTGTGCAAAGAGGAAAATTACTAGCTGTAGGTCAACATCTGCATCCATTTTTCGTGGGTGAGTCTCTTCAGAAATGCTGTGGTGTAGGTATGGCTATGGCTCAAATGGTTGGCGTTTGGCTTAAATGGTCCAGTCCGTCTGTCTGAAATTTTAAATTGAACTATGATAGCTGCTTGTTTCTCTACACTTAGTCTTAGGTTAACAGCTAGGACAATTCTGATTCTGAAAACAACTTTTCTTTGACAGATGGCTCAGTGATAGCATGCGGTTTTATTTTTCGATAAGCCATGCTCTGAAAGCTTATGTGCTCCATTTTTGATGTGACATTCTTTCACTGAGATTGGGTTAAAATAAGTGTTGATCTTATTGGAGAAAAAGCAAACAGCGAACACTCCACTTAGTTGGCTAGAGAAAAGAATTACGGATTCATAAGCTTGTAAAATTAGCAGGTTTTCTCTTTCTTTTGAGAATCACCTTAAAATTGGACAAACGATTGCGAGCTCAAGGAGTACTCCTACCTGAGCAAGGCAAAATTAAAAAGATATGGACTAGGCCGTTATATGAAATGGCAAGAGCTTTCGTTTTTTCTACAAAAAAGAAAAATGCTTTTCAGCACGGTTCTGCACAACCATTAATCTGATTCCTGGATTTCGCATCACAGCCCCCGGACATATGAAAGTGCTGCACATCCCTCTGCTAGATGACGAGTCGACTGATTTGTCGCCCTATTTTACTATCGTGTTCAAGGTAGATATTGTTTGAATTCCAGCGGCAAGAACGATTTTTTTAGGAAATATTAGGAAAACTCTAATCTTTACCGGAATCTGATTCTAGACGACGTTGAAGGAAATCAAATGGCTATTCAGCTTATCTCAGTTTCCTCAGAAAATGTCCGAGCATCTAATTATTGTTTCAGTGGTTATCAGTTATTGCCGTTTTTTTTACGATTATTTCAAAAAGGAGACAAATCAATATCACCTATTCCACTAACGATCCCATTAATCCTTGAAAAATTTTATTTAACAACAGGAGAAAAGTTAAGCCCAACTAGAAAGTTCTCCATTTCTGTCGTGCCCTCGAGCTGTCCAGTAGGCTGCAGTCGGCCAATGGACCTGATGAGCTCCACAAATCAAATGAAGCCCCTCATTTTTCTCACTCCTTTCGGCTATTAAATACTTTTTGGTGGCGTTCTGGGCTGTCCGATAAGCGATTTGCTGTAGCTATGGTCGATTTCTAGGGTTCTCTAGTGGTGGATGTGCTTTGGTGGGCGACCATGTAGAATGCAATAATACACACGTTCATATCCACACGTTTGCAAGAAAACGGATGAACATATGGGATGATACGAGTTCGTGAGTGAAACCAAGACAGAAGCCCCTTCTCTATTCGGAACATCGGTCGGTTTTGGTTATCTTGAATCACTTGTTTATAGACCGTCGCACTTTCTCGGGACTAAAAGGAGTCGAATTGAGCAAATGCAGCGATAAGATCGCCTGCACAAAGTGCAGTGGCGTAACCAGCTCATCGTATCCACGCATCACTCAGAGGCCGCCTTTACCAGATGTGGTGGATAGGCTCAAAATGGGGGCTAGCTCAGACGCTGTACCACTTGTTCTCGTAGACTGGAGGCTACGTTGGGTTCGGTCTTGTGCAGACCACGCGCTTCTCCAGCCCTCATAGTTGGCACGCCTCTCATCATCGCTTCCGCGGTTCTGAGCGCGCGTGTTGCCAGTGTAGACGGCGCCTCCCCGCGTTGCACTATTCGTACTGATTGCAGGAAATCGACAGCGTAAGGAAGTCGCTCGGCCGAGTCCTGTTGCTTTGTGCTATGGGCATTTCTCGTTCAGCCACATTTGCCATTTCCTACTTGATGTGCATTGAAAAGTAAGTCTAATTCCTCCCTAAGCCCAAATAATAGTTGTGCCGTTTCAAACCCTAATCGGATATGCAAAAATTCAGCTGTTTTTATTGCTTGGAAAGGTGTTGGGATTTGAATAAGGATTCATATTTTCACTTTGGAAAGAGATTTCGAATGCTTGAATGGTCTACACCGAAATAAATGGATTGTTGCCGTTAAATGTATACGAACTCTTAAGTAACGGAACAACCAACATTCGATGTTACTTTTCTCCCAAAAGATTAACTTTTAAACATCTGAGGAACTAATGTGAGAAATCCCTTAAATATTTGCTTGAATGAGAAATTAGTTCAGAATGTCGTTGTATGACGCCTACAAGCATGTGCAGTACTGTCGCAATATCATCTGTCCGAACGTTGGTTTCTTCCAGCAGATGATCGATCTCGAGCAAAAGGTACGCCCACTATCTTCTTATTTGGATTGAGGCTATTAACAAGAAACATGCAGCACAGTGGCTAGAGGTCTCCTGCAATGCGCACAAGATCATTGGTTCGGTCCTCGACAGAGCAAATCAAGTCCACCATTCTTCCTGGAAAATTAGTACTAAACTTTTCTTCGAATAGAAACTGACTTAGTACATTGGTAGACCACCGAAGGTCATCGTATGGGTTACATATGCTTCATTTAGCTCTTGCAAGGATGGAATCGAATGCGTGACACGTCCCTAAGTGATTGATCAATGTCGAAAACTGTCGTTTATCCTTCATTTGTTGTCTACCATAATTTTTCACAGCGGGGTGTGATGCGAAATATCGACGTTTATACTATCGTTTATTTTCCAAAAAAAAAAACCGACCATTATTTAACCTCGCGGTGAATAATCAATACACTCTTTAGATATCGTCATTCGTTACCGACTACCGTTTATCCCTTTTTGTTTTGAGAGCTTCGGCATTCACCTTTCTTCGCTTTCCTATTTGTAGTTGTTAGGTGGCCCCACTGCAGCTTTAGATTGATAGTGTGGATTCCCAACGGACGCATTTTTCACTAGGCGTCCTTTAAAGGGGACCAAACTCAGGAATTGTCGCCTTCGTCTTCAAAAGTGTCTTCATTTATCTTTAGAGTCGGTCGTCATTTTCCTGGAGATTTGAAGCTACGACATTACATGGAGGCCGAAAGTCTTTCCTATAAGATGAGGTCCCAAAATTTCATGTGCTCGAAAAAAGGGTTTAGTGAAGCATCCATTTACTGGTATTAGATATCGACCATAGATTGTAATATCGTATTAGAGGTGTGATCAGTTATTAGAGATATCGTAGCCAGTCATCTCCTCATTCATCTGCAACAGACTGAATGTTTTCAGTAGCAATTGGTGCTTCGACATTGATAACGCCTTCCATTATTGCGAATTACGTAGTTTCGAAACCTTCTTGAAGTGGCCGCCGGAGACGGAACCGATTTTGGTCGCTCATTTACTATCTCCTTGTGCTGAAATCTTAGTGCAAACATTCGTGGTCAGGTCGTTGCAGAGGTCGTGTGAACACTTGACGAACGAACATAAATACCACTGTTGTGAGCAATAGGTACGGTCTTCGCCTCGTATTCTACCCACTTTATGGAACATTAGAAACGAAGGCTTTGCAATTCTCTAGCTTGCAAAAGATAAGTGTTCAGTTGTACTGATTCTGAATAAAGAGAATAGGTAGCGCAGTAGGTAGTGACGCAAAGGCGCAAGTTCGACAGCGCAACGCCGCTTTCTACCGGTCTCAATCTACGCAGGAACGCCCTAGCTCGGCTATCTCAAGGATTGAAAGAAGAATCGGCACAACCAGAATTCGACGACATTCATAGGGTAGGAGAAATCCTCAATCAGCAGCCGAAAGAACACTCGTTGTTCGGAGTTGATCGGAGACTTTTCTGCACGATGAGTGTGAGAAAACGAACTGAATGCAAGAGGTGCTGGGATCCGGATAGTAGATGTGATCACAGGTCATGTAAAAGTTTTTTTAAAAAAAAAGGAAGAACTTCACTAATAGCTAATCCCTTGTGCCATGAATTCCACTCCGTTGAGAAGTGTAGAGGTAATTGATTGCATATCTGACTAAATCAGTAGATTATGAAGGTCTACCGGTGTATTTATTCAGGTTTTTGGTTTCGAAAACAATTCTGGTACTAATTTTCTGACTCCGGGGGGATGGAAGATTTGCTATGCTCAGGTCGCGAGATTGAACCAAGGACCATTTGTTTATTGCACTGCACCTATATCGATTGGGATACTGGGAGCCCTGATCATTCATAGGAATAGATTTGTGAATTTATGTTTATAACGGAGCCGTTTCCATTGCTATTTTTTTTACCATATCCTTAAGGAATTGAACGACGGCGAACGCCTTGCCTTTTAAGAGCTTTATCCAATTTTAAGGATTAAAGCGATATCACCTAGGCAGTAAACAATCAAAGAAACAAGGATGGATACATTATTTAACAAAGTTTTAAAACGTTTAGTAAAATTCTGATTTGACACTTCACTTGTTATTCTAAGATTACAAAACCAATACTTATCTCAAAAGACAGAACGCCGACATTTCCTCTTTGTAACATTCGTGGGCTCATGTATAGCAGATCCGTAAATGAATCCCACTAGTGATAGTAATGATGAAACAGAAATCAGTTTGGTGACGTGATCTAGTTGACCATGCCACCAAAGACTATCCTATGGAAGTCCTGCAGCAAAATCAAGCTGATTCAAGCTGATTTACAGCTCGTTGACCTGATTCTCTAGTCACCATCGGTCACCATTGATGCTATCAAACCCTGCTTTAATTGACGACCCTTTTGAATTCGTCGTTTTGTTTCTCAGCAATCTCGAGGTTGTTAAATAACATACGTTTACTTCCACACGATAACACACATACAACACAATCGTAGCTGACGTGTCGGCAGAATCGCCTTCTTCAGAGCCTGGATGGGTACACCAATACGCAACTTATTAGGTCAAACGTTTCAACAGCACAAACAGAGATGATTTTTATTTTGTAATGTATATTTGTTATCTTTTATATCTAATATATTTGTAATCCAATGACGGTCCTTTTGAAGTTATTCACATTTCTCATGTTATACTTGAAAATTTCAACTGGGTATGGAAGCTGATCACATGATTTGAGAGAATATCCACTGTTTTCTTTATGAGCAAACACGAGATTGTCACTTTATGCTTTACTGACGAAAACGCTGCCGTTTCGGCGAATTTCGCCCTCTTCAGAGTCTGGAAAGGCCAAGGTAACCGCAACCTAGTCACTTAAACACTTCCATACTCTCAACAAAGAAACGGCGACACTTAAGCTTCAATCGCATGAGATCAACTGCGATCAACTGATATGCCGACTAACCAACTATTTGATCAATGCCAAAGTTGATAGAAAGTCGGTCTTGAGAAATAGGATATGTTTTTTCAGTTGTATGGCAAAAAAACAGTGCAGATCATCGAACCAATTCAAGGAGTGAAAGTTGCCGATGTGGTATGGAATGAGTTGTATCAGGATATGATGGAGAGTCTGAGCCAGACTGACCGACAGTCGATACGCTCCCTCAATTCGCCGTCTAATTCAGTAAGCTTTTTTCCACTTCATCTAGATTCTCAAAGCATTTATTAAAACAACCAAGTTTCGTAGCTTATTATTTTAAAACAGTGGCTTCTTCCAGCTGTTGAGCATTTCAAGCATAAATTTAGTTATTTGTAATCGTTGTTGAAAATCAATATGCTTCATATGAAAAAAAGATAACATCTCTACTTGCGACGGGCTCGCTCGTCTTCTTTAGAGTATTTCAAAAGTTTTTCGATTTTATAAGCAAGAAAAATCATGTGCTTCGATTCGCCATACCTCACGTTCAGGCTCGTCAACAGGACACACGATCACTTCGCTCGCTAAATCTGGTCGGAGAAGGAAATGTGGACGACATAACCAAGTAGCATGATTTTTTCACTCATCTTCATTCCGTGTTCTTTCATATTTATTCTAAACCTACAAAAGGATAAAGGGATAGACAATTGGCGTTGATCAATCCCTGAGGGATGCGCCATGCATTCTACTTCGTTAAGCATCGTTTGAAGGTGATTGAATGCATATCTGGTCCTTACCAATGACTCGCGGTGGCGAAACGATATATCGAGCCAGTGCTACTATCCTCCCAAACACGTTTGGTACCAATTTTCCGACACCAGACGGATGGAAGGCTTGATGGGCCATGGACGCTGGGATCGATTTCACATGTGTGTGGTGGGGGGCCTCGACCACTGCGCTACACACGCCCTTAAAAATACTAAATACTTAAATGGTTTTAAACCTATACATTCTCTTATTGCGTAAAAGATAATTGTATGGTCACCAAAACGGAATTAAAAGCCTATGATTATTAGTAACTATGATTCCAGAGAGCTATCTTCTTGTCACCTCGCACCATCTCCAGCAGAAGAGGTCGAAAGCTCCGTACAAGAAGGAACAAGCATTCGTGTGCCTAGGCTTGCTCTGAAAAGTACGTCCGTATTCCCCAGAAGTGCGCTGAGGGACAAGAGCAAGCGCGGAAAGAAGAAGCGTTGGCGTCTAAATTTCAGCAAGGACGTAACCTGATGATGTTGCGACAGAATGACGGTGTTAGAATATTTAGAAAGAATTTGTTTTCTCCATATTCAGTAAACCTTAGGGTACAGACAGCATCTGCTTCACGGTTCCGCTGCCGGTCCTTTAATCACCATCTCATGCAGGAGACTCTCTTCCTTCGTTTTTTCCCGAGTGAGAATTGCTCCGTTGACTGTCTTGCACATAATTGTTTAAGATACAGAGAATACTTTCTATAATATTAGATCCCCAGTGCGCTAAATGCTTCGTAAGAATCGTGTTGTCTTCAAAATGATGGCATAAATTTGATCGCTTTACCAAGATCCTTTGATTACCAAGCAAGAAAGTCAGGAACAAGTAAGTCGGAATGAGTCCTACTTGAGATTCATGGACAGTGCTTGCTTATTTAAGAACTTAAGGAAATCTTGAAGTTTTATGTGTTAGAGAGGTACCCTTCTTTTGCTAAGGATTTCACAAAGAGAATTCTTCTTCTTACAACTTGATTGTTTCGTGAATTATTTTGTGTCAACGAGGCATAAATATTCCGTCAGCAGTACTTTTTCAGTCCAGCAATTCATATTCATTTTGTCGAAATAGGATATAAAGAGTGGAAGCATTTTAGAAGGCCTTGATTGCAGGACTCAATGTGCATAATCTGAATTTACAAGCCATATGAAAAGTTGCTCTACTTCTTCTGTTCTAAAGTTGTAAATCGAAAAGATACTCTGGTGCTGTGAATGTAAGCTTGAAGTAGGTGATGCAGGAAAGCGTTCCTTGGCATGTTTACAATAACGCATCTTTTTCAAAACTTACTTCAGTATTTACTCATCATACACTATCATGTGTGTAGATGGAATAGCCACACACTTTCGTGCGTGTAGATGGAATAGTCACGCACTATCACATGTGTAGGTGGATTAGTAGAACTAGATACAAAAGTGCAAAAAATGTGAAGCTACGCAAAAGCGATCCGTGCTGGTACTTGCTCGAGTTAAGCGATAGTTAGCGAGACTGCAGATGATTCATGACGTATGCATGGACAGACGTGCACAATTTTTCATTTTTTCACGTTTGCTTACGCGAACTCAGATATGTAAATTCCAGAACGTTCTTCACTCTCCTCGTTATTTCGCATTTGTCACCCGTAGAGGTTTTTGAAGTTGCACGTAAATTCTAGCGCTGTTTGAGAACTGTGACTTCCTCATGAACGTGACAGAATGTCAGTAGAATTGGCCTTCAGTCGATTTCTAGAGCAGTTCTGATAGAGAGAGTCCTTTGTAATTACTCGCCTTTGTTGATCAGAGGCATCTTTCTTCACATAGGTTTTGTTCTAATTTACAGAGCACACAGGCATGGTGATCCTAGAGCAGGTTCGAAGCAACAACTACGTATTGCATGGCACTCTAACCATTGTGCCTCCCTCGCCTCCTAAAGTATATAAATATTGTAAAAAATAACATGAGCTATGACTCACATTGCTACTATGAGGAATGTCTGACTCCTTTTAAACTAATCGAGCATTTCAAAATTTCCAGGTTCATAGAATACGAATTCAGCATCAAATTATAACAACAATAATTCGTTGAGGCCAACAACTTTGGAAAGAAAGACCGGAAGCACCGCTGTGGAAAAGGGGCTTATCCAACAAGGGATCCACTTTGATTCTAGGCTTACTGTTTCGGATTGGAACTGATTCTCAGAAAACTCTTCTACGAACTGCTCCTACTATAGGCAATTTGCGCTTCTTGCGTGTTTCCAGCCACGACATTCACTTCCGCTCCTCGATCATCTCGTTCGTTATTCTGCCAACAACGACTGGAATTTGTAATTAGCTCCTATGTGCGAAATAGAAACGTTTTGGTCGCTCAAAAAAATGTTTTCAAGCGACCTGGGAAGAAAAGTGCTGAGTTGCATGCTCGCTGTGAAGCACACAGGTTTGTCCCCATGCCCTGTACTATGCAAGCCTCCAATTGGAGGTGGACGAATGGCAGATTTTCACAGCAATTTTAGAAAGCTATTTTCGCAAAGGATTCCGTTGTCAAAGTGTCCCAAAAGTGCCATATTTTGCTAAAATCCAAGATGTTTTACTAGAGGCTACCATCTGCCGAGAGCCCAAAACTCATCATTGTCACCTTCTGATGGTAATTCGAGTTTAGAAAAAGTTTATGGCTGTTTCATCTCACTCCATACTTCCTGCTGTAAAATCCAAAAGAACAAGATCCGTAGTGATTTTCACACCACCTTGTGTGTTAGTTGGCCAGCGAATTAGGGGGTTGGTCGGGTTTGCCTTCTATCCGCCAACTGACGTGGAATGCTACACTTTGTATGAATACGCCACGCGGGACTTTTTTCCGTAACTGCCGTGGACAACCTCGAGTTTGGGTTATAACAGTTTATAACAATAACAACAGTACAATAACAATATGTAATATTTGATGACAAGTGCTTAACTGGATATATACGATTGAGATGCGAACAAGTGATGCAAAAGAAGGAGCCTTGGCACTGGTAGATTGGAAGACCGACACTGGCGGATGGGAGGGCAGCCACTTGTGGATTGGAAGACAGGTACTGGTCGATTAAGAGGCAGACTCTGTCCCAAAGAAGAACACGCACTCTCAGAAAGGAGATTCGGCACAGCCCGTGATGACTAATGGTGCTCCTTATACTCTGTCTGTAATGGGTGGAGTTTTACAGAGGTGATTAGAGATAGTACACAAAGAGAGGTTGTGTACTTTTTCAGCTAGTACAATTTCTTGTACAAAGAGTTCGTGAAGGGCATACACAGGCTCACACAGAAAGTGCATCGGAACTGTCGATTGGTTTGAAAGTAAATGCAGCTGGTGGCAGCTTATTCAGCGTCCGAATCAACGAACAAAGAAGAGTGGAGACAGGAAGAAGTTACAGTATTTCTTCCTAGCCCAGCTGCGAGGCAAATGTTTGAAACGGTAGTTGAGAGACAATTAGCAGAACATGCGAGGATAGATGTATAACGATTACAAGTAAAAAAGTTATTGTAAAAGACAATAGGTAACATAGAAATAGGAACTATTTAAGGAATAGTTGCTATACTCCCCGCCGCGGTTAGGATAGGAGTACGGCAGAATGCGTGTATTTGAGCTTAACGATAGAATTTTGCAACATGCTACAATTGGGAGAAGTGTACACAGAGTATTCTATTGAGGAGGGAAATGTTCGTTATGAAATGAAGAAAATGCATGCGAAGGTGATAAACGAGTGAGCGATGGAGACTAAGCTGTCGATGGACGTGGTTGGTAGTATTGAAGTGAACAACTTTGATAGTGGTTGTGGTGTTGGGACTGGTGGGTAGGCTGCTGTAGCGTGTTGATCACGTTGTGGCGTATGGTTGGTTCTTCTGTGATTGGGTAGTTGTTGTCTTGTAGCAGGTCACGTTGCTGTGGTTGGTCAGTTTTGTTTGCTGTTTCTTATGCATCATGTAACCCGTCCCGCTGTTGGATAATCGCGTAAGCATTTTAAATCCTGTTCCGTAGAGGTCGTATATTATTTTGGAGTTAAATGCTATTTCCAAGATCCAAACTAGGAATTTAAGGATCGTGATTATTCCTAGGATTCCTGCTGATATTCTTCCTAGTTTGATGAATCCTCCCCACATGGTTGACATTACACGTGATTTTAATGATTCTAAATGCTCGTCGAAGGGTGCGTGTGGCGCAGTGGTTGGAGGCGCCACTGCTAACCGCACGTGGAATCGATTTCTGCGCGCATGGCCCACCAAGCCTTCCATCCCTCCGGGGTCGGCAAATTGGTTGTGGCGCCGGATTCGAACTTTGCACAGTGTTACTAGAACGTCAGATTTTTCTGCAATCTGTATCAATTGGACAATTGCTTGACTTTGTGTTATTGTTTCGGAATGTGGGTCACATGGACTGATGGAACTGCGATCAATCGCGGTGATGTTAACTCCGCTCATTGTGCAGTCATACGCTATAAATGCATAGCACCTTATGCTTGTTAGAAGCATTATGGTCAAAGCGAGGTGAGCGAGTGGCATAATGTGTCGGAAACTTTTCTTAGTAGACGTGGTTAGGATGCTGCGTGTTGTAACTTTCTTGTCTATTTGATCAGTCGGTGTTACTTTGTTTTCCTTTTCTTGTGGGCGGTATTCTTGAAGACCTTCTCTCGATTTTTGGTTTTTTCTAGGTGGTGAGTCGTATGCCATTTTGGGAGCAAGTACCGTTGTGCTAGTGCGTGTTCTTGGTCGGAGGTTGTAGCAGTGTGTTAACTTTGGTGGTGCTTCATTTGGAGGATCCATATTTCCTCCTGTATCTCGAGCTTGTTTTTCTGTTTCTCCTATTTCTAGTGAGATTAGGAAGTTCACAGGTCTTCGAATGATTCTTTGGTTGGGTAATCTGACCTCCGCTTCTTTGATTACTCCACTTTCTGATTGTAGCAGTTTGATTATGCGGCCCATTTTCCATGTATTCCGAGGTTGAACTGGCGCGTGAATTAAGACCACTGTATTCACGGTCGGAATGCGTGGTGTGCATCTTTTGTTATTGATGTTGACTTTGTGTGATTCTCGAAGACTCTTGAGATACCGCTGGCTCTAGATGGCCCAGTACTGTTCTATTAACTCGTGACTAGATTGTAGGACCAGTTTGGCTTCTTGCATTGTGCGGAGTTTACTCTCTTCTTCTGATGGGATGTAGTCTTTATCACTGTGATGTTCTCTAAGGGATTCAAATGAGTATGTGATTATCATGTCACGTTGGATAAAGTCGATCGGTCACAGTATTACTGGATGTTTTCGGGATATTGTCATAAGACAAAAAGTTTGTTTTCCTGAGAATTCCACTTTATTCCCAAAACTTTCTGGGCGGTGTTCCTTAACAGTTCCTCTTGAGGAATTTGTTCCATAAGTTGTCGGTTGTTAGTAATAAATTCGCGGAGCGCATATGGGTATATGGTGAGACGTTTTCGGGATATTGTCATAAGACAAAAAGTTTGTTTTCCTGAGAATTCCACTTTATTCCCAAAACTTTCTGGGCGGTGTTCCTTAACAGTTCCTCTTGAGGAATTTGTTCCGTAAGTTGTCGGTTGTTAGTAATAAATTCGCGGAGATAGCTGTGACTCATTGTTTGAGACGATGTATGCGCAAGTGGCCATACACTGTTTGCTTACGTCTGCGAAAAGAACTAGTTTATGAATTCATCGTTTTCTCCTTCAGCAATCGCAAGGTTGTTAAACAGCATACGTTTACTTCCATGCAATAACACACAATACAATCGTAGCTGACGTTTCGGCAGAATCGCCTTCTTCAGAGTCGCTTTTTTCATCTGTCCTCCACCGAGGAAGAACAGCCGCTCAGAGTAGCATATGGGTATATGGTGAGACGTTTTCGGGATATTGTCATAAGACAAAAAGTTTGTTTTCCTGAGAATTCCACTTTATTCCCAAAACTGTATGTAAGTGGTCTGTTATTGAGACTTCCTTCGACTTCTACTATAAGTGTTTCTAGCTCCACCTCCGTTGGAACCTTCTTTTGCAGGATCTTGTAAAGGGAGTGTTTTAGGGATTTTATGAGACGTTCGTAAAATGCCCCTGCCACGGATCATAAGGCGTTATTGTCTTCCACGTAAGTACCTTTGTTGCCACGGCCTTTGCAAGCCTTCTGGGCGGTGTTCCTTAACAGTTCCTCTTGAGGAATTTGTTCCGTAAGTTGTCGGTTGTTAGTAATAAATTCGCGGAGATTCATGCATAAATCGCGGAATATTTGTTTCGACTTTCTATATGTTTTAAATGCCGCATGTACTGATGTCGCCGTGAGGATAACATTGTCCACATATGTGTTGTTCGCGAGATCTTGGACCAGCTTTGGGTCATGTAGACAGTGGTTTAAGTGATACTTGATTGTTCCTGCTAAAAGGAAGGGTGAGCAGTTCAGTCTGAAAGTAAAGCGTGTGAATCTGTAGATGGCCATATTCCGTTGTTCGAAGGGTTTTGAGATGTCGCGCATCCAAAGGAATCGTGTGGGGTCTCTATCTTGTTCGTGCAATTGTATCTGTAGAAGGCTTTTTCGACATCGGTAGTTAATGCGATGTCGCCAAAGCGAAATCGAAGCAGAATATCGCATATTTGAGGCAGGAAATTGGGTCCTTGGTGAAGTACGTCGTTTCGTGCTGGAGTCTGTTCTGTGTGGGCTGACCCGTCGTGAACAATTCTTATTTTCGTTGTTTCTTTGTGCGGCGTGAGCACGGCGTGGTGTGGAAGATAGTGTATAACTGAAGCGGTTTAGATTCGTCAACTTTTTCGATGATGTTTTGATGTAATTGACTGTTATTTCATGGTACTCCAGCAGCATCTTGGGATCTTGTTTGAGTTTTGTGATTATTGCTTGTAATCGTTTTATTGCCATGGCTTTATTGTCTGGTAACGTTGTCACATCGTTCTTCCACGGAAGGCGCTCGTAGTATCCGTCTTCTCGTTTTCATATCGTTTCTTGAAATTGTTTCCAGATCGCCGTATTTTGTAGTTGTAACTCTTCTTTGTTGGATCCCATAAATTCGTTATCAGCGGGTGACTCGAATGCCCAAGGGTTTTCCTCCGATTCGGTTATCTCATAGGAGGCTTGCGTGGTACTGGCTGTGGGAGCTATATCAATGTCCGGTTCTTTTTGTTGCTTGTACGCGGTTCCTGTTATAAGGTAGCCGAGTCTCGATGGGATTAGTGTCAATCCCGATGGCAATGTATTATTGAAAGGTATTCCTTTATCTAATACTTTTGTTACATCTCGGCTACCGAGCAGGATTTTAGGATGAATAGTGTGGCAGGTTGGATCTATTGAAAGATGAATGTTATTTCGATGGAGAAATTCCTGATCCTCCACACTTAGGCTGCAGCGCTTCAATGGCTGTGTGATCGTGTCAGTTCTAGTCACCGCTATTTCCTGTTCTGCTCCGTCAGTATTTTGCAGTATTATGGAGGTGATTCCGTATTTCTTCGTATATGCTTTGGAGTCTCCAAATTTGTGAATTGCTAATTCCGTTGAGTACGCATCTTTTAATTGCAAGGTCTCGGCCAAATCGTTAGTAATAAATGATCGATCGGCTGCCATGTCCAGTAGCACTTCTGCTACCTCCTTTTTAGTTTTGTCTGGGTTGAGTACTATTGCTTGCGCAGACCAAATCTGTGCTCTGGATTCATATTGCTTTATAGTATGAACAGCAATAGAATGATCGCTTTGTATCTCATTGGAACTTACTGTGTTGACCGTGGTCGGGGTCGTTCTCCTCCCTTTTGTTGGGTTGTGTGATTTTGGCCTTTCTTTTGGATCTTGTTCCTCGCTCCGTGGTTTAGGTTCACTTGGTAGGTGTTGGTACCTACAAATGAAAGCATGGTGCCCGCGCTTGTTACAATTCCGACACGGGCCTCCTTTGCACTCGGGCAAGCGGTGATATGAGGAGCCGCAATTGTAGCAAAGATTGCGATCTTTTATCACTTTCACTCTTTCCTGTTGAGTTTTTATCGTAGTACAGTCGATTGGTAGGTGTCCTGTCTTGTCACAATAGAAACATGATTGCGGTTTTTTTTATGAGTGTTCGTTGGTGACTCATGATCCCTCCTAATGAACTATTAATCGAGGCGTTGTTGCGGTCGTTTCTTGGTACTGAAGATTTGCCTAGTTGGTGTTCTATTATCAGTTTTTGGGCTATGTAGCCGTTGATAACTTGGAAGAGTTCCTCTGCTTTGGGTGTTTCGTTGATTCGGCATTGCCGCGTTTCCCGTAGAGTGTGTCGTTGGATTTGTTCCGTGAACTTTTTCAAGAGTTGTTGTTGGAGATACATGTTATCGACTTGC
>MQTX01000127.1:153070-180656 GCA_009735665.1 Angiostrongylus cantonensis | reverse complement strand
ACGGCCATTAATCAGAACTGTGTTATGTTATGTTAATGCATTGGAACATAGTGTAGCAATGATAGTTAGATATCCACAAAACCCCAGACCACAGATTTCTGCGGTGGGGGTCGAACTCGTTATTACTTTTCCGGGGCTAACTGCAGTTATATCTCACATCACACCCTGCCCTGAAAAAATAATAAGCAATAAGTTAAAAGTGGCTACGTTGTGATTTAAGGGCGCATGTAGCCCCGTAGTCAGAGGCGCCCTGCAGTGCACATGAGATCTATCCTCGCGCTCCAGGCCCATCAAGCCCTCCATCCCTCCGGGGTCGGCAAATTGGTACTAGACTTCTATGGGAGAATAGCAGCACTGGCTCGAAACATCGGTAGGCCATCGCTCGTCATTGTAAAGGCCAGATGCTTATTGAAGTCGAATGCATGGGGTATGCTGGTTGGCCAGTGGATTAGGGAGTTGGTCGGTTTTGACTTCGGTCCGCCAACTGTACGTGGAATGCTCGACTTTGTATGAATTCGCCACGCTAGACTTTCTTTCCGTAACTGGCGAACAACCTCGAGTTTGAGTTATTTATAGCAATAACATAATAGTAATAATAATAATAACATGTAATATTTGACGATATGTAGTTGACTGGATATATACGAGCTAGATTGAAATGGGAAAAAGTGATGCAACTGAAGGAAGGTAGTCGAACACTCGGGCTGGGGCACTGAGGAACTCAGGGTCTGGATGATGACCGAACGAACGCTGCGAACACTTGAAGACGAATGGCCCTGAGCTGTTTTACTTCTGTATTGGGCGAAGCTTCGCCAAAGGGAACTAAAGACAGTGCTGACCTAGGGCATGACACGGTACATGCCGATAAGTACATCAAATGAGGCGGTATGCCAGAGGCTTCATCAACATAGAACTCAATCAGACACTAAAGGAATAGCTCGCGGATAAAGGTTATCCGAAAGGCTACGTAAAGACTTATCAAAAGGTCACGTGAATGAGATGGAATAACGTGGGGCTTCGCAGCGGGAGTCAGAGACAGCGCTGACCCAGGTCATGGCACGGCTCATTTGGAAGTAAAGAAAATGCATGCGATGGGGATAAATGTGAATACTAAGTTCTCGATGAGCGGGTTTTTTTTGGGAGCCTTTTCACATTTTTGGTTTTCTCTAGGTGGTGAGTCGTGTGCTATTTTGAGGGCAAGTGCCGTTGTGTTAGCATGTGTTCTTGGTCGAAATGTTGTAGTGGTTTCTGCTAAGTTTTGCTCTGCTTCTTTTGAGTTTTCATTTGGAAGATTCGTTGTATTTCCTTCTGTATCTGGCGCCTGTTGTTGTCCTGTTTCTCTTACTTCTAGCGGAATTAAAACGTTAAGAGGTCTTCAAATGATTCTTTGGTTGGGTAATCTGATCTCTGCTTCTCTGATCACTCCACTTTCCGATTGTTGCAATTTGATTACACGGCCCATTTTCCATGTATTGAGGGGTTGAACTGGCTCGTGAATTAAGACCACTGTATCCACGTGGTGTGCCTTTTTTGTTATTGATGTTGACCTTGTGTGATTCTCGAAGACTCTTGACATATTACTGGCTCCAGATGGCCGAGTACTGTTCTATTAACTCTTTACTAGAGAGTAGAGGCAGTTTGGCTTCTTGCATTGCATTGAGTTTACTCTCTTCTTCTGGTGGGATGTAGTCTTTATCACCGTGATGCTCTCTAAGAGACTCGAACGGGTATGTGATTATCACATGTCACGTTGAATAAAGTCGATTGGTCGCAGTATTACTGGATCACTGGGCTCCTCCCTATAAGTGTTTCTAGCTCCACCTCCGTTGGAACCTTCTTTTGCAGGATCTTGTAAAGGGAGTGTTTTAGGGATTTTATGAGACGTTCGTAAAATGCCCCTGCCACGGATCATAAGGCGTTATTGTCTTCCACGTAAGTACCTTTGTTGCTCTTGTAAAGGGAGTGTTTTAGGGATTTTATGAGACGTTCGTAAAATGCCCCTGCCACGGATCATAAGGCGTTATTGTCTTCCACGTAAGTACCTTTGTTGCCACGGCCTTTGCAAGCCTAGAGTCTTCAATAATTGGGAGGATGGCAGTTCTTAGTATTTGCTCTTCTAGAGAGAAGTTTGACGCGTTGTCCGAAGTGATAGTGGCGGGTACTCCTCTTCTCGCAAAGAATCTTCGGAGCGCTAGCAGTAATGCGTTTGTTGACATTTTGTGCACCAGTTCGAGGTGAAGCAGTCTTGTGGTTGCACATGTGATGATTACTTCGTAGATTTTTCCTACGTTTTTGTCGCGCTTAACCGACAGCGGGCCGAGGTAATCTAATCCATGTTCGAATGGGTGTGATCGTACCACCCGCCTCCCAGGCAGATCATCAATTGCTGAATATTTGTATGGCAGGCTATTCTATGTAAGTGGTCTGTTATTGAGACTTCCTTCGACTTCTACTATAAGTGTTTCTAGCTCCACCTCCGTTGGAACCTTCTTTTGCAGGATCTTGTAAAGGGAGTGTTTTAGGGATTTTATGAGACGTTCGTAAAATGCCCCTGCCACGGATCATAAGGCGTTATTGTCTTCCACGTAAGTACCTTTGTTGCCACGGCCTTTGCAAGCCTAGAGTCTTCAATAATTGGGAGGATGGCAGTTCTTAGTATTTGCTCTTCTAGAGAGAAGTTTGACGCGTTGTCCGAAGTGATAGTGGCGGGTACTCCTCTTCTCGCAAAGAATCTTCGGAGCGCTAGCAGTAATGCGTTTGTTGACATTTTGTGCACCAGTTCGAGGTGAAGCAGTCTTGTGGTTGCACATGTGATGATTACTTCGTAGATTTTTCCTACGTTTTTGTCGCGCTTAACCGATAGTGGGCCGAGGTAATCTAATCCATGTTCGAATGGGTGTGATCGGACCACCCGCCTCCCAGGCAGATCATCAATTGTCATCCAAAGGAATCGTGTGGGGTCTCTATCTTGTTCGTGCAATTGTATCTGTAGAAGGCTTTTTCGACATCGGTAGTTAATGCGATGTCGCCAAAGCGAAATCGAAGCAGAATATCGCATATTTGAGGCAGGAAATTGGGTCCTTGGTGAAGTACGTCGTTTCGTGCTGGAGTCTGTTCTGTGTGGGCTGACCCGTCGTGAACAATTCTTATTTTCGTTGTTTCTTTGTGCGGCGTGAGCACGGCGTGGTGTGGAAGATAGTGTATAACTGAAGCGGTTTAGATTCGTCAACTTTTTCGATGATGTTTTGATGTAATTGACTGTTATTTCATGGTACTCCAGCAGCATCCTGAATATTTGTATGGCAGGCTATTCATTTTTTGACAGAGTGCACAGGGTCTTATGATTTTTCTTGCTAGGTTTCTTAATTTGTCAATCCAAAATTTTTGTTTAACTCTGGCCATTGTTTGGTTTGCACTGCAGTGAAATGGCAGATGTGCGTCGTGTACGATAATTTCCGCCCTTTTTGGTGTTATTTATAATGAGCATAGGTTGGCGTGTTTCTATTGGCATATTAGCATGTCCTAGTCGTCCTCTACAGCAGATAATTTCATCATTGTTCTTAAAAAGGTTCAACTTCGTTCAAAGTTCTTTCTAGGAGTGATGTAAAGTGGACTCGTTGATGATTGCGGACTAATGCTTTGAGTGCCGTTTTATATTCTGGTGATGTAACGTACAGTTCTGATGATGTTGCATTAAGTTTTGGAACGGCTTGTGGTTGCACATGTGATGATTACTTCGTAGATTTTTCCTACGTTTTTGTCGCGCTTAACCGACAGCGGGCCGAGGTAATCTAATCCATGTTCGAATGGGTGTGATCGTACCACCCGCCTCCCAGGCAGATCATCAATTGCTGAATATTTGTATGGCAGGCTATTCATTTTTTGACAGAGTGCACAGGGTCTTATGATTTTTCTTGCTAGGTTTCTTAATTTGTCAATCCAAAATTTTTGTTTAACTCTGGCCATTGTTTGGTTTGCACTGCAGTGAAATGGCAGATGTGCGTCGTGTACGATAATTTCCGCCCTTTTTGGTGTTATTTATAATGAGCATAGGTTGGCGTGTTTCTATTGGCATATTAGCATGTCCTAGTCGTCCTCTACAGCAGATAATTTCATCATTGTTCTTAAAAAGGTTCAACTTCGTTCAAAGTTCTTTCTAGGAGTGATGTAAAGTGGACTCGTTGATGATTGCGGACTAATGCTTTGAGTGCCGTTTTATATTCTGGTGATGTAACGTACAGTTCTGATGATGTTGCATTAAGTTTTGGAACGGTCTAAAAAATTCGTTCTCTCAACTCAGGTCGTAGCTTTGATGTGTTTTGCTTATGTACCTAAGTACATAAGCTATTGTTCACTGCGCCGATAAAAGTTGGTTATGCTGTGCCCCTCAAAGGTTCCGAAGGTGAGTATGGTGATGTAATTCTCGGGTTCGGTGTTATTCAGCGTTAGAGTGAACAGACTCGCGTTGTGGTGGTTTAATGTTTGTAAAGATGAATGTTATTTCGATGGAGAAATTCCTGATCCTCCACACTTAGGCTGCAGCGCTTCAATGGCTGTGTGATCGTGTCAGTTCTAGTCACCGCTATTTCCTGTTCTGCTCCGTCAGTATTTTGCAGTATTATGGAGGTGATTCCGTATTTCTTCGTATATGCTTTGGAGTCTCCAAATTTGTGAATTGCTAATTCCGTTGAGTACGCAGGGTTCGGTGTTATTCAGCGTTAGAGTGAAGAGACTCGCGTTGTGGTGGTTTAATGTTTGTCTGATGAATTTAAGTCCTTTCCACCACAAGTGGTTTTCTAGCTCCTATTTGTTGAGTCCTCTAGTTGCACAGCCTACCGGATTGTGGTTAGTTTCTATGTAACCAAAGTGGATAGGTGTGGGCAGATCTTCCACTATTTGTCGTATTTCCTTTACTCTGTCTCTTATTAGTGTTCCATGGGAGTTCGTGAGTTTTTTGGATCTTATCCAGCTAAGAGCTATCTCGGCGTCTGAGAAGATTATTGTATCTGTGATGATGGTGTGGCTTTTTAGGGCTTCGTAGATAGTTTAAGCTAACCACGTTGCCATTGTTAATTAACATTAACATTGGAGCTCTGTGTAGCCTGTTCAATAATTGGTTTATAAGGGTTTGCTTGTTGCCGTACATGGTCTTTAGATGATCTATGACTGTGGGATAGGATTCTCGTGAAATTTCATACTGCTCGATGAAAGTTCTATCCTTCCCATGAAGAGAGTTTAATAGATAGTTCATTTTTAAATTGTCGTCCTTCTGCCTTGAGCGGACGGAGTGCTCGAATGCTCCCCAAAATGCTTCCCATTCCCATACATTTCCGTTGAATTTGGGGATAGGAATGGGCGGTAGATTTGCCACCGGTGGAGCGGTATGCAAGTCATTCTTAGCGTTGTTTGTTGTGCTACCTAGTTTATTCTTCAGATCGAAAAGATTGGAGAGGTATTCTTCTGCCTTATCGAGATGTTCTAGTGACCTATTCACGTTTAGTTTTATACCTTCCTTTAGTTCCTCTGATATAGGAGTTTGCAGCTCGAAGTTGTCTGCCGCTTTAGTGTAATTGTCCAGTGCTGCCTCTAGACTGTCACGATTCTTTGTAATGGCCGCTGTCGCTTGTTTCGTAGTGTCGAGCGACCCGGGTTTGATTCCCGGCCAATGCACAAATTTGTGTTAGTTGGCCAGTGAATTAGGCAGTTGGTCGGGTTTGCCTTTTGTCCGCCAACCGACGTGGAATGCTCGACTTTGTATGAATTCGCCACGCGGGGCTTTTTTCCGCAACTGCCGTGGACAACCTCGAGTTTGGATTATAACAGTTTATAACAATAACAACAATACAATAACAATATGTAATATTTGATGACAAGTGCTTAACTGGATATATACGATAGAGATGAGAACAAGTGATACAAAAGTAGGAAGCTAGGCACTGGTAGATTGGAAGACCGACACTGACGGATGGGAGGGCAGCCACTTGTGGATTAGAAGACGGGTACTGGCCGATTGGGAGGCAGACTCTGTCCTAAAGGAGAACAGGCACTGTCAGAAAGGAGACTCGGCACTGCCTGTGATGACTAATGGTGCTCCTTATATCCTGTCTGTAATGGGTGAAGTTTTACAGAGGAGATTAGAGATAGTACACAAAGAGAGGTTGTGTACTTTTTCAGCTAGTACAATTTCTTGTACAAAGAGTTCGTGAAGGGCATACACAGGCTCACACAGAAAGTCCATCGGAACTGTCGATTGGTTTGAAAGTAAATGCAGCTGGTGGCAGCTTATTCAGCGTCCGAATCAACGAACAAAGAAGAGTGAAGATACGAAGAAGTTACAGTATCTCTTTCTAGCCCAGCTGCGAGGCAAATGTTTGAAACGGTAGTTGAGAGACAATTAACAGAACATACGAGGATAGATGTATACCGATTACAACTAAAACAGTTATTGTAGAAGGCATAAGGTAACATAGAAATAGGAACTATTTAAGGAATACTTACTGCACCTTGTATATGTAGATGGGACCCTACAGCCGATTAATCTCGCCGCAAGCACGTATACTGATAGTGCGAAACGATATCGGGCCTTCTCCTGCAAATGAGTTTTCCATCAGTTATCGTAGAAGTCAGTAAGATAGTAGTTAGTACTCTTCTGCTCAAAACAGTAACATCTTAATGATATCACCTGAATCGTCTGTGATTTCGTCAACTTTCGACTAAATCAAGTGAGCACCACTGAGGTTTCGGCTGCTTTTGATTCCACAGGGGGTCAGCTCAGTATGCTCTATGAGTTCAAACAGTACGGAAAGCACCACTTGTCGTATGGAACATCGCCCTTTTTACCAGTTATAGTGACGGATTGCTCACACAAAACTCACAAGACTCTTCCGAATTTTCTTGCCTTTAGGGCAATTTTTGTGTTCCTGAAATGCTAAGAAACGTCATCTAGTAAGAAGCCCCTCATGTTCACTTGTTCCTGGTTTTCGAGTAGTGCTGATTAGCAGTATTCGTCTCTCATTTGAATCAGTTAAACTGGAAGAAGGAACGCAGCTACTTGGTAAATAAGACGATCATCTAAAATAGACCATCATTGTTTGATCCTACAGTCAACGACTTACTACGGAGTTCTTTCTCATGAGCCGACAAATATTGAGTGATGAGAGCGATAATGGCCTTTTATAGCACAGAGACGAAAGACTTTGCCAATCTCCTACTTAGTATTCGTTTTCATTTCATTTGTGGGTTATCTGCACTGGTGTACCTGTTCATTGCAATTAAATGAGATGAAGAGCCACAAGAGCTTGTCGGCTGGTCAGTGGAGAAGTCGGCTGGTCAGTGGGGAGAAGGCTGGCGATGAAGCAAAAGCAGTTGGATAGCTCAAAATATTGAGAAATAGAGCTTGAAAAACAAGTTTATAAGATGCATAATTTCAGCATAACAACCGATTCAGTGCAATCCACCCAGATTTTTTTGAGTTCTGTAATGCAGATCCAATATTATGCTTCATCAGTGATGCATAACGTCCGAAAACCGTTGTATGCAATGCACGCATAGGAGCAAAGCCGCCGGTGCGCACTGTATCCAATGCATATAATTCCCATGTGTTTACTTCGTTACACAGACCTTTTCACCAAATTCTTTGTACTCAGTGGCTATCTTCTCGTACAAACATGCCATGTCAAGTGGGTCCCATAGCAGGCTATGCGTATTTAACACATTACAAAAAAGCTTCTCTAGAACGAGTTCAGTGGTCGATAAGTTGACTGGTCATTGACTATTCCTCCAATTCAATCGCTATGATAAACAGTGATAGGCAAAATACGAACTGAAAAACGGTGCTGCGAGTAATGATGGACCATAGTAAAATATAGTAAATAGTAGCATACATGCCAAGTGAGCCACTACAACGATGCATCAAAGTACCTCCTATAAATCTGTTATGCTTTCAATCTCTAAAGACCTTATCTAACAAAAAAAACTCTTTATTGCCCAGAAACAAGAAAATCCATAGAAGAGGTGGAATTAGGAGCCACCTAGATGTCTTAGGTATCAAAGGTATAGTCCTAGATATCTAAGAGCATTCCACGTGCAGTTGGCGGACAAGAGACAAATCCGACAAACTCCCCAATCAACTGGCCAACTAACACAAACTGTTTGAAAAGCTGACAGTTTTGGTAACTCGACTCTAATGAGGTGTCAGCAAAACTTAACAACATTTAGAATTTATGGTTATAGCGCTAAAACATTTCCATTTTTTCGGAAAAGTCTTTAGTGAATTCAAAAATGTTATAAAAGATTGTGAAAAAATAATCACTAAGAGACATTTATCAGATCGACTTCCTTAAGCAATCCGTTAGGAATACGACATAGATCCCAACCCACCGAGGTGTCATACTGAGTGATGTTGGCTTTTCAAGTGATTTTTAGACAAAAATTTTTCGAGTACTAAAGAACTTGAAGAGTTAGGAAGTTAGACTTATGGAAAATACTTGGGACTGGAAGCGACAGTGGTCAAAAATTCTTAGTAATGCATGCTCGATCGCTGGTTCGTCTCCAGCAAGGTCAATCAAGTTCCCCAGTTCTCCGATATTGTGAAATTGCGACCAGACTCGTCTGGCAAGATCTCACTCCGATCCATAAATGCTGTAACAACGGATTCATGACGAAGACAAAGTCTTCATGTGGCAGTCAAGCCAGCACGGATATCCGAAAACCATGAATAACGAATGCATGCGACACAACGAACATAATGAAAGAACTGCTGGGAGCTACACTCTATGTGATGATAGATCATGTACATTAAAATAAAATCTTAAAAAGCAGGTAAATGATTCATTTCAAAAAACCTTTTGGAACTATTCTTGGTGGGAAACGCTTGTGTTATCAGTGGGCTAGAGGTATCGTTCTACGTAACTACTGCTATGGTGTTCATTAACAATGAGAAAAAGACTTTCTAAGAAGCATGCCTCTGCCTTCCCTGAAACAATTTTTGAAAGAAGATATTTCACATTTCAATGAATACATATTTTTTGAAAGAGTTCTCGAAAATCTCTATATTGGGGCGAGAGAGAGATAGAGATAGAGATAGAGAGGGAGAGAGAGGAAAAGAAGAAAAAGAAGTAGAAGAGAAAGAGAGACCAGGCTCACTCTTGCACTTCCCGTGACATAGTAATTCTCCGAGACGTTCAAATGCCATGAAATGAAATCATCGAATAGCTACTTCGGCATTCAGAAATACATTTGTTCCACTCAGCGCCGAATTGGAGATGCTTTTTAACGTCATAGCCGTAAGGATGAGCAGCTTCCGCCGTAGGAGTGGAAACTTTTCTCAATACAGGTTATTTCCTTTCAGTTGGGAAATTATTTCGGAACGATTTTGACCGTTTTATTTACTGCCTACTCTTCTTAGTGGCAGGGTATATTGCGAAATATAAATTTAATGGTGCTGAAATATTTGCAAAACCCCGGTCAGCAGGCGTGTGAGGTGGCGAACGAACGCGCTATTGTCCTTTCCGGGGAGTAGGGCGTTCACCACCGCACCATGCTGGTTCTTCGTTTCGCCTGTCTCTCAGCTAGTTCTATCGATTTCTACCATCAGCGATCACCCGTCAGCAGGATTTATCTGAGGAGCCCAAATCGGCAATGAGCCCAGTTAAGGAGGCTTTCAGTTATAATCACAATCTTAACAATTTTATTTACTGCCTGCTCTTTTTAATGGCAAGGTATATTGCGAAGTATAACACCGCAAACACCTGCGGTCCGGAGTTTGGCAAATATCTCAGCATCATTGAAGTTATATTTCGTAACACTCAAAGAGTACGAAAATCCCTCAGCCGCGAATGATCTTCTTGTGAAGAGACGATTTGTTTCGACCTGCAGGAAAAGCATTAATGCTGAAATTTGCTACGGATAATGAAGACTCTACCTAGAGAGTTGCCATTTCGCACGACATCTCGAGTTGATGCTCCCGTTTGTCTGTGTCTGTCTATGGTGCGAGTTGCCATTTCGCAGGACATCTCGAGCGGATGCTCCCGTTTGTCTGTGTCTGTCTATGGTGCATTCAACTGAAATGCCCCCATAAGGTCACAGCTGTGCGCTCCCTTCAACAATACTTCTAGCTGCATAACAATTTGCAAGAAAACGGCATCAACATATCGCCCACTTATTTCCCTGATCCTTCTATTTCTTCTAAGATTCCAACAAATATGACAGCTACTCAAAATTCAGTCACCTTCGCACAGGTCGTTTGAATACGAAAACCGTGCAAGTAACCTAGAATTTTCAAAATGAAAACGGATGAAATGAGAGTTAGCAACCCCATTTCATCGCGTCCTTGCAGCTTATCGTCTTTTTGGATGTCGAACTGCAGTGTGCAACTGATTTTGATCATCCAGCAAGATTTCTAAAACTAAGAAGAGGGCGTGTGTGGCGCAGTGGTTGGAGGTGCCACTGCGACGTACACGTGGAATGCGCTCATGGCCCACCAAGCCTTCCATCCCTTCGGAGTTGGCAAATCGGTACCAGACTTGCCTGGGAGGATAGCAGCACTGGCTCGATACATCGGCAGGCCACCGCAAGTCATTGTAAAGGCCAGATATGCATTTAATCACCTCCAACGATACTTAATGAAGTCGAATGCATGGCGCATCCCTCAGGGATTGATCAACGCAGAGAGCTTTATCCTTTATCTTTTAAGAAGAGGTCCGAACTTCATTTGTAAAATCTGCGTTAGTACTAAGCCTATGTTAAGTAGGACCGCTGAGAGATACTGCTGTCTACATCTTCACCAGAACAGTTTGAAAGTGACGCCATTGAAAACACATAACGCTAGTTGTGTCTCTCCTGAATGAGCGAATAATGTCCCCTGGAAAGCTTTAATGCGGGACGAGACGAAGTGGAGTATGTCTCATTCTAGAATTTTCAAAACGCTGTATTCTTAAACGGCTAACAATGAAGAGCAAATCTCGTCGTAATCTCATGGGTTCTCTTAATTGCCATAAAGGATATGTGCAATATAACGAATCTCTATTACTCGTAGTACTAAGCCTATGTTAAGTAGGACCGCTGAGAGATACTGCTGTCTACATCTTCACCAGAACAGTTTGAAAGTGACGCCATTGAAAACACATAACGCTAGTTGTGTCTCTCCTGAATGAGCGAATAATGTCCCCTGGAAAGCTTTAATGCGGGACGAGACGAAGTGGAGTATGTCTCATTCTAGAATTTTCAAAACGCTGTATTCTTAAACGGCTAACAATGAAGAGCAAATCTCGTCGTAATCTCATGGGTTCTCCTAATTACCATAAAGGATATGTGCAATATAACGAATCTCTATTACTCAGTGTTGCAAGCGGGAGTTTTAAACAGTTGTGATGTGAATGAGATGTACCAACGGGCTTTTGGACAAGATCATCAGATCAGATCACGTCCAGAAACATCTCACTAGCGTTTCTATTATAAATTCACTATAGTGGACCCCGTGGACGAGCTCATTTCTAACGAAATTCCGAGCTGTTTGTGTCTCCCGCTAAGTGTCATGCAGCGAAACGCTGACGTGATGGGGCGGCATTTAACTCGCTGAACAGATCGTGTCGTCTGGTAATCTGGACGTCACCTCTCATTCTCTCTCGTATATTATGGACTTCTACGACTGATCTTTTTGTGTGTTTTTCATAAGGATCATTTTCGCTTTCTTGAAAGCGCGACGAGTAGATTTACAATCACCAAGAAAACAAGGTTGTTGTTGACGTTCAAGCTCATTCGCCTTTTTCTTTTGACGATGTCCAGCATGATCAGCCACAGTCGCTTTTTTATACGCAGACTTTCCACAGTATTCTTTGCAACAGGTCATCATATTTATGGGCTACGTCGATGACAAACTTGTAAGTCGCTCCCCTTTTTCGTCGTTTCAAAGCGAAGCGAAAGAGAAAAATCGCCTGAAAGCAGTGTCTTTAGGATCAATTTGTACTCTTATGGGTTATTGACTTTGGTGAATCCCTCTCATTTATAAATTTATCTGAATTGATTTTGTAGAATAGCGTTTCGTTTTCGAATTTAACGCGAAGCACGTGTGTTCTCTGTAGGTCATACGCACCACACAAAGAGTGTAAATGGTGCTGAAGTGCTTTGTCGAATTCAAAACAAATAGTAAACAGTGGTCCTGAGATATTTGAGAAACTCCGCACCGCAGGTATTCGCGGTAGGGATAAAGGATTACTATTACTAGGTAACAGCGAGTTCGATCCCCAACGCAAGCACCTGCGGGCGGAGTTTCGCAAATATCTCAGGATCATTGTGGCTCTATCAGAGATAATACACAGCCGTGAAAGTGTAGAAGGCATCAAATAAAAAGTTGACATATTGCAGATATTTTTGCAGTGCGCAGTGTTGTATGTATTCATACAGCATAAAGGATAAAGAATGAAGCCTTCGGTCAAACGCCTCCATAACGCCTATTATTTACATTGCATTTACGCCATAGCGCCTATAACGCCTATTATTTTGAGGGGAAGGGCCAGTGCGCAGTGTTGTATGTATTCATACAGCATAAAGGATAAAGAATGAAGCCTTCGGTGTTGATCAATCCCTAAGGGACGCGCCATGCATTCGACTTCATTAAGCATCGTTAGGAGGTGATTGAATACATATCTGGCCTTTACAATGACTCGCGGTGACCTGCCGATGTATCGACCCAGTGCTGCTATCCACCTAGACAGGTCTGGTACTTTGCCGAGCCCAGAGAGATAGAAGGCTTGGTAAGCCATGGGTGCGGATCGATCCCACGTGTGTTGTAGGGCGCCTCCGACCACTGCGCCACACACACCCCTTTCATACAGCGTAGAATATGTAATGTATACAATAATGTATATTGTATATAACACACAGTTCTGTACATATTTAACGGCTAAGTTTGCTTTGTTGTTCTCGTTCTCTTAGTCAGCTTTCTATGTGAACACTTGAACTCCATCCTGTGAATGAAATATGAAAACTTTTTTCAATACTTTCGGAACGGAACGTATCTAAGATGTGGCATTCATTCGACACCATTAAGCAACGCAAGAGCGCTTATTTGTGAATAAAGAATAATAATAACACCTCGCGTTTGCTCAACAAGAATACAAAGAATTACTTTTCTTTTGTTTCAGCTTTGCTGCTGTCGATATTTTTTTTTTACATGGCTTCTATCTCCTTTAAGAGATAGTCGGTCGAAATAGAAATATAATATAAATAATAATAATAATAATATTATAATATAATATAGAATAATCGAAATAGAAAGTCGGTCGTGGAAGTTCCTTTAATAGATTTTACCGTACGGAAATCACTGGTTTCTGCCTACAACCCACTTGTTTCACATCTGTTTTCGCATCTATCACCAATAAACGCTTAGAAGCTAACGATTAGTTAATTCTTCCACGAAAAAATATCACAGGACGGCAAAGCTAGCGAGCTGGACATAAACCAAGATGGTTGCCATAACATAGGTTAATCACTGAATCCATGAGTAGAAAGAGCGAATGAGCGAATCCGAACCACTGTTGGCATGCAACATTTTAGAGTCGTAATGCGAATAATTGGATAGGATGGTGAATTGGAAATTCTGGAGAATAACATGCATCAACGAGTACGGCTAGACTTCGTTGGAATTCGGACTCTCATCTACCTCCGCACCCATGTTTAAGTCTATTGTAATACCAACTAAATTGAAAAAGTTGACTATTTGAGATGCCTTGTCTTAAACCGGTTCACAGTAAAATCAAGTATGCCTTCGTCTAGAATTCGTCAAGTGAATATGATTCGGGAAATAACTTATGATTTTGTCTTCACAACAGGTTGAGATATCGAACACCCATAGAACCCGAAACAGTTTGCTTGGAAGGTACCAGATCCACGGCAGTCTGCTGCTGATCGGCTTCTTACGAGATCACAGCACGTTTGTGTTAAGAAAGAATCAAGAAATATTGTTTGAACAACTATGAGGAGTCTCCTTCATTGAATAATAAAACTTAATTTTAACTTTTTATCGTCAATGATGTTGAGATATTTGCAAAACTCCGGACCGCAGGTGTCTGCAGCAGTGAACGAACGCGCTGTTACAGTTTCCGGGGGCTAACGCGTTCACCACTTTCATACAGCGTAGAATATGTAATGTATACAATAATGTATATTGTATATAACACACAGTTCTGTACATATTTAACGGCTAAGTTTGCTTTGTTGTTCTCGTTCTCTTAGTCAGCTTTCTATGTGAACACTTGAACTCCATCCTGTGAATGAAATATGAAAACTTTTTTCAATACTTTCGGAACGGAACGTATCTAAGATGTGGCATTCATTCGACACCATTAAGCAACGCAAGAGCGAATGAATGCATATTTGGCTCATGCAGTGATTTGCCCTCGCCTCATTGATGTATGAAAACAGTGTTTCTTATGCCTCCAGATAAATCTGGGTTCAATCTACCGACAAAGGAATTGGTGAGCCCAGAGCGTGGCAACGTACCAGTGGCCACTTGAGCATTGAAAGGAACCTTGTTGCAAGGTTGAAAATTCGCTCTTCACCCGTAGATATTACTACCGCTTGTTGCCCATGGGTGAGACGAACTTTGCTACTTTGGCGCATCAATGTAAATGGCATTTTTTTTCTGCTGTATGTCCGCTTTGACTACTCAGTTTACCATTGTAAGTGCTTACGTAATCCTTCTAACCAATCTACTCTCCACTATTAATGGAACTTGAAAGGGCACCACTTGCCCCGGCCAGATTACTCCTGCGTGTAAAAGCTTACTGTAACCAAAAAGATGATACGAGGCACAACTTAATTGAGTTGGAAGCATCATAGCTCAGTGTTAATTCGAATTGCTCTCACTTATCAGAAGAGCTATATGGTCCGTCAGCATATGCTTTATTTCCTAACTGGTCTGCACTGGTCGAATTTTGTAGATTTCTTCTTCTGAAGGAGACGAAAAAATGTAGAGCATGCTGTAAGAACCAGAATGTTAGCTGGTAATATGTCCAATGCTACAGCAGACCGCTGACTCGAAATGCTGACGCTCACTTTCAGAATCAAGCAACTTCTCGAAATCTTCGCTTCGCCCCGCCCTCGAACACTTTTAGTTTGCTTGGAAGGTACCAGATCCACGGCAGTCTGCTGCTGATCGGCTTCTTACGAGATCACAGCACGTTTGTGTTAAGAAAGAATCAAGAAATATTGTTTGAACAACTATGAGGAGTCTCCTTCATTGAATAATAAAACTTAATTTTAACTTTTTATCGTCAATGATGTTGAGATATTTGCAAAACTCCGGACCGCAGGTGTCTGCAGCAGTGAACGAACGCGCTGTTACAGTTTCCGGGGGCTAACGCGTTCACCACCACACGAGTCCTTCGTTTCACCTGTTTCTCTGTTTCAGCTCAGACACCTACGGTCCTGAGTTTTGCAAGTATCTCAGTATCGTTATAGCTGTATTTCACACATAAAACTTAATTCTTTTATAAAACTGCAAGCGATTATTCCGTTTAAACACCCGCTGGTTATTACTAACAGGGTAAAACGATAAATTACGTCTTAAAGGTAAGTCCACATATTCTAACATAAATGCTCGAGATGAGCTTTTTCTTGTAAAATAGAGTTTCGGAAAGCCCTAGCCAAGTCACCTCCAAAACATAGCAGTTGAATGCTCCTCAAATGATGACCATACTTCTCGTCCATATGGACATTCCAGCAATTTAGTTCGCATCTCAGACGATTGCGTTTCAACAAAATTCGATCTATTTTCCGTCAAGCTAGAAATGCAGAAGGCTTCTGAACCATCTGCAGAACCTCTACAGAGTTGGTTCATGTGGTATTCCATTGGTCTTCTAAGTCACAGCCGTCTTTTTTCTTTTTTTGCAAACCGGAGTCACTATTTGTCAGTCAGCTAGCGTTGAACATATTGTCAACTTCAAAATTACTCCTTATTCTCTACAGACTCTACACCAGCTTTGAATCATTATGCCATTAATCTACTTAGGGGTTTCGGTTTCCTTAGGTTTCAGACTATTTTCCCTCTTCAGCATACATTACAGTATCACGTTGTTCGGAAACTATCTCACGGCTTGTAATTTTCTTTTTCTTGCACGTGTTCCAGAAGTGATCTTTTTTCGAATGTTTCATTATAATATGTAAGGGCAAGTATTGATTTATGCAATCACACGCGGAGAAATTGAATTATAGCCTAAGTTGTATTTCTAACAGATTTTAAAGGATAGAATGTATGGCTTTTTTTGCACTTTTTACATGATCCGGCATAATATTTATTGCGCAGATCCCAACATCCTTGCATTAGAATCGTTTTCCTCGTGTTCGCCATCCACAGTGATCTTCGAAGAATTTGCTTTTTGTTTCTGCTTGAGGAATCCGTCTTCCTTTAAGGATATCGCAGAATACTAGTCGAGTCGATTCTCCTTGCAGTGTTGGAGATAGCTGGACCAAAGCGTTGCCACGTGTATTGAAGGAGAGCACTGGGGCGGGAATCGAACTAGCGTCTTTGCTTCTTGATTGATTGCATCTCTAAACACTTCAAATCCGGATTAAATACGGTACAAACAGCTCGAAACATTGAATTGATATGGAGCCGAAGAAGTGGTTGCAAACACACATCGCGACCTAAGTTTAGAAAAATTCGTCGTGGAGAATCCGTCCTTGAAGATAGAGAGATCGCCGACGTCCTTCTGCTGTGCAAGACGTGCAGAAGAACTCGATACACACATCCAGGCTCTTTCGGATTATGTAAAAAAACTGAAATTCGAGAAAGTTCGACAAATGGGTGCCGTACGAATTGAATGTCAATCAGATAAATCGCCGTCTTGAGGTGTCCTCGGCGTCTCTTTGGCGCAAGCAGAACAGCCTATTTCCCAACTGCTCTGTGATGATAACTGAGAAATGAATTACCAAGGACAACTGACGACATTCGGCTAAGTGGCTGAACCGCAGTGAAGCTATACAACACATACGAAAACCTAAATTGCAGCAAATCCCATGGTGATCGCCTAGTGATCCGCCCGCTGAATCCGCGTCAGATGATCACGGTGATGAAAAGCATTCAGTGTTGTTTCGACGAAATGCATCAGAAATTTAAAGGCTGCACTAAGAATTGATGAAAAGGATGGGATCAATCCCCCTTCATGATGGCGCGCGACCACACGTCGCATTGACGATGGTGCAGTAGTTGAACGAACAGTTATGAAAGTCTACCTCCTTCACCATACTCATCGAACCTCTCGACTACCGAATGTAATTTCTTCAAGCATACCAATAGCCTCCTGTACCAGAAGCCTTTCAGAAGTCAAGCTAAGGCGAAAACTGCCTTCGGCGACTTTATCGAATCCAAAACACCCGAAGTTTTGCAGCTGAAACACATAAGCTTGTCTTTCGGTACATTAGAATATAACCGCTGTTTCTTCAGTACAGCAAGATTTTTTTCCCTCTAAGTCTAAAGACTGTAGTGCTTGGGCGTTCCCAGATATTCACCGACCCATGCAGGTTGGTGGAAAGTTCATCATTTGGGAACTGAATTTCTTAGAAAACAACTACTCCTACCATAAGGTTACTCTTAGCCAGATATGTGGATGAAAATTTTGCACTCTTTTGATTAATGTGGGAATAGAAGAACCTCCGCTGTACACCGTAGTTCGAGACTCATGAACGCCCTATAGATACAATGAGGCGATAATTCACAGAGAGTGTATATGAATGGATTAAATAACTCACACCAATCCCTCACTCGTATCCACTTTCGCCCATTAGTAGACCCTCCTAAGCGTTTTTTTTTCAAAAATGGATTTTCTATTCAGATATGCTTTGATCAAAGCTCAGGCAGACACAGTGCCTAATCATACTAGGTCACTAATGTACTAAAAAATCTCTCCAAAACTAAAGACTGAGGTATTATTTTATTTCTTTATTTCATTACAAGTTGACGTTTCGGCGGATTTCGCCTTCCTTAGAGCCTGGAAAGGTCACGTTGACTGCTATCTACATGGCCAAACACCTCCATAACCAAACAGAGAAAACGCTAAACCAAAATTTCGATCACATTGAACACAGAGTCTTTGCACACTCACCGCTTTCTATGAGCCTTCCACTTAATATGTTATGTGGAGACCAACCGCGCCCGTCTCTACCATTGGGGCAAATTATGCAATTCTGCGTTGCACATAAACGGTCGTTCAAGCGGTTACGAATTAGATGGCGTCTTAGATTATTCGGTAGCATTTCAACTGTCGTTACCGAGTTCTCTAGACCAGCCCTTCTTGAACAGCGTTTTATAGCTGCACTTACTTCATTTGAAATAAAGGGTAGGATAAACGGGACCTTATTGCTGCTAGAGTTATCGCTGGAGGGCCTGTGATTTCCTCTATACCTATCCCGAGCTACAGTTTCGTAGCCGCTGAAAATGGCTATTTGCCGCGCCAAGTTCCGCGACTCCTTTCTCTGCTCCCTTCCTGTGCACACGTTGGTAGCTGTTCGAAACATGTTTCTCACAAGCGCCCTTTTCGTGTGAGAGGGGTGAGAGAAAAGGTAATGAACTAAGATGTTTTTACTACTTGGCTTTCGGTGCCATTTCGTAACGTAGCCGTTTTCTGATAGGTTAATTTGCACGTTCAGAAATGGAAGCCAGTTTTCTCGTGGTTTCTCTCGGGTGAATTTAATATACTCTGACTGTTCGTTCAGCCACTCGAAACATTTGTCAATTTCTTCTTGTGTTGAACAAATGATCAAGCAGTCATCTGTATACCTATAGTAGAGTAACGGCCCGAGGTCGATCACTGGTGCTTCCACCTTAGACATATATGCAATGGCAAAGCTTGGTGCCAGTCGTTGTCTCATTGCCAACTCTCTCATTTGTGCGTAATACTTTCCGGACCATCTGAAGATTGAGCAGTTTAGGCACTCCTTTGAGAGTGTCATTAACTGCTGAATCGAGAAGCCATACATGTTTATTGCTCCTTCATGTTGTATAAGGAGCTCGCGAATGGCTTGCATAGCGGAGTCATTCGACACGTTTGTATAGAGGGCTGTGGCGTCGAAGGACTCCATCACGTACGCGTTGTTGGGTTGCGCGTTACGTAGACGATCCAGGAACAAATACAATTAATTACTAAAAATTAATAATTAATAATAACAATTAGGAACAATTACTAAAGTCTGATTTCAAGAAATGAAATTGTCGTTCAACAGTTTTCTTCTCTACACTTGCTTGTTAAGGAAATAGGGAAATCTTAAGAGCGGAATTCTCAAGAGTGTAATCCTCAACTTTACTTACTTAGTTGATACTTGAACGGTCCGTCCTCACTGGTTGTGCGGACCCCAGCATAATCACCATTTTTCGGAAGTGTGCTGGTTAAGCCATTAGGGTTCCCTGGAATCCCGAGGTCAGCCTGGCCAAAGTCTGCCTCAGGTCTTCACCACCACAGGTAGTCGCAGCCATTGTGGATCAGAGGGAGATTTACCATCATGCGGCTTCGATACCAGAACGATGGCGGATCCCGGTATTCGTTTACTCTTAGCTAAGCATCCTGATGGATACGCCAGACTCCTTCTCAGCTTGGGAGACCCTGCCAAGGAAACGAATCCCCAGCTGTACATCGCAGTCCCACACACAGAAGCACTTCCCAGCCACGATGATTCGGAAAGCCGTTAGGATGGTCCTCATTTTTATGGCAGTAAAAATTTCTTCTTTTCGAACTTCGTTACTACTGCTCTGCCATCACTTGTATCACCTGTGGTCCCATCGATCGTCGAGTGACTCAAGTGGGTACCAGTAAATCCTCCATTTTTCCCTGTCGCGTGCAAGAGTAGGCCAGTGGGTTCTGCTCGTTTTAGGGGCTCGTCGAGCATCATATCTTTCTTCTAGGCTTTTCGTAAAGAACTCTGATCATCGGATTAGTGGTCTTCCTGCAGTACGTTTGACATCCCGAGGAATCCAGCCACCAACAGCTCCTGTCCATCGGTTATCATTCATACGCATTACGTGTCCGGCCCACCTTGTCTTCGACTGTTTGGCGTATAGAACGGCATCTTTGATTTTTGATCGTTGACGTAGGTCGGAGCTTCGGACTCCATCCCTTACTTGTGTGGAACGGGATACTCCTAGCATCGTCCTTTCGACTGCGCGTTCGACGCATCTTTTCAACAGCCGACTAATGAGTTGAATAAATCCCAGTTTGTGGTGGTTCTGGGACTTCGGTTTTTGAATTTAGCTGCTTTTTCTTCTTTCCGCAAGAAATAGAATCCTGCACGAAGGAGACGGTTGTCTGATCCCGTGTAGAACTGACGTTGAAGAATGTATGGTCTTCTCTGTAGGACTTCTCCAAGTTCATGTGGAACGCTTCGACTTCTTCTTCGTCATAGTTTGATGTTAGCACGTAAACGCCGACACTGCCTACTCCTCTACTGTCGCATGTTCCGAGGAACAGTTCTTCTCCGGTGTCATAGACGGCGTTGAAATGGGTGGCGTTGCCGGTCTCGTCCCGGCCAGGCCGATGACGTCATACCTTATCATTCTTGCTTGCATGAGCAAGTTTTCTATCGAGAACTCGGATGCAAGTGTACGCGCATTGTAGATACAGATCGTCATCACAGTTCTTCGTGATCCAGGCAGCTTCCATTGGCCCTGAGATTTTAGCAGCCTCTCCTTGCTCGTCCCACCCAACACTGCGATATTGGGGGCTCTTTCAGAGTCAGGGGAATAAGGCCCGCTTTTTTTAAGTGTGTTTAGCATTTTTTTGATACCCACGCATAGCTTGCTGGGCTCTGAACGTGTGGGCTGGGTATACTCACGGGTAGCTTGCCAGGCTTTCCCAGAGTGGACATGGAGCTTATTTGTTGGAGGCGACTCCTAACCGCCTCCCACATACTTCCCTGTCACTTGATTGCAGACTTTTGGCCGAAATGACTCGTGGAATACAATTCGCATAAGTGAAAATGCACACGCACGCGTACGCATGAATACGCATAGCAAATACAGAATGTATGTGACAAATCGGCGCAGCAAAACAGGGAGTCCATCCTCTAGGTCCACCTGCGTCTCAGGGAGGCAAAGGTCGCTTTTGGTCCGCGATTAGCCCCTATCCGTCACCTGGGGACGCGCCACGTAGCCTCGCGACTAACCGGCTCGAGATCCCTCATATGAGGAACTTCGTGGATTGCACTGCCATGACTCTAAAAGAAACTCCCACTACTCACCGTATCCACTTCCACTTTTCTTCAGCTGACTCCGAGTAGAACCCTCGAGTGTTTATTTCCACTGCACTCCTATTGTCTGCTCAGCATTGTGTAACAAAAGCTCACCAGCACCTCCATTTTTCTATTCTCAAATCTCGTAGAACTCTCATGATCTTAATTCTTCATACTTTTTCAAGCTTTTGCAGTATCACAAGCGTCAACCTAACCAGTATATTATTCCAGGACATGGCGCGGCCGCGCCTACTCCTCGTTCTCTTTATGTGTATTTTACTGGCAGCTTCTTCAAAGTGAGCTACTTTTAATACGTTGATAACAAAAGAAGCAACAGATACAAAAATCTGATCCTTAAAATCGTTTCGCACTGATTAAACTAAGTTATGTGGACATCTTCAGTGATGTATCAAGTCGGTGCTTTTATCTTCTCCGATGTGTTACAAATTCGCATACCCAGGAAGGATGGGTGGTTTGGTTAGCCAAGAAAGCCGGCCGAACAGAATACCATAAGACTTTAAATTCCTTTCTATAATCCAACCCTCGGTAAGAGGGACGGCTATGGACATGGATGAGACCACAAAGCGTTGCGTAATTGGAAGATTGGGCCTCACTACTCCTACTACGCATCATGAAAAAATGGGTTCAGCCCATCCAATATTTCTGGTGCCAGAGTTTGGAAGCCTTCAGACATAGATAAAGTAAAATTATACCATACACAGCCTCTAGGAGATGATCATTTTAATTACTGCACCAATTTTAATGTCATTCAAAGGCCGCAGTTACACAGTTAATAGACATTGTTTCACCACTCAGAGCAAAATGCAAGCGCTCTTTTCTACGGTAGATTTCGCATGGAATATAAAGAGCAATGCCAATTCCAATCACTGATCTCTCCCTCTCCTTCCTCTTAGCGTCCCAGTGACGTGGTTGAAAATCGGAATTTCCGCTGTAATCACGCTATGCTTCCGACTTTGACTTCACAGTTTGCAAACGATTTCGATTCGTCACAGTAATTTTTTATGATGACACGAAATGGGCTATTTTTGAAACATTCAGCAGTATTCTTTATTAGAATACCAATCCGTTCCGTCTTCGGAAGAAAAATATACATTTAGTGGATGGTGTTGGATACAGGAAAGCAGTATGTTCAGGGCTTTGCCTTCCTGTATTAGCCTTTTCCACTGTTACTGCAGCCAAAGATGGACAAAGCTGACCCACGTGTTGAAAATATGAGAAAGGGCGATTCCGTGTAAACGTTATTTTTTTTTGTTGGTAAAACGACAAAGAATGAAGTTCTCCATATTACCCGCCTCTCAGAGACCCGCCATGCACTCGACTCATACCAAGAGTCGTAGAGGGAGTGAACGTACACCTACCTTATAAGATGAATTCTTAACCTCAGTGGGATGTATGGTTTGGCATCTGGGCGCCGGATCAAACCAGTGATCGATCCAGTGGGTATTTCAGGGCACCTTTAAACACTTCACTAGACGGTCTTCCTTTTTGGTAGTGTATAAATGAATGAAACAATGTCGCAGAGTTGTAGTTGAACGCGGTCGTTGTTGCCAATAGTTAACTTCTCGTTTACTGCTATGGTGACAGCGAACTACCTAATCTTATGTTTCAGCACACAGTCTGAATCGACGAAGGACAAGAAGAAGGGCATGCTGATGTCGAGCAACGGGCCGTCGTACATGAAGCGCACGTCGTTCCTGCTCAGGCCACAACGCACCATCGCCCTTCTTCTGCTGTCGTGACCTTCGCTACTACTACTACCGCCGCCGCTAAACCTTCTTGTACTCCATTTCACTTCTCACCACTCCGATAAAAATTTGTGTCAACAGTTTCATAAAGAAAGCTCCTCATATAAAACAAAGAGGAGAGTCCAATATTTAATGCTTTTTTCGAGAACGGAACGCTAGAAAGACTCCACACAACGCAGGAGGTTGGCGCAGGCGAATCGAATCACTTCCCATAGTAACGGAAAGTATCCCATAGGTTTCAGTAAAATTACCCCTTCAGTTGCAGTCTTCTCAAACACTGATCTCCCCTTCTTCCTGAAGAATGTAGTTCATCTAAAGTTCTCTGCCCTTGGTAACTATTAAGTATTTTTAGTGTTTTCTAGAATTATCAGTGTTAAACGCATTTAAGCAGTGATGCATGTTGAAAAATCAATAAATATAATCAACTCTAGACCATTATGAGTCCACCACATAATAACATTTAATAACAATAATTCATTTTCTATAAGGGTTCCTCTTTTGCAGATGTTTTTGTACTGTTTGATGTCTTCAGAAGAACCTGTATATGATTATTAGGAAGAGGAGGAGAAGCGTGGGAAGGTGGCGCAATAGTTAGCGGCACAGTGAACTAGGAAACACCGTGCTGGTTCGAACTTCTCCCAAAGTTCTCCTCCAGCTCACGCGGGAACGGCTTAGATCTGCTATCTTATGATAATCGTAAAGAGGACGGAATCCTCAAACGGCAACCAAATCAACACGCGGTGCCTCACATAGATGTGATGGCGAATCATGCGAAGTAGAAATAAAATGAATTAGTATTGATTTGGTATCGAAATCAATGCGAATGATAGTTAGCAAAAAAGTAGGAGCATCACTACCAATAACAGTGATTCGGAAAGTAAAGCACGGTGCATGTAGTTACTATTCGAGTTAATTCGCAAGCGGTCAGGTGCATTGCTTTTACTAAGCCTTCTCTGTACTCGGTCATATCGAGTCTGTATTCAAGCTTCTCCTTTGTTTCAGAATGGATAGCAAGAATGAGAAGGAAAGGCTGGATATCGGTTGTGAGTCGATACAGTGCTCTACTAATTCTACTGTCGATTCATCATTGAATCTACACCATAGCTAAAGATTCAGTTGTGTACATCACGGTGACACCAATAGTCGTCTAGTCGCGACCGCAGTTTTCGAATGTATGGATGAAGAGCAAGTCTCTTACGAATGTTGTTCTCGCAGCAGTCTTTTCTCCTTTACCTTTGTGGTGAACGCTTCATATGAAAAGTGAAACCGTTCAGTATTTTACGATGTTGTGTACTATCGATTTCCTTTTGTAACCAGAAAAAGCCGGAACTTTTTGTAATTTATTAGCACTATCGATTACTTGGTTCATGTATTTGTCAAAAATCACATACCAGTCGATTAGTACACCAACCAATTCAAAAAACTCGTATTGGTTGTGGCAATAAGCAAGCGACAACCCATGTGGGATGCACAACACTGAACGTAAGTGAAGAGAGCATTCGGCTTACACAATGGGTGACTCTATCCTTGCAGAAATTTGTTCGGTGAAAACAATTGGAACTGGCGTATCCGGTACTGACAAAACTCTGACCCATTTCAGTTCGGGAATATAAAGCACTAATTCTATTGTTCAGTTAACGAGTGCTCTAACATTTGTGTACGAACATATTAAATGTTTGATAAATTGGTTAGGAACCATATGTCACAATGTCACACGCTCACCTATGAAGGCTACTTCATTCGAACCAGCGCATGACACATTTAGTTGCTAATTCTGCCTGGGACATAGAGAAAGCATCAGTCGATGAGGTCGATGAGTGCCAAGGTTTCGCTAAAATATCATCAATACATAACGTATTTGAATTGTGCTTTATTGAAATAGCTTCGCTTCATTTGGAATGGCATATTCCAGTGCCGATAGATCACACCAAGCATAAGCAAGAAGTCAGGCGACAGAGAATGATAAAACGCAGGCGGAGGATGAAGGTATTCTCGAAAGCTCTCTTGAAGACTGCCAAACACTTCACAAGTAACATCTCCATTGGACCATAGATTATTTCGAACCTTGGCTGGATTATGTTAGCCCAACTAACAATGATAAGTAGCCCTCTATTCACTCATTCATAGCCTACAAAACCATTTTGAGTGTAGATAAAAGATGAACAACGGCTCCGCAATGTGCAAAAACACACCTATGGTGACAAAAACACACCTATGGTGTTATGAAAGGGATCAGTTCCATACAATGTTCAAGGCTTGTTTAACTACAGATGACAGATCGAGGCGACGACGTATTCAGAGATTCAAAAAATAGTGATGAAGAGTTCATAGTGAACGATCTGCCAGAGGAAGTCCCACAAGACTCGTGAGCAAGTTTTCATTATATTATTATTAACACTGTATTCAGCAGGAGTTATGAATCCTATTTTCGCTAAAGAGACATCGATGTATCCGGTCCTTCGAACTCAACTTGTTGATAATCGAGACGAGATCATGACAGATTTGTAGCAATTTTTCAACGAAACGACTAGCCATTGACTACGAAATTTTCAAATTCATACCAGGAAAGGGCACGTGTGGCGCAGTGGTCGGAGGAGTCCTGCAACACACACGTGAAATTGATACCCGAGCCTCGATCGGTGACCCACCAAGCTTCCCATCCCTCCGGGATCGACAAATTGGTACCAGGCTTGTCTGGGAGGATACCAGCACTGGCTCGATACATTGGTAGGCTTCCGTGAGTCACTGTAAGGGCCAGACATGCATTCGATCACCTCTCAGCGATGCTTAAAGAAGTCGAATGCATGGCGCATCTCGCGGAGATTGATCAACGCCGAGAGCTTTATCCTTTATCGTTTGTGATGCTTGATGGGAAGTTGAATGACCTTATTCGAAACTGTTTAGCTGGCTGAATGATCTGCTCGGACCGCCGAGCGCACAGATAAGTACTGTGCAACCGGTTGAAGCCGCGAATAGGTGAGTCATTTAAAACGTCACTTATAATGGACAAATTTTTCATAACAATGTCGTCACTGTGTCAGACTCCGCCAACACTAGACTGCTTTATTTAGTTCACCTGAAAAAGTGGATGCTGAAAAGCATGAAGAACAAGAGGATCACAGCAATCACGAATCAAGAGACAAATTCAGAGAACTACAACAAGCCCCTAAACCAGAATCGCACACGTCGTATTCCTTAATAGCCAAAATAGTGAACACGATAGTAAATCAACCGGCAAGTGAAAAAATTTCTTAAGTGAAGGGTTATCTATCCTACTCTATCCTACTTCTGCGTTTATCTTAGGTACAGCTCGCCATCCTTATTCTGGCAGTCATTATATTACAATGGTTTTACAACAGTTCAAGGAAAGGTTAACACTGTCCTACCATATCCTATGATCTGGCGATTTTGTACGATGAAATAAACATTGCGGTGCTAAATAATGCTAAAGATCTAGTAATCAGGACCATATTTGATAGCCATGTTACACCTGTTTTCTTCACTAAAAAAAATGAAGGATAAATCTTTCGACGTTGATTAATCCAAATAATCCAATGATATGCCAAATAGTTGTTTTCATTCTTAGAGGTGATTGCATGCATATCTGGCCTACGCAAGAACGTGAAGTGGCAAGTCGATGAATCAAGTCATTGCTGTCATCCACCGAGACAAATTCGGTATCAATTTGCCCATCTCGGAGAAATGAACGGCTTGGTGAGCACTGGGCTCGGAATCGAACCAACGACCACGTGTGTATTGAAGGGCATTGTTACCACTTCGATGCATAGCCCGCGGGTATCTTCATTAAATGTTGTATAACCCAGTCAGATAATCGCAAAAGCTATCCCTGAATGTCGACTTTCAGTGTCCAAGTACAATAGAGATGTTTCCGCACTCTCTTCAACGGCAACGCTCTCGGTAATTGGTGCACTCGTCTCCAGCAAGCATTTCTCGCTATAAAATAGATTGTTCACAAAAGAGCCCTTTTTCTTTTGCAAATTAGTAAGCATACAGATTCTTCACGGGTCACTTCCCTCCACTTCCCTCATAACATTCACGTTGGATAAACTAATATGGATTGTGTACAAATGATATATCAAGAGAACCCTCTAGAGAAACCTAAACCATTGGAAATAAACGCATTGCCAACCCATCTCGTCAACTTTGCCATCTCGCGCCCCATTTTTAGTTTGGCAGTGAGAGAACTGTATATACACATGTTCCACCACCAAAACTTATATGCTCTTTTGAACTCAACATAACATAGATGCCCTGATGGTAACAAGTAGACATACCTTATTCAGAGCTAGTTTAGTCGCAAAAAGATAACCTACTCGTAAGCACACCAACAAATACACATACACATGAACACTATAAATAAATAAATATATATATATATATATATATGGATATATACGGATCACTACGAACGGCTTACCGCCTCATCTTGGCTGTGAAGTGTTTTCAAATGTTGGGCTATGTGCAGTGGGGGCATCCATACTTCTGGCACGGTCTCCCAAGCTGAGTTCAGCGTTACTGCCAGAAATCCCAACTAAGAGTGAACCAGTACCTAGATCAACCACCGTCCTGGTATCAAACTTTTC
>MQTX01000127.1:119120-148302 GCA_009735665.1 Angiostrongylus cantonensis | reverse complement strand
ATCACATTGAACACAGAGTCTTTGCACACTCACCGCTTTCTATGAGCCTTCCACTTAATATGTTATGTAAGATATAAGTATATAAGACTGCTATTTTGATGGGACAGGCACATTACGTTTCCATGTGAACACTACGCGGTTGGTCTCCACATAACACATTAAGTGGAAGGCTCATAGAAGGCGGTGAGTGTGCAAAGACTCTGTGTTCAATGTGATCGAAATTTTGGTTTAGCGTTTTCTCTGTTTGGTTATGGAGGTGTTTGGCCAAGTAGATTGCAGTCAACGTGACCTTTGCAGGCTCTGAGGAAGGCGAAATCCGCCGGAACGTCAGCTTGTACGTAGATAAAGAAATAAAATAACACCTTGTGTTTGCTAAACAGAAGTAAAAAGAATTATTCCATCAGTGCCGAGGTTAATAGAAAGTCGGACGTGGGAGTTACTTAAAGATTTTCACATAGTGACAAATCTCCCTGTTCCACAGGGACGGCGATTGCTTGTGGTGGTGACGACTTGGGACAGGCTTTGGCTAGGCTTACCTCGAGACTCCAGGGAACCACAATGGCTAAGCCAGGAAAACTCCGCAAAAACGGAAATTATGCTGGAGCACCCCGCACAACCATTAAACACGGCCATCCAAATATCCCAATACACACGAATCCAGTTTTACATGGGAGAGCGATCTATGCAGTAGTCGTTATATATCGTCTAACAAATTGATGACTCTATTGTATCCACATGAAATATTAGTTCTCCAGTGCTGCGCAATCAGCGTGTATCTTGGATATATCAATTTGTCGTAGACAATCACTGTTTGCAATGAATATAGGACTAGTTGTAATCCTTAGGATGTGGAAGAACCTTCCCGACATCATCATGAAATGCTTATGAAGGAAATCTTTGTGCTTCATGTGTAGAGAAGAAATCACAGTAGTCATAGGGGATTTAGGATAAGGCGTTTCACGGATGAAGCACCTTCTACCCATTTGGATATGTTAAATGTGAGGACAAAAGAATAGTAGTCCCTTGCCCGTATAGGGGAACCTTTGCTACCCTAACCTTTGTTGAATATAGATAATGGGAGTGAAAACAGATAAGCATTGCCAAAATGGGCAAGCATTTCTAGAAATTGGATTAGAAATAACATATTTGAACAGCTCTGAGTGTAGATCTATGCAACGATGAAGTTGAAGAGGAAGGTGTAAAACGATGACCAACCCAATAAATGTTGACTTCGACGAACATATATAGGTTTGGAATGCAGAACGAAGACTTGCAGTCCGCAACACTTGAGAGGACAGATTTAAACGAACACAGCTGAATACTAGGAAAATTGGCGGCGTAGTACTCAACTGCAAAAATTGTGCGCAACTCAAAACGATGCGATTCTAAGTGACCCACTAAAGAACTGACAACTTAAAGCAATGTTGAATGTAATCTCCTCTGCTAAAAAAGAGACAAGATCTCCTGACGAATCTGAATACAACCATCTGGTGAGCACAGACGACAAGTGTAACGTTGAGATTGCCAAAACGTCCCATCTCAACCTTACTCTTATTTACTTGGATACATGGACGGACCGTCAATAATTGTGCGGGCCCCAGCAAAATCTCCACCTTTTCGGAGCTTTGCTGGTTTAGCAGTTCGCTAGAACCCTGAGGTTTGCCAGGCCACAGTCTGCCGTCCCATGCCGTTACCACAGTACGATGCCCTCCTTGGGGATCAGAGGGATATTTGCCACTAGTCACTATGTCACTAGTTTAGTGCTCGAACGGTGACGGATCCTGGTATTGGTTTACACTTAGCTAGGCTTCCTGATGGAAACGCAGAACTCCTCAGCTTTGGAAAGCCTGTTATGGACGGATGAACCCCTCGCCGTACATTGCATCTCGATAACATATCCCAGTAACGATGAGGCGGTAAATCGTTGGGAGGCCTAACCAACCTTGGATAGCACAAATCGACCACTAACAAAAAGCGTAGAAAAAAGTAATGCTAACCATACTTAAGAAAGGAACACATACATAGGTCTTTAGGATTCCTAGGGACTATTAATTTCAGTCGTTTAAGATCACAACAGATGAAAGGAACTAGCAGAAAAACTGCCATATAAACACTTGGCTGAGATTAGATGTATGGCAGACTTTTATATTCGAAACCATACAGCTCACTCCTCTTTCCTATTTGTCTGATACTCGTTGATGAGATCATATTTTATAGAAAAAGAGCTCAATAGACCTAATAGTGAACGCACAATATTGAATTGCACAATTTCATATATTTTTCAAAACATATTTTCAAGTGAGATACGTAGTTTATAAATCTTTATCATATACTCTAAAAAACTAAATTGCTTTACAAAATATTGTACATCGCCTCCGTATACAGAGAAACGTCAACTGGAATGACGAGAAAGATCACTACGTTGAGGCGAATTTTTCTTTCATCCTATTTAAAGCAGATCCCGCTTTGAACCATTCGATTTGTTGATCATTAAATGAGTGATTGAGATAAATTTCGATCTGAAATAATAAAACGCCAAGATATTTCAGGAACTAAAAACTTCTATGAGAAGCCGGAGATCCTTACGTACTTTCGAACCATCACTCTTTTTAATGACTGCTCGAAGCTGCTTTCCTGGAGCAAAATCTTTCAATCCTATGATGGAAATTTTATCATCAGAGTCGATTTTGTCGTAATCAGTAGGATCTGCGAAAGTCAATGGGAGCATTCCTTGCTTTTTGAGGTTCGTTTCTGCAAGCCTTTCAGTAATAGTAAGAAATCCATGTCAAAGAATAAAGACAATAATCAAAGGTCAGCCAGAAACATACCATGAATCCTAGCAAACGACTTCGTGATGATCGCTCGTCCTCCAAGATGTCGGGGTTCGAGAGCGGCGTGTTCACGACTTGACCCTTCACCATAGTTTTCGTCACCGATCGCTACCCAGCTAACTCCCTTTGCCTTGTAGTACCGTGCAGTTTCAGGAACAGTTCCAAATGCATCTGTGAGATGATTGCGGACCTAAACAATGAAGGTATGTGAAACTAGAAATCAGTTCTAGGAAATAACATGGTAGGAATAAGAAGCAAACAATATACTCAATGTAAAGGCAGAACACACCTTGTTCATTTCTCCATTTTCAGCATTGACAGCTGTCAGAAACAGGTTGTTTGATATATTATCAAGATGACCTCGATATTTAAGCCAAGGACCAGCAGCGGAAATGTGATCCGTTGTGCACTTCCCCTTTACTTTAATGAGAATAACCATATCTTCCAAATCTTTGCCATCCCACTTATTAAAAGGTTGAAGGAGTTGCAAACGCTCTGATTTGGGATTGACTTCAACCTGAAATGTGGTGAAACCGCAAGAGAAATTTTCAAGCAGCAGTCGAAGCTACATGTAAAAAACCTCGATGACCATCACAGACGGTTGATGCAGGTGAACGAATTAAGTCCAGAAGCAGTTGCTATCTCCGCACGTTTTACATATGTCGGGTCATAACAAAACCCGGTCTCACACGAATATTCTTGGTAATTCCTGTTTCTCACGTCCTCCATAACGTCTATACTTCTGCTTGCATTCCAAAGTTCTTGAAATATGTAATTCCAATATGTAGTTTAAGAAACTCCTACAGCAATGATTCTAATCAGTTTTAGGTAAGCTTTTTGACATAAATTTATTTATCCCTTTGATCTCCACAATACACAGACCTATGAATTCACGCCATGGCAAACTGCTATATAGAGAATAGTTAGTTAAAACCAGAGCAAGAACACACTGTCATATCAAAACCATATAGTCCATTCAAGTTTCTAATTTGTCTGATATTCGTCACCATTAGTCACGATTTAATGATTTTCACAACATACTTTAAGCGAGACACAGAGCCAAGGCATCTTAAAGAACTTTAAGGTGCTGAGATGCTTTTATAAAACTCCGCACCGCTGGTGTCTGCCGTAGCAAACGAACACGCTATTACTTTTTCTTAGGGCAAACGCGTTTACCAGCCCGCTATGCAAGTACTTCTCTTCGCCTTTTTCTTAACCGTGTTATTGGCCTGCTGGTGCTATCAGCAATTAAAGAACTTTGAAAGATATTATGCACTGCATCTATATGGGGAGAAGTACAATTGGATTGTCGAACATTGGAAATGAAATGACGAGAAAGATCACTACGTTGAGGCGAATTTTTCTTTCATCCTGTTTAAAGCAGATCCTGCTCTGAACCATTCGATCTGTTGCTCGTTAAATGAGTGATTGAGTTAAATTTCGATCTGAAATAATAAAATGCTAAGATATTCCATGAACCAAAAACTATGAGAAATCGGATATACATACATACTTTAGAACTATCACTCTTTTTAATGACTGCCTGAAGTTGCTTTCCTGGAGCAAAATCTTTCAATCCTATGATGGAAATTTTATCATTAGAGTCGATTTTGTCGTAATCAGTAGGATCTGCGAAAGTCAATGGGAGCATTCCTTGCTTTTTTAGGTTCGTTTCTGCAAGCCTTTCAGTAATAGTAAGAAATCCATGTCAAAGAATAAAGACAATAATCGAAGGTCAGCCAGAAACATACCATGAATCCTAGCAAACGACTTCGTGATGATCGCTCGTCCTCCAAGATGTCGGGGTTCGAGAGCGGCGTGTTGACGATTTGACCCTTCACCATAGTTTTCGTCACCGATCGCTATCCAGCTAACTCCTTTGCCTTGTAGTACCGTGCAGTTTCAGGAACAGTTCCAAATGCATCTGTGAGATGATTGCGGACCTAAACAATGAAGGTATGTGAAACTAGAAATCAGTTCTAGGAAATAACATGCTAGGAATAAGAAGCAAACAATATACTCAATGTAAAGGCAGAACACACCTTGTTCATTTCTCCATTTTCAGCATTGACAGCTGTCAGAAACAGGTTGTTTGATATATTATCAAGATGACCTCGATATTTAAGCCAAGGACCAGCAGCGGAAATGTGATCCGTTGTGCACTTCCCCTTTACTTTAATGAGAATAACCATATCTTCCAAATCTTTGCCATCCCACTTATTAAAAGGTTGAAGGAGTTGCAAACGCTCTGATTTGGGATTGACTTCAACCTGAAATGTGGTGAAACCGCAAAAATTCTTTAACCACCAGAAAAACTTATTATAACTGACTTCTCCAGAATTAGATGGTGGTTGGTATGTGTCCTGGCCAGGATTGTATCCATTCTTTGGGAGATCTACTCCTGTTGGAGGACTTAGAACGAATTTTGAGCCTTAACCTCGGAAAATAGAAACAATAACAATGTGGATGGAATGCAATCCCACCATCAGGAGCTGAAATTCCGTCTTTCCGCGGGTCGAAGTCGAGTGTTCCAACAATGGCCAGAGCAGTTACGATGTCTGGTGATGTGACAAACGCATGCGTAGCCGGATTAGCGTCGTTTCTACCAGTAAAATTTCGGTTGTACGACGTCACAATGGTGTTCTTCTCTCCCTTCTTGACATCTTGACGATCCCATTGTCCTACAACAATGGCACATCGCAAAATCAGGAAGTCAAGCTGCAGGTCATCTACTTTTCTGAAAAAACCACATGCAAAAAGCTGGATTGAGGAAAAATTGAACGAGCGTTATTTGCGTTTCTTGCATTCAAGAAACCTATGAATCTATGACCACATTTATGACTTCACTTAAACACTGAACACAGTTGTAGCTTTAAACAAACATTGTTACGAATGACGTCGACGAAATGCAATCTTTAACGTTTACTTAGGTACCATTCTTTTTCACAAGACTTTCTGTGAAATATAACTGTAAGAATGCTGATACATCAGCAAAACTAGAAGGCTCAGTGGGGCTTCGAACTCGTGATTATCCTTGACGTGCTCACGTGCCATCCATCACAACAACCGAGGCCCCAGTTTTGTTTTTCTTTACACCAGTTTTCTAGCTTAATTTCAGCCTAGCTGGGTTCAACCCCGATTTGTGCTCTTTATGTCGCTCCCGTTGATTGGTGATTGCTAAAAGCATCGTTAAGGCAAAAAAAAAAAACACTGACTGAGAGGAAGACAAAGCAAGTACCTCAGTGGTGCAATGGGTTACACTCGAGCCTCCGAAAAACATAATACGGGTTCAAAGTCTAGCCGAGATTCCCAGTTTTGCTCATAATTCTGTACCCTTGTAATTGACAAGATAGTTCTTTTTTGCCCATGCTAACATGACCGTTATCAATTTTGCAACTCCGCAATGACAAAGCACACGGCAGACTAGTTGGTAGCAATCTGTTACAAAGCATTGCAACTCTTTTCCTCATAAAACGGGAAAAGCGGGACCATGCACAAATTTAATGACCTTACCATAATATCAAAACTAACCAATACAAGGTCCGCAAGCGTTAGCAAGAACCACTCCTCCAAAATCTTTGAATATTTTGGAAATGCCATCCCTCTCAATGGTTGCACGAATTTGTTCAGATCCAGGGGTAATATAGAACATACTTTTAGCTTTAAGTCCTTTGTCGACAGCCTGTACATAACAGTTCAACTTAGAATGGTTGCCAAAATATTATATGAAGCGCAACTTTTGTTACCTTACATTTATAAGGGATCTTTAGATGAAAACGAGGAACCTTCTTAAGATGAAAATATTACGAATATATTGCTTAATAATATGACGACTCTTACTAATACAAATAGGAAGAAGTGGAGATAATCGAATAATGTTAAATGGTGTATAGAAAATACCTGCTTAGCAATAGATGCAGCTCGAGTCATATCTTCATAAGAAGAGTTCGTGCACGATCCAATTAAGCCAACTTTGACTTCTAGTGGCCAACCGTTTTTCTTTGCATTCTCGCCAAGCTTATCAATTGGCGACGCAAGGTCGGGAGTGAAAGGACCATTCACATGCGGAATAAGAGTATCCAGATTAATGTCAATAATCTAAGAAAAATTCAAATACTTGCGATAACAAAGCAAAGAAATTTAGTCAGTCTCACCTGATCATAGTGAGCTCCATCATCAGCAGTAAGGAGATCTTTATATTTACTAGCTTCTTCCGCAATTTCTCCACGTCCAGTCGCCTAAGCTTTCGAAATGTGGGGTCGGTTCGGTTAAAACGATCACATAACAACTTAAAAAATCAAAACACAGAAACGCGTACTTTAAGGTACTTCTTCATGTTTTCATTGTAGGGGAATACTGATGTAGTGGCTCCAATTTCAGCACCCATATTGCAGATAGTTCCCATTCCCGTCGCCGAAATCGAGTCAACACCAGGACCAATGTACTCCACTATAGCTCCAGTACCTCCCTTCACCGTCAAAATATCGGCAACCTTGAAAAATAACTCTAAAATACCATACATTAAAACAAACATCTTGAATCCTCTACCTTCAAAATGACATCTTTTGCTGCAGTCCACCCGGAAAGCTTTCCAGAAAGCCTAACTCCTATGACCTTCGGACATTTGAGCTCCCATGGAATGTCTGCCATTACGTCGACGGCATCAGCTCCACCAACTCCAATGCAAAGTCCTCCCAGTCCGCCTTGATTAAACATTTGCATAACTCATTTAGAAATTTCTAATGGGACTGTACACTAAGTTCAACACTATATGATTCCCTACCTCCGTTAGGCGTGTGGGAATCGGTCCCGATGAGCAAAAGGCCTGGGAAAGCGTAGTTTTCGAGTATTATTTGGTGGATTATCCCTGAACCAGGTTTCCAGAATCCGACGCCATATTTGTTCCCTGCTGATGAAAGAAAGTTGAACACCTCTTTGTTGATATCCTGAAGAACATTTAGATACTAACAGAGAAACAAAGACAAAAATTTCCCCCTTCAATATGGACATGTGAAGCTAGCGGATAACATTACTTTTTATATTACGCGAATTACACTCACCTTTGCTCTAGTTAAATCCGCGTCACCTCCTTTCTGGGCTACAATTAAATGGTCGCAGTGAATCGTGGATGGAACAGCAGTCTATAACATCTATAATAGTTAGGCCTAAAGCAGGGCACGAACTTGAAATGTCGCCAAACCCAAGATGATCGAAATTATACAAAAACCTAAACAAACTATCATCTTTCTAGCCTTTCAAACCTTTGGCAATCCAGATGAAATGAACTGAAGCATAGCCATCTGAGCAGTGGCATCCTGCATCGCCACTCGATCTGGTCGCAATCGCAAGTAGGAGACGCCTCGCTCAATGTGTTCGGTGGCCGGTTGATCTAGATGGCCGTACAGGATCTTCTCAGACAACGTTAATGGTCGTTTCAACCTATATGCATGTAGTTTTAGTTAACAACTTCAGCAAACCATGTTTGTTCTACTCACCGGTCTCTGACGATCTTAACATTCTGCGACAACTTCTCGTACGGTAAATACACATCCTTTTCGAACTTACTGATGGGCACCTTCGCCTGAACGTGCACCAGAATGATTTTAAACATAATCTTGCTTAAGTACGGTCTTGAGCAGTGACATACCCAACAGGAAATCGATGAATGGAAGAACCGGATGTGACCAAAATCAGCTAGCCTACGTAGCCTCAATACATACATCTGCAAAAAAAATCTCGTTTAAAATTTTGAGACGTTAGTTTTAATGTATAGGTTAGGAGAAGGATAGAAGGATGTATGGGAAGAAAGAATAGAAAAAAGAAGGAAAAAAGTTCAGGAAAGAAAGAAAGAAAAATGAAATCGTTATTTCGTGAATTAAAAAGCTCTGAAAAGTGGAATAAAGGTTTGGTGGAGGTTTTAAGATTTCTTAAGGAATCTGGCAAGACTGTACTGCGGACTGCTAGGACAACGGTCAGTAGTACTGCCTCCACAACTTCGCACAAGAACACTCATCCACACGAAGGCAACACAACTTATGAGCGACAAAGCCGCCCGTGGAGATTAAAGGACCGGTCATGCGCCAGTTTGCATTGGCCCCGATGCGGAAATTTGCCATAGAACTACCAGCCAACCCACCCATTTTGGGGACTTCTTGCTCAAAATTTGCTCAGTGATGTTCGATGTCGGATCTCCCGCTGGCCTCGCTGCCTTCAACGAAGCACTGTCCTCGCAGGCGTTCGCAACGGGGTAAGCTTCTTTCCTGGTGTTTTGCTCCTACCGAAGAGATGTCCTGACTTTTGGTTTGGATTAATTGTGGTTAAACAGTTTCCGCTCTGTTAGCTGTTTCTAGCAGATGTTTTACATTTTGGAGAATGAGAAAAAGTGCTGGTGGTGGTTTCGTGGTGCATATTTGACTCTTGGTGCACTGGAATGCCTGGCTTCACCAATCCATTTTTGGTATGATTGTAAAATGCTTGCATACTTGGATGACCCATCTTCACTATCTGGGCGGGCTTCAGAATAATTTTCATTTTTCGGAGTTCAGCTGGTGTGGCCATTGTAGTTTCCTGGAGTCCCGAAGTCGGCCCGGGCAAAGTCTGCCCGTGGTTGCGAAATGGTGATGTGAAACCTATATAGTATGAAGCGCTGCAAACTAGCCGTCACTATCTACCATTCTAGTAGTTCTATACACAAAGAGATGTCGCTAACAGCAAAAAATTCAAGTCGTCATGTTTTGCATTTTCATCGTCGTCTTTCGAAAGTTATTCTGATCGCTGTACATTGCGATAGTCGTCATCTGCATGACCGTACTTACCCTAACAGGACTACTGTTCTTTAGAAGATAATAGCTCCGAAGTATGACTTTAAAAGGAGTGAATGAATAGGCGTTGTCATACGTTACGTTATATCTGCCTTTACATACCTTTGATGTCTATGCAGGACTCTCAGTCCATCTACTCTCATCCAAAAAAGCGCTTGTAAAGCAAACGTTTTTGAGCAACAAAAGTTTGACACCTTCTGAGGCCACAAGAACTAGGAACTTCTACTTCACTATGAAGTAAACATGGACTAAGTGGTTTATACGATTTCCCGATAATGTAAACGGTTATGACAGCACCAAAGGAAGTAGTATATTCAGAAATGTCCAATACCGTTTGACTGCCTCTTCGTCTACTTTTAGAATTGGAAAAGTTTTTTTTATCCTTGGTACAAAACATCCGGTACTTTTTTAAAATAACTGCTATTAATTTTATGATAGCCAAATTAACTGAAAAATTGGAACTTTGTGGACTTGTAGAAGAGGCTTCTCCCATGGCTTTAAGGATGTAAATGGTCTTTCTGGATCGTCTTTTCAATTTCGAATCTGTTTAAAATTCGGATTTTACAACGAATTCAGGTCCACACATGTTTTCACAACTTTTTTTGGGAGTTGGAGATATCGCAGCAACTGCTAACCTAGACATTGCGTTGGGCGATTCAATAGTGTTAGACAAAAGCCAAATTCTTGGTGTACTTCGATGCTGGAAGCGCGGGCTTCGTTACACAAAAAGGGCGTATGTTTTGGTCATGCAGGGAAGAGAATTTTACCTTTGTGTATTGAGAGAACTCGTTATTTTATAGCTAATGGTTTGCTGATCGGCGTAGTGTTAATTCTGATTAACAAAGTTCACTATGAGCTGAGATATGCTCGTTTAAAGTTGCAAAGCGCAACTGTTTTTAGATGTTTAGGCACTGAAGTCAATACGTATATCAAGTAGGTTGCTTTGTTGAGTTCACGAAATAACTATATTGTATGAAACATAATTAGCGCTTATGGGACTACGGGACCTATGTTAGATTATACTTTGTTAGAGGCGTCTCGGTTCATTGTTATTTACTTAAGAAACTGCTTAGCATGGCCTTTATAATTCAGGCGATCTTTTTCCAATTTCAGGTCTGCTTGCTTTGTAAGATCATTAGGCATATAAGTGAAAATTATTGTTTAATCTGTTTTTGTTCTGTCATAGATAAGCTATTAACACTTGTGTATTTCGAACCTCTTCCGCTGTTAGTGTGGAGTAAGGGAACAAATGAAGAAATGACTTGAGATTATTACTTACTAGTTTAAAAATCTTGGAACATTAAATGATCTGGTGATTTGTTGAGTGGATAAGAAGCGCAGTGGTAGTGATGTCGATCATCACGAGCACCGTTCTTGTGCGACTCCACACCGAGCTCAACAAGCCTGTCATCACTCTGGAGTCGGTAGTTTGGTAGCAAACTTCTCTGAGAAATATTCATTCTCTACAATTCAAGTGAGAATGTTTTATCCCAGTTATCTTAGGAGTCCAGGAAGAATGGACTCCATAAGCATTCAGCGGCATTCAAGTCGAAAGGAAAATCTTCAACCAGCAGCCGAATCCGTATGCAAAAGGTTAGGAGACCTTCGGGGTTGATCAGTGAGAGGGAACTAATTGGATACGAGAAGCGCTTGAATTCGCACAGTAGGTGTGAAAATACAAGTCGTCTAAAAAGGATGAATAACTGCGCTATGCTCTAGAACCTTATTTTATTCCTCATCCATTAATTGGTAGCATGCGAGTAGAGGTATTACCGTTCTGCTATCTGAGAGGTTTCTAGTAATCCTATTCATAAGCATGTTGAGCAATTTCGCAGCATACTTAACAATTTCTTTCAGTTTTGTCCTATCGAGGGAAGATAGCACGCTTTTTGATGCTTTCTCGACGAATCCATGTCCGAAAACCTACCCGCATATAGCCCGCTGGTACAGAAATATTGCAAGTTACAATAAGAACGAACGTAGTTCATGGCCCTTTGCTGATGGTTTTGAGAAGGCAGATGAAGAGAAGGTATGTTTCTAAAATTTATTGGGGTTATTGTATTTCGTGAACAATTATGTATCATTTAGCAAATGACGACGGAGTTGGTTCTACTTTCTGTGGTTCTATTTGATCTCGACGGTACTTTTCTTTTTCAGGAAAGCGATATTGATCTTTTCGGGTCTGACGATGAAGAAGATCTAGAGAAGCAAAAAGTCGTTCAAGAACGGCTGAAGGCATACGCAGAAAAGAAGGCCGCGAAACCTGGTCCTATTGCGAAGTCGTCTGTCATTTTAGATGTGAAGCCATGGGATGATGAGACGAATCTGGAAGAAATGGAGAAACTCGTTCGTGGTATCGAGATGGACGGTCTTGTTTGGGGTGGAGCGAAACTGATCCCAATCGGTTACGGTAGGTGTTGTGTGGCCTTTTGCAAATGTAAAGACAGTTCTTTGACAACAAAAAGTTGTCTCCAGAATAAGCGCGATTCGATAATCTCTTTTTTACAGGTATCAAGAAGCTGCAGATAATTTGTGTTATCGAAGATCTAAAGGTATCCGTCGATGACCTCATTGAGAAGATCACCGGTGATTTCGAAGACCACGTCCAGTCTGTCGACATTGTTGCGTTCAACAAAATTTGATGTTAATGTTATTTGAAGAAATAAAGTCTTATTTGTCTCGTGCACGAGTTTAATTTCACTTATTTTTTTGGTGGAATTTGTTACTGTATCACATCGGTACTTTAAAAATAGGTGACGCCAACAGAGATACGTTGTTCTCCGTAAACCTTGTGTGGGAAGGAGTCCATCCATGATGTCCAGAGATTCATTTGTCTCATATGAACTATGTACACTACACAGTTCATTGCACGACACTGTTAGCATGTTTGTATTTGAGCAGTAAACCACTAGCGGAATCAAAATGAATAGATTGTATTGGTTATGTGGAATGGAAGACTGGATTGATGAACGAATAGTGATCCTACGTACTGGTATGGAATGAGTGATATATCAGCTTCGTATGTTTGAGAGCACCTATGCAGAGTGTTACGGGGTCGATGATGACTATGGAATGCGTTCGGTTGCTATACTTTGCTAGGAAGGATAACAAGAACGATGTCACCAGTCGACGACGACTATAATATTGCATAGTGGTAGTGTAACAGACGGTGCATAGAGAACAGTGTATGAATAGCATTTTAGTGATATGACGACATAAAGAAATAAGGAGCGTTTAGCCCCTAATCTGGAAAAACACTCACTCTGGCAGTAGCGCATCGAAGAACCGCACTATGGAATGCGCTTCGTGTTGAGACGCACCATGATGGCCATCGAAGGCCACCTACTGAAAACATCATAGATTGAATTACTCCATCTATGCAAACTCCAGTGGCTGTTCCAATGAAAATGTTATGCCTATCCATGAACTCACAACCGTAAATGGACTACAAACTGTGTGCAAATTTAGTGTGAGATCGTCGGTAACTGCCGTTTCGTTTGGAAGAAAATAGTAGAGAAGAGAATGAACCATTAAAACTTCATCATGCTGTCCCACCTACCAGCAAGTGTACGTCATAAATGGCTGCTCTCAAGACACTAAGAATCGGGAGACAGTGCTTACACAGCTCAAAGGAGAGCAACTAAAAACGATAGGCATCGCACCCGAACATGGGGAAGTAACGCGAACCTTCGTCTAATAGAGCCTACAATGGCCAGAAAAAGGGAGCCGGTGTCGTCGCGAAAACTGAGTCAAAACTTGAACATGTATGACGCGAATCTACAACAAAACCTGAAGAATTACACTGAACGCTACCAAACGTTGAGGAAGAGTATAAAAAATATACCTTCCACCCGAACATGAATCTTGATGAAGTCGAATGCATGGCGCATCCCTCAAGGATTGATCAACGCCGAGAGCTTAATCCTTTATCCTTTACCTTCCACCTACTCGTATGCAACTGGACCTTAATAACAGAGGATGAACCACACGTCGATCTCTGACAAATCTAAGACATTTTTTAAAATGACCCGTTATCATATCTACCGTGCGAATCCCAGCACTTCTTTGCATTTGAGTGGGTCTTCAAACATTTCCCGTGTTGTTTCGGTGCTGCTTGAGGGCTTCATATTTTTTTTTATGAATTTCGTAGAATGCTGGTCGAGTAGATTCTCCTTGTAATCTTAGAGATAGCTGGACAAGGCCGTTCCCATGTGGACTGTATGAGAGCGTTGAGGAGGGGAACTATCGCTTTTGCTTCTTGATCGATGGTGTCACTAATCATTGCGTTACCCTTTCCAAGGACATTTATATGCGAGGAAACTCACAATTTCGGTACAATTATGACCAAAAGAACATGACAACTTGTTGTTAGAAATACAGCAGAAGGAAGAAGAGGCACTGCAAATACAGCAAGATGACAATGTAATGAACAAGTGGGATCAATATTGGAATATTGAAAAGCAATCTCAATGCTGCTGTCACCTAATATTGAGAAACTGACGATGACGAAACAGTCAAACTGGAACAATTCTGGACCACAGGGTCTGCCGGTACTGAGGAATTTTCAAACTCCAAAAAAGGCTGACAGATCAACGGGTTTGGGAAAACATCAACAGAACCATTGAAAGATGACTAAAGAGATATTACGTTCATCTTTCTTCGAAAGAATTACCACCACCATTAGTCGACAGGGGCGCGTGTGGAGCAGTGGTTGTGGTTGCAACACATTATAAAAACACCACTAAACTCATAACAGTGTATGACGCATCAGCGCACTACAAAAGATGCTCATCACTCAACTCAATCTTGCACCGGCGACCAGTTATCCTTTCTCCACTGTTCGGGGACGTCCTTGGCTTCTCAATCTCACAAATCGCGGCTACTTTAAAGGTACAGAAGGTTTTTTTTAACTCGGCTCGACTTTATGAAGATGACCACGATACCACAAACTGCTTGTGGTTACATGATGCAGGTCACCACCTTCTTCGAGCAGCAATGAAACTCCGCTATTCACCAGTGTAATCTCTGGATTAAACACATCAAACACATCACCATTCCTTCCAGCTGGAACTATCCACTATCATGTCGATGAGTACAGATGCCCACTTATTGCCAGAACTAGAACACAACGTATACGTCGAAAACCTTATTTTAGTCGTCGACGACTCGTAAGAAGCATTACAAGTCTACTTACCTATAAAACAAACATTCAATGACCATAACATGAATATTCGCGAATTCGTTTCGAATAATGCTGGTCTGATAACGAAAATAGCCAGTCATAATAGAGCAGCGAACAAGCCGCCAAAAATAGTGGGAATCCCTTGGAACATCAACTCCTATTGACTACAGCTGTCATCAATCACAAACCATCAACGCATCACTGAAAGAATGGTGCCTAATGCGTGTCTATATTATACAACCCCATGGGTTTCCTACTACCTCTACTCCATAAAGCAAAAATATTCTTACGCAAGCCATGGAAAAACAAGTCCAATGGGGCAATATCCTAACAGAATGCCCCAATGAGAAATGGATGAGCATATTTAGAGAATTGCAGGGTTTCACAAAACCTTCACCCAGCTACTTTGGGACAAAAAGTACGAGCAACATTCTAACAACCTTTGCTGACGCCAGCATGTAAGGTTTTGCCACCTACGTCTATCTACGATCATAAAGTTGAATCAACCTTGTTATGGTAAAAAGTAGATTCGTTTCGCTAAAATCTACACTAACCATCGCGGAAATAGAAGTAGATGTGGTAATGCTAGCATTCTGATCGACAAATGCCATACTGACTCAACTTCGAAGTACACTAAAAAATCAAAAAGTCTTTATCTTTTCTGACTTGGAGGTTATATTAGCTGAATAGAATATATACTGCTGAAAAATACTAATCTCGGAATACTCATCCGACTAAGTAGAATCGATAAACTTATGGAACACATATAAAACATCGATTGTCGCATCCTCTCCTGTTATAAACAAAGGATAAAGCTCCCGGCTTTTATCAATCCCTGAGGGTTGCGCCATGCATTCGAATTCATTAAACACCGTTAGATTGAATGCATATCGATTGAATTGCATATCTAGCTTTTACGATGACTCGCGGTGGCCTACTGATGTATCAAGCAAGTGCTGCTATCCTCCCAGACAAGTCTGATACCAATATGTATTCTTTCTTTGATGAGCTTACACGAGGTTGATAAAAATATTTATTACCGGCTAACGTTTCGACGTCTTCGTCTTCATCAGAGCCGATGATCCGAGTTGATGGTCCACGCTTGTTATTCGTCTCGATGGAAAGAGATGGAAAGTCATTTGCAACACTTTCCAATAGATGAATATTTAGGCGAGAACTGATATGTCCGATGATTTCTCTTCGACTGGAATTATGTAACTTTCTATACTTGAGAAATAGCAAAGCATATCATTAGTGCTTCGCTCACACAATCTGTAAAAACAGCTAGTACACCCAAGGAGTGCCCACAAATGGTTGAAATAGATAATCACAGAGAAGACATTAGCAGTTTATTCACCTCATAAGAACCTGATCACCATCTGCAATCCATCTTTCTTCAATGTTTAATGCTTCCCCAAATTAAGATTCGTGCTCTGAAATCTCCACATAGCATTTCAAAAACAGCCTTTAGAGGATAGAGCAATGAGACGGCCCCAACGGGAGAATTTTAAAAAAATTGATAACGCTCTCGGAGTTGATCAATACATGAGGGATGTACCAAGCATTCGACTTCATTAAGTATCGTCGGAGGTGATATCGTCGGAGATTGAATGCATATCTGGCCTTTACAATGACTCGCGGTGGCCTACCGATGTATCCAGCTAGTGATGCCATCCTCCCAGACAAGTTTGGTATCAATTTGCCGATCTCGGAGGGATGGAAGGTTTGGCGAGCCATGGGTGCGGGGATCGATTCCATGTGTGTGTCGCATCCAATCTACTGAAGTAATCCTTCCAAATGTGGTGGCTCTCTCGAACTTCGACACATTTCCGATGACACCGTTTTCTACTGTTGCGGACCTGTTGGTTCTTCGGCAATAAACGGTAATGTTTCGAGAATCAAAAGGGAATGAGAACGTGATAGGACTACAGAAGAGACTGTGCTCTATTGCTGGGCAAATATGATAAGTACACTATTATTTACTACATACTGCTATGCTCTACGACACAAGCACACTGCTGTCGGAAGTTCGAGTACTTTGCGGCTTGTTGAGCCTATCTGATTTATTATACCCTCCCATTCGTACGACAACTGTGATTCATTATGGCGACTAGAAATGAAATAACACTCAATTTCTAGGAAAACTGCAGGTCAGAGAAATCGTTCGAGAAAATGCCTTCAGCGTATCTTTAAGTGCAGCATGGAGCTTTTCAAACTTTACGACTGGCATAACATCAGAGTTTGAGAGTTTGACTGATCACAGGAAGTGCAGGGAAATGTGTGTTTGCGCTAAAATAATCTATCAGAAGCAAAATGACCTCTACACAGTTCATACTGATGACAATTTTCCAATATTTATGATACTCATGGAAGTGAAGTCGCCGTGTACTTTTTAAACAAATATATGTGAACCTAGGGAACCACACGGTGCAGTGGCTAAAGGTGTACTGCTATTTACGCTCGATAGGTCGCTGATTCGATTCCGGAGCCTGGGCTCACCAAGCCCTCCACCCCTACAAGATGGGTAATTGGTACCAGACTTCTATGAAAGAATAGCAATACTGACTCGATGAATCGATAGTCTACGGCCAGTCATCATATAGGCGAGATATGCATTCAGTCACTTCTGTATTGTCTGACGAAGTTGGATGCAGGGTATAACCCCCAGAAATTGATCTAAAGCTTATGTCAAACTTTATTCATTCGAAATAAAAACCGCTCCTCAGCACTCTAAAGCGGGAAAATTCTAATTTTTCAAGGCAACAAACGTAATCTCTTCTCCTATTTTTATGAAAGTTTGTATTTGGAACACAGCAATGACCGAACAGTCCCGACTTTGCAGCAGAAAAGGCGATTTGCACCAACTTTACATATTCAACAACAAAGAAATGGTAATTTTCCTCAAACCAACAATGTTTTTCTTGTCGAGGGCAGTGTTTCGAGCAGCAAATAATGAAACACTGAAAAAATGGTTGTCTCCGAACGCACCTTTGGTATTCGTAGATGCCGTTGTTGCATAGAAAAATAACTTTCTATTGCATGATTACTTTTTGAAATATAACTTTATGGAAAATAAATAAAAATAAACATGCCAGGAAATCTATACACACTTTTGGATCGATAGGGCAGGATCTTTCTACAAGTTTGTCAAGTCCTGAAGATTCAGATACTGTAATTATAGAACGATTACCGGCAGATATGGAAAATCAGTACTTACGTGAGCATGTTGAACATGTAAATACTATTGAACAAAGAAGATGAAAACGATATAAAAAAGGAACTTCGTGAGAACATAAGAATGTTTCAGGCATGAAAACATGTCAACGTTGCCACAAAAATTAAAAACAGTACAAATTTAAAGAAAAAAAAATCACAACACATGATCGTCAGAATCCGAATTTCCTCCTCCATCTAGCAATCTGCAAATAATGTAAGCAATTTCAACCAATTACGCGGACAAGTGTAGCAAATGCCAAGTCATACTTTAGTAAAATTTTGACAGCAGAATCATTCTACGCACAAATTATTAATTATTTAATGACTGCCTCTTTTGAGTATGCATTCACACAACATAGACATCTTAAGTACTAATGAAAAGATAAACACCTGGGTCTCCTGTTACTAGATCCACTGATCATACTCGACGTTGACCCTAACAATGATCCCATTTTACTCGATATAACAGACAAACGAGAACTCGCTCGGAACACCCCGGTACCATCCAAACCACGATGAACGTTTACCTGTAAAATATGTGGTGTCGTTCACCGCAACGATTTCAGTGAAAGAAACGAAACTATTAAAATGATTACAGAAACTCCAAAGGATGTTCACCTCGAAATGACCCGCTTCTAAAGCTTTTGCATGTCTCTTGAACTCACTGCAGTATAAAGAACCATAAGTTGGCTTCCTAAAATTTGAAAATTCCTTTAGAAATTTTGCAGTAATGCTTTGATGCTTCAAAATCGTACCTATATGTTTTCAAGAGTAATGATGACGTCACAACAGAAACACTACTCAGCGCCATCGCTGCCGCAGCCATCCAAGGTTGTAGCATAAATCCAAACGGTCGAAAGACTCCTCAAAAACCAAACGAAAACAAAGTAGCATACAAAATCAATGTCCTACGTATTTGATTTATACTAAAATAATTTAAACTCACCAGCAGCAATTGGTATACCAATTACGTTATACACAATGGCGAAAAGAAAGTTCAGCCTGATTCTTCTCGTAGTTTTCTTTGACAGCTGTATTGCAGCCACAACGTCAATCAAATCATTCTGAATGAACGGTAGGAGCATCAAGTATTTACGAGAACGGTAGGATTAATAACGCGTGAAATAAGCAGGCATTTTAAAACTAGTAAAACTCACTCTCACAAGCACGATATCAGCACTTTCAATGGCTATATCGCTACCAGCCGCGATAGCAATCCCTACATCGGCTGACGCAAGAGCTGGCGAATCATTCACGCCGTCTCCTACCATGGCAACTCGTTCACCAGCATTCTTAAATTTAATTTTAGTGTCTCACGCAAAGAATAAGGCCTTCGGCGTTAATCAATTTCTTAATAATGCGCCATGCACTTGAAAAATTGAGTGTCGTAGCGGTGAATGAATGCGAATCTGAGCAATAGAATGACTTGCCGCGGCCTCTCTATGTACGAAGTCGATGCGGTTATCCTTCCAGACAAGCAGGTGCTAACTTGTTGTCCGATGATGGCCGGAAGACATTGGTGGCTTAGTAGAACCAACAATTTTTTGGGTACTGCAGAGGATCTCTGACTGCTACATGCATTGTGTCATCTGCATTAACAACAAAACTGTTGCTAACCGCATTATTCCAACGAGCATCGACAAGACACCCTCATGTTCCTGTCGAGCCACTACTGCGCAGTGCATTCTGTTCACTTTATGAACGCGAACAGCATCATACTTTTCTTTCCTTTCATTATTATTGTTTCTGGTGAGGAGGTAACCAGAGATAGCCCGCCAGTTTCTTCCGTGTCATAGTTTTATTCTTATCTGCACGTTCTTGTAGAAACATCGAACAGTTTTAAACAAAGAAAACCACAATGAGCCCATGAAGCACTACACGTCCTAGGAACAACCATCACCATGATGAAACAGTAAACCATTGAAGGAATTTCAGTGGGCAAAGTAAACTAGCCACTAAAAAGAAATCTGGATAAAAAACAAACAAACTTGTAACTGATGGATTTTAGCTTGCTTCTGGTTCGGCAGTACTTCGGAAAATACATCGGCGATGCCAACCTTTGAAAAACGTAATATAAGGAAATTTTGATTCAGAAATTCACAATAAGATTCCAATACCAATAATAAACAACGAACAACATACTTGTTTAGCTGTAGAAGCAGCTGTCTTAGAGTTGTCGCCAGTTAACAGTACTACTCTCATTCCCATTTGGGTTAAAGCCCACACAGCCAAAGATGCTTCTTTTTTAACTTGGTCCGCAATCGAAATTACTGACACGACATCTCCTAGAGAAAAATGCATGGGTGAAAATTATAATCCATAGCTTCAACTTCTAAAGTTAAAGTTAAAAAACTTTACTGGTCCTTTTGAATTTAATGACTCAATGAACCACTGTTACGTTTTGTAATGTAGAAAAACCTGCCATTAATGGCGCAGAGCACGGAAATATGCCCTTTTTGCTGTTCGTTGGCTATCACTTCAGAAATGACTTTGTCAACAGCTATAGTGTACCTTTCCATCATTTTTTCACTTCCAATAACAACCTCATAGGTATCAGAATCTTTGTTGGCTCTCGAGATGGGAATACACGACACCTTAAAACAGGGAGTAAATTGTTACCAATGTGCTATAGAGAAACGTGCTACTATTAAACTCACCTGTTTATAATGAATAGAATCGAGTAGAACAATTTCTTCACCTTCAGAAAGAACAGGTGAGCTCATAGATTTGAGTGAAGCGAGGGACTTTTTAACACCTGAGACTTTACAGGACACACCATGACCAGAAGAAACATGGAACCGAGATATAGCTGCCCATACAGGCTCTTGCAACCACTGAAGAAATGGGAAGATATGTTGGTATGTCCCTATCAAAAAAAAAAAAAAAACTTAAGCACGAAGAGCAAAGTACTTTTTTCTACAACGTATCTACCCAAAAAAGGCGAAAAAATAATTTCTAGATATTGGAATCCCGAAAGTGCAGATGTAGACAAATCTTTACATATCCACGTAGATAAATTTTAACACATCCACGAGAATGCCGGTTTTTCGACAACTTCGGGCAATTCATTATAATTAGAGTAGTCGAAAATTAGAAAACTTAGGAAACATACGGAAGATCTCCAAAGAGATATGCAGTTTTTTTTTTCCAAAATACCGGCTTTTCATTAAACTCTATTTCTACATGACCCGACATCATACATTTTGCGGATCGCATCACTTCTTGCTTTCGAGGTTTTCTCCCGAGTCCATCGCCCACAACGATTTCCTGATTTGCGCGTCAGTTCGGCTTCTTGAGAACTTTCGTCTTCGCTATGAATGTCAATGATTTCTGGTCTGGTTGATTCCTCTCGAAATTCTGGGATACCACTGCTAGAATGGTCCCACATGGATTGGAAGGAGTGAACTGCTCTAAGAATGTCTGGTGAAAATTTCACGAGTTCGGAGAGATGCGAAGTTTGGTAGGCCCAGTGGTGTGTCGAACGAGGGCCTGAGTTGGCTGGATCTCGCTGTAATGAAGGGCATCACTGCACTATCCTCCTAACTACTTAGCTAAACTCCAAAAAACTTTCACACAATGAGAAATAAAATCACGAATGCATTAAACAATGCCATTCTGGAGATACTCTGGATACAGACATTTCAGCGCAATCCAACTGAGAGTCCAAAAATATCGAACTTTGAATAGAAAGACAAAAAGTTTACGGATGAAATCAACTGACCTGTTTAGCGAAAGTGGTAATGGCTGTCCCGATTGGATGTTCTGATTGTAGCTCTGCTGATCCACATATAAGTGCTAGCACTTGTAGTGGCATATCCTGTGGTGACCGCATGGTAAATATGGAAACCACTCGCGGTTTTCCTTCAGTAATTGTGCCAGTCTTGTCGAAAATCACGGTTGTAACCTCAAAACCTCAAAATAAAACAATAAAAGTGAAGAGTATGATATGGCTGAAAAACCTTATGCACAGACTCCAGAGGTTCTCCACCCTTGATGAGGATACCATTTGTGGCACCTACTCCAGTACCAACCATCACAGCAGTGGGTGTGGCCAGCCCGAGACTACATGGACAAGCAATAGCTAACACGGTGATAGCTGCCTCGAATGCCACCTTCATAATACTTTCGAAACGGTTGGTTGCAGACTGGAAAGTACATTTGAATTTGAATTGCTTAGCACTGTACGAATAAAGCATATCACAGTGAGTGCAAATTTATAAAAAAAAAAGTTCACTCCAGTAAGAAAGTGCTTACCAGAGCTATATACTCCTGTGACATATATCCGATTACTATCCACGCAAGGAGGGTAAGCAAAGCCAAAAAAATCACACAGGGGACAAAATAACCCGCAATACGATCAGCCATTTGTTGAATTGGAGCCTAAAGATAAACGGCAAAGGGTATTTTTCAACCTGCTTTTGGTCAGTCTTGAAAAAATCCCTTTCCACAAAGTGGACCTTCGTAAATAAGCCAAACAACAGAAAAACGCTAACTTTGCTCGTCTGTGCTTCCTCGACGAGTCGTACGATTTGAGACAAAGTAGAATCCTGACCAACATGAGTTGCTTTTATAATAAGAACTCCTTTTTGATTAACGGAACCTCCAATAGCCATACTTCCTGAAATTTCCTCACTTTTAATATTCCTCATTTAAGAATTGCTAAATTTACCTGGTACCTTCACTACTGGCATTGACTCTCCAGTAATGAAGGATTCATCTGCTGAGCTTTTCCCGTCCACTACTATGCCATCCACAGGGACTTTCGCACCTGGCACTACTTTAATAAGGTCGTTACGTTGCACCTGGAATATGGAAGCGGAGATATGAAGAGTGAGAAATTAACCCCTACCATAAGAGCAACAGTACATTGAAATTTCAGTCAGTATTTGGAAAATGTCAAGAAGATTGGAAATATTTTCAAAATCTTGTCTCTAACGTTTTTTTATGCTCCTCACATAAATCTCACAAAGATTATCTTACCAAAACATATTCGTCTACTACTTTCTGGGTATTAAAAACGTCTTTACGATCACGGATAATGTACTTTTTAGAAAAATTGCAAAATGCACGACCGGTATGATGTGTATAAATGACGACCGTTCAATGAGAAGAGTGATGCAGTGGACCAAATGACGACGAAATCGCCCCAATGGAGACCGCAAATGAAGATGAATGGTTTGTAGCTTGCGTCAACAAATTGCATTCGAAACTTGATACATTTGCTAATGCATGAAATACAGACGACAGCCCAGAAAATCAAAAGAAATTGTGCTTGTGCTTGGACAATTCGAAAAAGTAAGGATATCCAAGAGAACCAAATAATGATATATTTCCTTATCAAAGTCAAAGAATAATGATTTCTCCATAGGATGTGCCGTTTGAAAAACCTTACCAATTCAATATTAATTCCCATTTCTGATGTAATATGCCTCTCATCGTTCATAGTGACAAGCGTGGCTTCCTTCGCTTGAAGGGACATTAAACGACTCAATGCTTCAGAAGTCTTCCCCTAAACGATGTACCTTAACAACACGAAAGCTTTAATGAGTTTCAAATGTAAAAGCACTTACCTTTGCTTTGTGCTCAAGCATACGACCAAGAGAAATGAACACAATTAGCATGGGTGGAACATCGAAAAACGTCATTGGACTTGATGGCCATCTAAAACCAATCTCTAGCAATTTTATAAAATGCAAAATCCACACAATGAGCAGTGCAGAAATACGGAAGCCACAGCATTAACTGAGTAACCTCAAAACGAGCGCTACAATGAGCACAAGTATTGAATATATAAAAGCGATTGTCGTAGCCAACACGATCAGAACGTCCATGTTCGTTTGGCCGTGGCGTAATGCTTTCCATGAGGCAACGTAAAAATAGCGACCACCGATGACCTATAACGCCTCAATATCACTTAGAAATTCCATTATAAAACGTTGCAAAGGGAAACACGATATGACAATAATGCATGGAAAATAGGATGTGAACGTGAACTTGAAAAGCCACAGAACATCCTCAAGTAACTGTTCTAGTTGTTCCTACCTGCACTGGAGTACATAGCAAGAGCAGAAGAAGGTTATCAAGCGAGAGAGCAGGTAAAATCACAGGTGTTTGTTTTTCAGGATGCATAGGAGTGTGTAAAATCCAGTGAAATATTATCATGATAAGCATCACAGGCACTCCAAAAATCAAGCTTATAAGAAATGTTATGCGCCACCTGAACGACAAACACCATCTTACAAATACTATTACAACAATAATCAATCAATTATTAGGTGGGAACTGTTATTTATATTTATATTTGTATACAATGTCTACAGTATGATTAACCAAATTCAAAATTTTATCACTCCTTGCTCATTATTCCGCAGTTGTTATGAACTTCTCCACATAGCATTTACTTACTCGGATATTTGGATCGCGCGTCCTCACTAGGTTGTCCAGACCCTAATACAATCTCCATTTTTTCGGAGTTTTACTGCTTTAGCCCCAGCCTAAAGCTTGCATCAGGTCATCACCACCACCGACATTCGCCGCCTTTGTGGATAAGAGAAAGATTTGCCATCATGCGACTAGTTTGGTACTAGGAGTGTGACGAATCCTGGTATTGGTTTACTCTCAACTAGGCTTCCTGGTAAAAACGCCGGACTCATTCTCAGCTTCGTAGACCCTGCCAGGGGTGAATCCCTCAGCTCTGCGTCTCAGCCCGACACCCAGGAACACCCAATCACGATGAGGTGGTAAACCGTTGTGAGGCTCCAAAGGAGTAGTCATTCACTTCTCCAAATGATAATCCCAAATAAATAAAAAGTGTAGAAAACGATATAAACATTTTTCTTTCTTTCTGTGCGGCCCTACCATTGAATCTCAGGACTATTTTGGCTTTGATTTAAACCGAAAAGACAAATCCATCACACTTTCGCACTTCTTCTGACTGATCCAGGCGTTTCATTTGGTCGTCCTTACTGGAAAGTTCTGCAGTGTATCCAAGACCCTAAAAAAACCCTTAAAAAAACTATCTACAAACATGACCTACATAACAAGGTTTTAAACAGGTAATACTAACTGAATTCGATAAATCAATTTACAAAAAATACTAAGGCATCTATTGAATTTGAAGCAAAACCAGTTTCTTAAATAGTAAAACAAAGGAGCTCTTTGCCAAATTGCAAGGTCCCAACTCTTATAATACATTTCATGAAGAATTATACTCAACTGTTGAAAGATGATCGCTATCGTGAATATGTTAAGCTGCAGATGAGGAAATTTTCACAACCATATAAAGTAGTTCTTATATAGTGTTCACATGTTAAGTGACGTTCCAAATCGATTTTTGAATTACACATAAGTTATGCAGGAAAACAGACCTCAATAACTGAAATAAGATCTCGCGGTCCAATAGCCGACGGAGAAAACTCGACGGTAGCAGCAGATGTAGCTAGAGATACGTGGCAGCTCTCTACACCCATTTTGGAGATAACGTGAGACTCAATGCGATTTACATCAACTTCACTGTTTAACCCACCAATCTGGAAAAACTAACGAAACCAATACAAAGGAAAAAAAATGCCATTTGTAGTAGTAAAATTAAAGAAAAAACGCGCGTACCAATAAGTGGATTTTATTGAAAGCGGAAAACGGAGAGTCGATAAGAGTAGTACGATATCCAAGTGAATTCATTTCCTCTATTAACCTGTCAACGTTGATTAGCGAAGGATTATAGTTTATTTCTGCCTTGCCCGAGATCAAAGCTACGACAATAGATTGCACACCTGAAAAATCCATGGTTTGTTTCCAATCCAGTAATGCACGGCCTAGAGTACCTTCTAAAGAAACGACACACCTGATAATTTAGCTATATTCTTCTCGATATACTGTACACAAGATGAGCAAGTCATTCCTTCAACAGCGAGCGTACATTTCACAAGATTTTCACTGCCTGTCTAAACATCTGTTTTAATTGCAGTTATCTCTTATGCCATGTTTTTGATAAGAATTATATATGCATGAAATAAAAAAACCATCACAGACATATATTTACAGGTGGGACAAATCTAAAGAATGAAGCCATTATTTCCCGCATCATGGTGGATAAGTGAAGACAAAAAGTGGTCTTCCAAAGAGTCCAGCAGCGAGTACAGCACAGAACTGATCTCCAAGACAGTTCGCCAAGCTCATTCGACTACTTAGCAACTAGTGACCACTTGGAAGGGCTATTGCACCGCATTCCAGAATAAAAGGAATTCATATCTTGGACAAACAGCAAATTAGAAGGCAAATGGCATTCATAGGATGAAAACGTGATTACAAATGAATAAGGACCGCTTCGAAGGAGCCTCTACCTACACAATTATATGGACGACAAGATGTGTTTTATGTGTGATTGCACCCGGAGCTATTTGCTTGTCATCAGTTGAACTTGGTTTCACATCCGTTCCTTGCGTATGCGCTGTTCCTTAGTTACTTTTGTGACGTTTTGACCAATATAGCTGAGAACTTGCAATTTAAAGTTACGAAGCCTAGCTGGTATTTTTTGTGCAATTATGTGGTAAAATCCTTTGTGAGAGGCAGGACATTGTTGAAGAGATAGATAGCGCTGTGTATTTCACTTCATTACTCCGGAAATCATCCTTAGAAGTGGAAAGAGCCAAGAAGTATTCGAGAACCAGTAGTACAATCGATAATTCGTTACTGGTAGGTTCATGTAACTATTGGTGATTGAAATGATGTATGGGTTAATCAGTCTTGGAAGCGATGTTCTGTTTTCGAGTAGCTTTCTTTGAATTGTTGGCTGGCATAGGAACATTAGCCGTCCCTTAAGTTTCTCGTTTCTTAACACATTCGTGACGATGCTGGTTTTTTGGCAATCGCTAATTATTTTTGAGAGTTAAAGTAGTTGGGGACTTCTTATACTTAGAAAGAGAGTGCCCTATAGCTGTAAGAGTGTATGCATTCGCATCTGGACTTTAACCGGCCCTCCTCCGCCCCTCTCCTTCCTATTCAGTCTCCGTAACTTCGTAAAAGCTGTGAAGGATATAAATCTGTCGGCGTTGATCAATCTCTGAGGGATGCATCAAGCATTTAACTTCACTAAGTATCGTTAGAGGTGATTAAATGCATATCTGGCCTTTAAAATGACTTGCGGTGGCTTACCCATCTATCGAGCCAGTGCTGCTATCCTCCCAGACAAGTTTGGTAAAAATTTGTCGAACCCTGAGAGATGGAAGGCTTGGTGAGCCTGGAGTGCAGGAACGAGCGAAGCTGTGTGCATTGCATGCCAGCGACCTTTCTCCTACTCTCCATCGCTACTTCCCCATTGTATCACCTGTATCACCTGTAGTCCCGTTCATCGTCGAGTGACTCGAGCGGGCGCCAGTAAATCCTCCATTTTTCCCTATCGCGTGCAAGAGTAGCCCAGTGGGTTCTCCTCGCTTTAGAGACTCGTCGAGCATCATATCTTTCTTCTAGGCTTTTCGTGAAGAACTCTGACTATCGGGTCGGCGGCCTTCCTGCAGTACGTTTGACATCACGAGGAATCCAGTCACTAACAGCCCTTGTCCATCGGTTACCATTCATACGCTTTACGTGTCCGGCCCACCTTATCTTCGACTGTTTGGCGTATAGAACGGCATCTTTGATTTTTGATCGTTGACGTAGGTCGGAGTTTCGGACTCCATCCCTTACTTGTGTGGAACGGGACACTCCTAGCATAGTCCTTTCGACTGCGCGTTCGATAACGCTGAGTGATCTTTCATCTTGCTTACGTAGCGACCAGGTTTCCGACGCATACGTTAGGGTAGGAACAACCGTTGAGTCGAAAAGGTGGGCACGGAGACGGGTGTTCTTTGTTCTCTTCACTACATCCTCGATGCTCTTGAAAGCTCCCCAAGCCGCTCGTTTCCTTCTGCTCAGCTCTGGAGCTAAGTGGTTCATCATATCGATTCCCCGACCTAGATAGAATCCTAGATCCTTTTCGAAACTCTGCTTGCTCGCACGGCTGTCCTTCGTCCAGTGTTCCATCAATCCTGTTCAGGATGACTCGAGTGAAAAGCTTGTAGACGACAGACAGCAACCAGATTGGGCGATGGTTACCTATATCGTGTACGTCGCTCTTCTTGAACAACAACACGGTCTTGCTGGTCTCCCACTGAGTAGGGACCTTGCATTCAGACAGGTAACGTGTGAAGAGCCGAGCCAGTGTGTTTACGAGGACTGGCGGAAGGTTCTTCAGATGTTCTGATCTTATCCTGTCCGGACCTGATGCTGTTCGATTTTTCACCGACGAAATCGCACGTCTGATTTCGGAAGGGAGAACCGGCGGAACCGCATATCCATCTTTTATTTCATAAGACGGGAGATGGACGTGGCTATCGAAGAGATCTGAATAGTAATCGTGGATGACTTTCTCCATTGCCTTAATGGACGCTGTTATTGTTCCGTCTGGGTGTCGGAGTGCAATCATATTGGTCCTGTAATTGGCGAAGCTTCGGCGGGCTTTGCGAATGCTTTTTCCAGCCTCTGCAGCTTCGACCATTACTGCTGCTCTTCTCTCTTTAAGATCTTTTATCGCCTGTCTGCATTGTTTCACAGGTTCGGACGTTAGTTCGCGGTTGCCTGCAGCTCGTGCATTTCCACGCTGGCGTATTAGCTAGAGAATTTCTGGACACAGACGTCTCTTGGTGACCTTCGAGCTTTCAGCTTTCATGGCGCTAACGTGAAGATGTTGAATGAGCCGATCGTATTCCTCGTCGATGCTGTCGACAACGGCATCTTCCCAACAGCCGACTAATGAGTTGAATAAGTCCCAGTTTGTGGTGGTTCTGGGACTTCAGTTTTTGAATTTAGCGGCCTTTTCTTCTTTTTCGCGAGAAATAGAATCTTGCACGAAGGAGACGGTGATCTGATCCCACGTAGAATTTTGGTACAACAGCGACATCGGTTAGGCAAAACTTCCTATTTACTATGATGTGGTCTATTTCGTTATGGTACTCTCCATTGGGAGACTCCCACGTCCATCGTTGACGGTGAGGCTTCTGGAATTGCGTGTTACCACGGATGGTTTTGGTCGCCATGATAAACTCAGAGAGCCGCTCACCCTGTTCGTTCCATTCTAATCCGTGGGTCCCAATGTG
>MQTX01000127.1:27242-119092 GCA_009735665.1 Angiostrongylus cantonensis | reverse complement strand
CTTCAGGCCCACAAGCCTCTCATCCCTCCATGGTCGGAAAATCAGAACCGATCTTGCCCGCGAAAAAATCACTTTCCGCAATCTAATGAGGAATGCTCTACCCCGGCTATCTCAGCACTTAAGTTAGGATCGTCTTGACCAGCCTTTTACGATATTCAAGATTAAACGAAAATCCTAAAACAGCAGCCGATGCCGCACTTTAAAGTTGGAAGACCTTAGGGGATTAAGGATGCGTGGAAACCAATCGAATGTGTGAAGTCCTATGATCTGCAGAGTAAATGTGAACATGGGTCATATAAAATAAAAAACTTTTTATAAGAAATATGTATATATATATATATATATGTATATACACGTATATATCCATATATACATTTATATATGTATATATATACATGTACATGCATATATGCATATACAAATATGTGATGCACATAAATATGTATGCATACTATATGATTTCCATAAGATAATTAAAGAAATTGGTAATGGTGAACCATCATAGCACATGTGCCGATTTTGAGAAACGTCAATGCAGCAGTTGATGTCATATTAAAGAAGACTACGAAAATCTCAAAGCAAATCAGTTCGAGAAGATCGCAAAGAAGTAGCCAATGTGTGCTTTAATAGAATGCATTCTATCCCCTAAACCATCTACAGGATGGGCGAAAAAAAAAACAAAAGACAATCCAAGAAAGAATGAAGCGAGTCTCCAAAACAATTGTGGCAAAACGTGTTGCTTTCCCCATGACCTCACTACAGCATTCACCACTGCATTTTAAACTGCATAAAATGCTTCTATTGGCTTTTGGCGTCTAGTAAAAGATTAGAAAGAAGAATACACCTTTTATAAAACGAAACATTCAACTGGACAACTATTCTAACTTTATATTGCGCATCTGACATAAACTAATACTTCAGCCACTTTTAGACCAAGAGTATATGGACGAGCCACAACTCTATAACAATGAAGAGATCGTGAAGAAGTGAGGAATTATCAATGCTCCACCAAAGTACCCGAGTAAATAAAAAGTAGCGTAATGCGAAAGTGAATAATCCGACTAAAGCTAGGAAGGTCGGATAGCGAATGGACTTCGGGTCAACAAATGAGACAGCAAGATAACCGTACTGCATGTACTAGTCAGTTCCATGACAAACTACACTCAAAAATTAAGAAAAATTAACCACAATGATGCTAAGATGTTTGCGCAACTTCGGACGGCAGGTTTTTGCGGTGGGTGGGGATCGAACACGCTATTATCCTTTTCGGTGGCTAAAGCGTCCACCGCCACAACATGCGCGTCCTTTACTTCACCTTTCTCTCAGCTAGTTTTCTATCTACGGTGGGACCTGCCGTCCGAAGATTTGTAAATATCTCAGCATTATTGTGGTTGATTTCATAATACCATAATATCATAATATTCAACCGTAAAAACTGCAGTAGGTAGTAAACAAAAGAAGTTAAACAAGAAATTTCTGCTAGTTGGATTTTAAGTGTTTGGGCTGGTATTTTTGAGTCTGTTATCGAAGCACAATGTCCTCACATATATCTATCTGGTACGAAACTAGCAATACTTTTACTAAACAACAGGGAAGACATCTAAAATAGGGTGATTTCCGTACATTTAAATGGCATTAGTTAATAGCTCGTATTAAGTGAAGGCAAAGTTCATGCGTAGCGCTTTTGAGTCAGCTTCGCAAAAAACATCTCACCTAAACCTGAAAATCCAAACTAGTATTCTATTTTTATATCCACTCTCGCAAGACAAAGCCGAGCGAACTGCTAGCGAATATCTTTCATAAAAACAGTGATGCGCCTCGTATGGAAAATATGGTACAATTTCGACGCTCGAGAAAGCCAAGGGAACTGAGGAGCTATTGCGATAACTAAAGCATTTGAGGAATTGATAATTTGACTCTGAAGAAAGCAACAACTCCGAAACGCAAACCACAACAAACGTTTACTAACATTCCGTCTTATTGAGAAGTTGCATTCAATAAAATACAAGCCGTTCTTGTGAATTTTAAAAGAGAACAGGTCATAAACAAGTCATATATCATGCATTTGGTTGCAAATATATTGGTAAACCTTCAGAAGATAGCTGTGGTACGGTTCAACAAAACGATCCCAAAGAATGAAATATGCATACAAAAAGTACTAGGTTTTAAACGGGAACGACTGACCGCATATAATACTAGCTAACTTTCATCCCCTGTGTATTACGATCAGACCAGAAATTAATTCGGCAAATACAAAGTTCCTGATCGCCGATTTTATCATTTAAATGCCCTTTAGTTCCGTAAACGACGAGATGCCAAACGGCTTAGTGTGTACCTGAGGTAGACAACTTGATAATGTATCTGGCTGATCAAAGACAAGCATTCGGAATTGGAAGCTAGAAAAAGCACTAACGAAATATCGAGAAACCACTACTTCATTTGAACTTTTCACTTACTGTCAACTCTTTTTTCATAGCAGGATAAGATACGAAGCGAAACCACAACGATGTTGAGGTATGAGCAAAAGTCGGAGGACTAAGTAGGTTTCGAACTCTCGACCGCTCTTAGCGGCTAAACAATCACTAGCGAGAACGATTGCGCGACAGATAGACGAATGGAAATTGTGCTCGCCACCAGTAGTGAAGATGGGCCATCCAAGTTTCCAAGCAAGCAAATATAAATTCGTCGAAACTTCTCTATTCTTTCCATTTTTGTTTACATTTTCGACGATAGGCCCATCTTCACTACTGGTAGCGAGATGACTTAAGCAAGCGTGATGAGATACAATCGAATCTACTCAATGGGAATTCGAAAAGCATATGCTAACAATACCACGGACGATAACCGCAATTTAAACTCCTAAATCTCAATACATTTCGAGGACCAAAAGATCAAATTAATATGGTTCAAAACACACCTCTACACCCTGTTTCGAAGTTGACATCGACACTTCAACTTTGTGAGGAGTAGTAAACCGGATGAGAGGATTCTTCACTTGGGCTGATTCATTTGAGCCAACAGAATCAAGCACCACTAAAACAAAGAAGACGTCACAAAATTATTCAACTGGCTGGCAAAACAGTACAAGAAGCAACAGTAAAACAGAGAAAAAGGAAAGAAAAAGATAACGTCAAATAATGGATACATGAAAAAACCCGATAGGTGATGTACATAGCATTCTTACTTGCCGTACTTAATAACTTCGCTTCAAAGCCCATATCATTTACACCTTCGACGAGTTGCTCATCCGTCACCACTGTAGGATCGTATACGATCGTACCTAATATTTCTACTAATTTGGTACTCACAAGAAATTCACAGAATTATTTTCAGCAAGTGTACCTTCTTCCTTTTCCAGAGAAACGACGACGGAAAAAACGCCTGGTCTTTTCATAGTTGTTTCTTGAATATTATTAACGCATGCTTTGCATACCATTCCTTTAATAGATACAGTAGCTCTCCTTCGATATGTATTTGACAACTCTGCGGCTTCGTCATCAGAAACTGCAATGATTCAATCAGCACTCAAACAATCCACACGGCTTGGAAAGAAGTACTGCTCGAAAACAACAACAAACCATTATACGAATGTTTGAGTTTTGCTTCAAAGCCCATGTCATCGATGCTTTCCGCCACACTTGTTCCACTCCAAATCGAGGGATCGAACACAACAATACCTAAGAACAAAACCAGAATAAATAAAAGATTGTAAAGGAAAAAACGTGAAAATACCTTCAGCATTATAAAGCGAAACCTTGCATGAATGAATTCCGGGACGGGAACGCATCGTGTCTTGAATATTATTGACACAAGAATGACAAGTCATTCCTCTAAAACATACTTATAACTTTCCGAGACAGATAGGTAGGCATCGTGGTACTTACTTAATGGCAATAACGGCGGCTTGCAGCAGTGGTACCTTGCCACCATTCTCTACCTTCTCCATAGCTTCTTGAGAAACTGAGGAGTAAGGTTCCCTAAAAAAAAAAAAACATGAGATTAAGAAAATAGATAGCCTCCTGTTCAGATTACCGTTCAATATTTTTTAAAATCTAAAACAACTGTAATTTCAAACTGCAATTTCAAATGATCGACCAACATAAGAGCAAAACTTCGATGTCTAGTTTATGAACTGCTGTCCTTTTCTTGAATTTACATGACACTATTTAGCCATATAGTAGTCCAATGTGGCGCAATGGTCGGAGACACCCTGCGACACACGTGAAATTGATCACCGCACCCATGGCCCACCGAACCTTCCATCGCTCCGGGGTCGGTAAATTGGCACACGACTTGTCTTGGAGGACCACCGCGAGTCATTGTAAAGGCCAGATAAGCATTCAGTCACCTCCAAACGATGCCTAATGAAGTCGAATGCATGGCGCATCTCCCAGGAATAGATCAACTCTGCGAGCTTTATCCTTTTATTCGTTTAAGTATAAGGATAAAGCTCGTGGGGCTGATCAATCCGAGGGATGAGCCGCATACTAGGCCTTTATAATGACTCGCGATGGTCTACCGATATATCGACCCAGTGCTGCTATCCTCCCAGACAGGTCTCGTACCAATTTGCCGACTCCGGAGAGATGGAAGGATTGGTGGGCCATGGGTGCGGTGATCAATTACACGTGTGTCGCAGGATGCCTCCGACCACTGCGCCACACGCGCCCCTTACATATACATATATGTAGATATACATATATGAGTACATATATACATATGTATATATATACACTTTCTCCAAAATTCCACCTTATTTTCTGACCAAAAAAAATCTTAACGGACCAAAAGTAAGCAATAGTCATATAAAATCAAGTTACAAGCAGGTTGGGAAGCACAAAGCAGCAGGTTCTCAAGAAAACGATGCTATGAAGGAAAAAAACCAAATCAAAAAAAAAATATAACAAGTTGCCAAAACCGCAAACCGGCACGATGAATGCAAAGACTTTTAGGGGAGAAATGGTACCTGACAAAGCAAATTCCAGTATGTGAAGAAGAAACATGAACATGCCTTCCATTTAAATTAAGCGGAAATGTTGAAGTGACACCATGATACTTGTCAAACGACTAATGAGACATTTCGAAAGAAAAACCATTCCTTAAGAGCAATAACGAACACGATTAAGCTACAAAGAGCACAAATGAGCAAGAAAACACATGGAAACGGATGACCAGAGAGCAGATAAACAAATGTAAGGAACTGCGTCATAACAAGTGATCATTTGAACAAGTACAGATGTCCTTTTCGGTAACAAATGGAAATCGAACGCCAGTAAGAGTAAAACTGCGATAAGGAGAGGAACAAGCAAGAAGAATTGAACGTAGAAAATATGTCCATTTATCTTCCTGCGATTCTTCGCTGAAGGATGTTTACTGAGCATATGTCGTCATCTTTTAAAAGAACAAATATCGTCCTTTACGTTCTAATTCTAGATTTTTCTTTCCCCAACAACCAACGTCGTAATCTTACGACCTACACAGAGCACTCGAAAGATGTGAAGAAGCACTGGTTCCTCTAAAACAGCGCATGGCAAAAACAACGCCTGGACATGGAGACAGAAATGATATTTTTACCCGAACTTTTTTAAAAACAAAAGAAACCTCATTGCCAAAATAACAGAAACATTTTCCTTGTGGAAGAACAGTGAGTAGAAAAAAAAACTAAACAATGTAGTGAATTTCTCATTAAATTGAATACTGTGAATAAACTTCAGTAAAACCAACCTTGCGTGGTGGTTCAAAAACACAATCCTACTCAAATCTGTGGATAGAAGACAATTGGTAGCTGACAGTAATGCAAAGCGATGGACCCGCATGGTGTGGTGGTGAACGCGTTTGCCCCCGGAAAGGGAAATAGTTCGTTTTTTCCTCACCGCAGACACCTGCGATCCGGAGTTTTACAAATATCTCGGTATCACTGTGGGGTGCAATTTGTAGCCTCACGAAAAACATGCACTAATAGTTAGATTAGCATAACTAATAAATCTATTGAAGCTAAAAAAACACTAGACGACCCGCATCTGTTCACCACTGAAAGTCAGTGTGTAACTTCACAGAGTTAAGGAAAAATGAAAAACATTTTTGAAAAACTGTACAAAATAGACCGAAAGCATTAGCACATCAGAAATTCACTATACGACTAATTTTCTTCTAAGATTAATAATCGTACCTCGCATTTGTTATTGGTGAAACTTGAGATTCCAGTAAGCTATCATCCAAAAGGCAACGATTAGCATTGTACTCGTTTGCCATCGGTATTGAAGACCTGAAACCATTTCTTCACAGAACTTACAGTTCACCTCCATCGCATAGAGCACTCATTAGACACATTCATGACAATGCGCATTTATCCTAATGCAATACGCAACCAACGAGAAGTCCAGCATTCTATCATGGTGCACACACCGAAGCTTCAGCGTTGTCAAGTATTAGTTAGCTAGGAATATATGCAATATGGTAGCAATTAGAAATAAGGGAAGCGAGGGTCAAGAACAGTCAAAGCTACGATGGAAAGGAACAAAAGTGAGTAAAAGTTACTAAGAATCAGCGCTACATGCGCATATAATTTGCATGGCGATGGCATTCTATATCGATTAGCTACCAGTTCTATACTTCTTTATTAGCAACGGTTTTTATAGGACAGTATTTCAGCGACGGGAACCGAAATAAGACATAAGGATAGAGCACAAGCACCGACCTTTACTCTGTCATGGGCATCATCACTCAACAGAAGAAGACTTACAAACGAGCAGCTCTTCGCAAATCCTCGAATATGCTGATTACAGCTGTGTGTATTTGAACATGAAAAGAAAACTATTCCTCTTCCTGAGAAGCTCAGCTGGCCGTCGACTCCACCCTTCACTGGGATTCTGGCACTTCGTGCTTCGTCTTGCATTCATCTAGGCGTCTCATCTTCCCTCTTTTTTTTTCCTTTGGAAACATTTTATACCCGGAAGAAAGCGACAATCTTTCATTCTTGTCTGTTAGTGCGTACCAGACTGCTCGGAAATTAATGCTTCAGATTAACAGGGTTCAATATCGATTTTTGCTCCCCAGATCAATCCCGTGGTGATTGCTGACAACACCTGTACGTCAATAACATGACTAAGAGAAAGGCGAAACGAAGGACTCACATGGTGTAATGGTGAACGCGTTAGCACCCGGGAAAGGTAAAAGTGTATTCACTCCCAACCGCAGATACCTGCGGTCCGAAGTTTTGCAAATATCACAGCATAGCGAGGTGGTTGTTAAACAGCATAAGTTTACCTCCATACGATAACAGACATACGACAGTCGTAGCTGACGTTTCGACTGAATCGCTTTCTTCAGAGCTTGGAAGACGGTCACGAACTAATTGATGACGGAGAGTATCGGGTGGCATTTCTACTACCGCAACCGACTCCTCTATATCTGCCCTTCTTAGGACGCATAGGATACAAAAGTATAGCGGAGGCGATTTTTATATAAAAATCGCTATCCTCGCACGGGATACTACAACACCAACGCGTAAACTCCTCGAGGCTTTTTGGATAAATGCCAAAAACCCTACAATGAATAGGAGGGAGGAATGCCCCGAGATAACGCGTGATCTCGCCCTTTACGTTCGCATCGATCGTTGACAGGGAGTGGTGCAGTCGTCAGTGCGACTCTGAGTGGGTGTTCTTCCTCGGTGGAAGACAGATGAAAAAAGCGGTGGGTTTTTTCGAGAAGCCGTAGATCTTGTAATTATCGCTCAGATTTTCATCTTTCTGTTTATGCTGTTGAAATGTTTGACCTAGTAAATGGCGTATTAGTGTACCTTTCCAGGCTCTGAGGAAGGCGATTCTGCCGAAACGTCAGCTACGATTGTGTTGTATGTGTGTTATTGTATGGAAGTAAACATATGGTGTTTAACAACTTCGCGATTGCTGAGAAAGAAAACGACTCATTTATAATAATAATAGCGATAATTCTTCAAGCAGTAGAGCAAACCTTTTCCACAAGACGACTACACGATGTACGAGGGCTACCAGAGAACAGTCACCGAGTACTAGACACCGAATTGCGAATACTACGCACCTGTCTACGAAGCCGACAAAACCGGATGTTCGCCAAGTGGAAGAAGTGCGAGACGAAGGAAAACTATTGTGCTCAGTATTTGGAGGACCGCCTCTGGAGGAGAATAGTGGGCTCTGAGGAAGGCGCAGTCCGCCTAAACGTCAAATTATTCGTGAATTAAAGAATAGAAATAACACCTTGCGTTTGAATACGTTGTTTTCTTGTTCAGCAATCGCGAGGTTGTTATGCAGCATACATTTACTCCATAGAAAAACACACAATACAATGCAACAGTACGTTTCGGCAGTATCGCCTTCTTCTTCAAGATTCGTAGTCGAGTAAAAAAGCGGCTCTGAAGTTGTATATCAGTATACCCTTCCAGGCTCTGAAGAAGGCGATACCGCCGAAACGTCAGCTACTGTTGTGTTGTATTGTATAGTGTTTTTCTATGGAAGTAAATGTATGCTGTATAACAACCTCGCAATTGCTGAGCGAGAAAACAACGTATTCATACTCCAATGCCGAGGTTGATAGAAAGCCGATCTTGGGAACTATCTCAGCATCGTTATGGTTAAGCCACACATAATAACCTGCCGTCGATAATTGTAACAGACAGTAAATAAGAAGTTGACATCGTAATTTAGACCATAGCCTCAGCCTAACTGGGTTCATTGCCGATTTTGGCTCCCTAGTTCAACCCCGTTAACTGGTGATTGCTGATAGCAAATATACATCAATAACACAACAGAGAGAAAGGCGAAACAAAGGACTGAAATGGTGTGGCGGTGAACACGTTAGCATCCGGAAAGGGTAAAAGCGTGTTCATTGTCCACCGCAGACACTTGCATATCTCAGCATCATTGTGGCTGTATTTCAAATAATACCTTGCCATTAAAAAATAGTAGGCAATAAATAAAAGTGATGACATTAATCCACGAACTGTAGTTCGATTTCTTTTGTATGTGTTTCAGTAAGCATTTTTTTAACGAACATTGTACTATTATGTACCAATGCAAAGCTGATTTCATGAATTTTCACTACGGGTAACGGAATGACAACAAAAATTGCGCTTCTGAGGATTTTTACAACCTACAGTTTCACATAGTAAAACAGTAACTTCGACAAACTTACTTCAACGAATTCAAACTCGAACCTATGCAGCGCAAACGGCTCGAAACAAGACAACCGTGGAGCCAAGGAGGTGTTAACAAACATACATTACGACGTTGGCCCGGAAAATTTCGTCTTGGAGGACATGATCTTAAAGATGAGGTCATTCTGCCACTCACGACGATGAAGTGATGGCTTTGGTGGAAGTAATTATACGCAGAACTTGCAGAACTCAATTTAAGCATTTCAACGATCTCGGAGCATCCAGAAATGTTTTGAAAGTGAAGAAAGCTCGACAAATGGATGATATGAATTGAATGACAATCAAAGAAATCATCACTTTAAAGCAGCGTCGGCGCTTCTTCTGTTGAATCGGAACAACCTGTTTCTCAACCGTAGTGTCACATGCGACGAGATCATATGAGATAAACGGTGACGAGCAGCCCAGTGGTTGCACAGCGATGAAGCTCCGTAGCACTTCCTAGCGCCGAAACTGTACCAAAAGAAGATCACGCTGACCGTTTGACAGTTTGATGCTGGTTGAATTCATCACAACTTCCTGAACCTGAGTGGAACGACCAATGAGGAAAAGTACGTTCAACAGTTCGAAAAAAATGCAGCAGGAACTTCAACGGTTGCGTTCGACATTGGTCTGCAGAGAGGGAACAATACTTTTGAACGATGACGCATGGCCAAACATCGCATCATCGACCATCGATCATGCAAAGTTTGAATGACCTCGGCTACGAAGCTCCATTTCTATGTCATAAATAAAGTTTCTTCCAAGCTGAGATATGGCACGTTAAAGACATGTCCTAGTTTCCAAACGACCTTTTTTCGATAACAGATCCGACCGAAAAGTTGAAAGTTCTATTTTATTTTATTTTATTATTTTTATATTTTTAATATATTATTTCTTATTTTTATTTTTTTATTTTTAGAAGACGGTTTCGGTTACCACCGTGACTGCAAAAATAACTCTCCTGAAACGCTATTTGCTTTTAAATTTGTTCCAAACTTAAGTTTTCAAAAAATTTGGAAAACAGAAGCTCACCGAATCACTTCGGTAAAGAAAATCTCACCATTGAAAAGTGGCAAAAGTGGCAGTGTTCGTTTAGTTCGTAAAGACTTGTATATTCTAACGGTTTCCGTTCAAATTAAATAGGCATCACTATTAGGGGGATATGGATGCTTTAAAGTACAAGACGTAATTACTGTTAAGCACATATGAATTATATGTGACTCATGTCGTCGCCAATGTGTAGAAATTCAGCTGATGGCTTTAAACCGATAAAGGTTTACAGAATTCTTCGTACGAAGAAGTTAGGTAGCAAGCTACTTGCCCGGACTGAGCAAAATTGGAGCTGGTCTTATGCTCAGATAAAATATTGGTCTTGTATATCGAAGGGACTCATGTCTTTTTAAGCCCAAATAAGCATCTAGTTAGCACACCTGGTGTAGAGGAATGCATCGAGCACCTCCCAAGGATTGATCAGTGCTCACGCTTTGCTCTTCAGTAGACAAACTCCTGAATTGTTTACGAGAATATCTCGATTCAAATAGTTTCCATTCGAATTAGAAAAGAAAACAAAGGGCTTTACTACAATACCTGTTTAAAGTTAATGTAACACAAATTCTAAGGACAATAACAAGTACAAAGTGTAATAATATTTCAGAACAGACTTCTAACCTCGGCATGCCTAATCAATATGTATTCTTTCTTTGATAAGCTTACACGAGGTTGATAAATATATATAAAGATATCCACGGATCTCCTTTACATGAGGGATCTCAAGCCGATTAGTCGCGAGGCTACATGGCGCGTCCCCAGGGGTGGATAGCGGATTAATCGCGGACCAAAAGCGACCTTTGCTTCCGTGAGACATAGGTGAATCGAGGGGATGGGCTCGCTGATTTTGATGCTCCGATTTGGCACATACTTTCTGTATTTTATAAGCGTATTTATGCATGCGTGTGTTGGTGCGTTCTCGCTTCACGCGGATTGTATTGTACGAGTCAATTCGGCCAAAATCCTGCAAACCAAGTGACAGGGAACTATATGGGAGCCGGTTACGAGTCGCCTCCAACAAATAAGTTCCATGTACACTTTATGCTCAGATAAAATATTGGTCTTGTATATCGAAGGGACTCATGTCTTTTTAAGCCCAAATAAGCATCTAGTTAGCACACCTGGTGTAGAGGAATGCATCGAGCACCTCCCAAGGATTGATCAGTGCTCACGCTTTGCTCTTCAGTAGACAAACTCCTGAATTGTTTACGAGAATATCTCGATTCAAATAGTTTCCATTCGAATTAGAAAAGAAAACAAAGGGCTTTACTACAATACCTGTTTAAAGTTAATGTAACACAAATTCTAAGGACAATAACAAGTACAAAGTGTAATAATATTTCAGAACAGACTTCTAACCTCGGCATGCCTAATCAATATGTATTCTTTCTTTGATAAGCTTACACGAGGTTGATAACATAGTTTCACTCTGGTTACGTTTCGACATCTTCGTCTTCCTCAGAGCCGATGATCGCAGTCGATGTCCACAGTCATTCGTTCTCGAAGATGACTTTGTTTTAAACGTTTCAGACTCTGAGGAAGACAAAGTGGTCGGAACGTCACCCGAATAAAACTACGTTATCAGCCTCGTGTAAGCTTATCAAACAAAGAATACAAGCATTGACTTGAAGACCCAAAATATTGATAGCATACGAAATAAACTATTGAGATGACTCAAAGTAGCGCTGTAGGCTAATGCTGCGAAAATGCTATGAACGTCCTTCTAGTGGAATCATATTAAGCGGCATGTTCATTATGGCTTGAATGCCACACTCGTCATACAAGTGCAGAATGGAATTTCCATCCCCGTTCATATCAACTGGAATTAGATGATAATGAATGCCGACGAACTCTGTCAATATTCAGATTCACTCGCACCACCCACGATTCCACTAATTATTGACTCGTTCGGGTCAACACCAGAAACACTTCCGTGCCTGCATAGATTTATGCTACGCTCCTTCGAATAGCAGTCTGAGAACATCACATCTTCGAGTCGAAGCATTAATTTTTACTGTTCTCAATAGTAAGCAGTCTATCTGCAGTTCACTGGACCCTATAGCGCCATGGTTTCATCGCTTACATTATGTCCCGATTGAAATACCTTTTTCAACATAAATGAAACCTGCTAGAGGATGAATGACCACCACTCGCCCCTAGATCGCGCTACAGCGGTCAGACTGATAAGACACCGAGCTCGGCTAGTTGATCCGCTTTTCAATGAGAACAGAGGTCATTTAATCAGAAACATACAAGTTCAAATATCCTTATCTCTGAAGAATTCACATTTTACGTGATAGAGAACAAGTAGAAGTGGAAACGATACACTCTCACAGTTACAACTACTGAAGAACACCTCTATGTAGAAGCCTAGCTACTCATCCACTCAACGCTCTTTCTATACACGTATTGGGCCATAATAAGAAGAGTTACAAATCCCTATCCTTCTAACAGAAATAACAACAGACCAATTAAATAGAACTTGTATGGATTTACCTACAACAGTAAGTGCTAATAGTAACAGTAGTAGTGGAGCTTCGACAACTAAAAAATAAAACTCATCTATCCGTAAGCACATTTATTACCGTAATCCACCAAATGGACTGCATTGGTAACAACCATAGATCTAGATATATTTCGTACAGTTGCAGACTTCACAGTATCTTCATTCTCAAGCAGCAAAAACAACTAACCGTCGGTAAGAATGGAGCAAGAAACATCGTGTACGTCAACAAGAACTGCACATAACTAAGGGAACGAAATATGTCTACTATGCTATATTACACGACCAACAAGCAAAACAACCATAACAGAGCGTCGTAATCACGCATATTTCAACAAGAACGGTAAACAAGTCATCGGTTGAATCGATTGCGTGGGCAGTGTGCAGGGGCGCACTCTGCACTAGCGCTCCTTTATCAGACCTTTCTCACGAGCTCGGAATTCGCGGTCAATTTGATGTCGTAGGTGGTCCTTATACGAGAAGATATCACCATCCCATTTCGTAATAGTCTGATTGTCACAAACCCATACCTCTCCGGCTACCTGAACAATGCAATGAAATCATTGTGATCCACTCTCTGCTCTCTACGACTAGCTGTGGACGAGAACTCCCACAATTGTATGAGCATAGTCACACCATTGTTGATGATCGTAAACCATTTAGAAAAGCATACTGTACTACGCAGTTTCACAGAGGTGTTCTACATTTCGTTAATGTCTAGTTAAAGAGAACAAGTCATATCATTAGTAGTTGACTTTAATTTAAAAAAGAACTTGTTACTTCATCTGAATACATAAATCAAAAATAAAAGATAAAGCTCTGGGCGTTGATCAACTCCTGTGGGATGCACCATGCATTTAACTTCATTGAGCATCGTTAGAGGTGAATAAATCCACATCTGACTGGCGGTCTACTGATGTATCGAGCCAATGCTGCTATCTTGCCAGACAAGTCTCGCACTAATTTGCCGAACCCGAAGGGATGGAAGGCTTGGTGGCCCAGAGGAGCGGAAATCGATCCCATGCGTATTGCAGGGCGCTCCGACCAATGCGCCACACGCGTCCTATCTGGACATACAACGTTTTGAATGTCATATAACTAATAAGTTTGAATGTTAAATTATTAACTAGTTGATCAAATTAATATATGAATGAGATCTCAATGTTAGTGCTCATCTAAGCAACTAGTTAAAAGCTTGATTGTGAATATAGCACCCGAATTACACTGCACCATCTCGTAGTTTATGGTGAAGATACCAGTAAGACAATGACAGATCTAGCGTTCCCAACACCCTACCTAATTTTGATATTTCGTCAGCGAGCTATGGCTATAGTGGGCGAATTTAAGCATACCTTTAATGTTTAAGAGCTGACAAGAACAGGTCAGGACCGCAAGGTTCACGAGGTACGGCATTCAACAAGGTTGCTACATCCATTTTGGAAAAAAGGCCACGTGGTAGTACTATATAGCCCTAGCTTTCGCTGCGCGTGGTGCGCATTGGCCTCAGTGCCCATCATGTAATGAATAACAGTTCTTTAGTTTCTGTTCTATTGTGGATGATTGTAGGTCTCTTTTTTCTTGCAATCTATAAATCGTACAATATGAATTTCCCAGCTAAAACCTGTTCCATGCGATATCGAGTTATCGACTGAACATGAAAAGCAATATGGAAACCTCGAGGCGGCAAAACAGATGGTCCGGAAGGAAATGTATTGAAATCAATGCACAAAGTCCCTCATGTGTCAGTTGGCAATACAGTGGTAAAAGAACCTAGCCCTCATAGATAACTACATTTGTAAGTCGATGATAATACACTGTCAACATAGATATGTAAAAATACCTGGCTAACAAGTCGGAAATCATGAGACACCAGAATCATCCCTCCGGGAAAACAATTTAGGGCTTCAGCTAAGGCGTCAATTGACTCCATATCAAGGTGATTCGTCGGCTCATCAAGCAAAAGAAGATGAGGTTGTTGCCAAGCCAACCACGCAAAAGAAACACGACAACGTTGGCCATCTGACAGTTGTTTCATCGGACAGACCTTCGAAACACGTATAGTAGGCAGACAAACGAAACTAGAATCCACAGCATTTCATATAGGACAGAAACCACAAAATCATATAGAACTCACCTGCTCTCGGCCGGTAATCCCGTAACGGCCTACAATCTTCCTCATCTCCTCTTTTTCCTTCACTTCCGGAAAGGACGACATCATGAATTCAAGGGCCGACTTCTCAAGCGGAAGCTCCTCATGGAGATGCTGACAAAAGAATATTAGGTTCGAAATCTTCAAAAGAAGGTGCTCATAGTGATAAACACAATTGTCTGGTAAGGGTTCTTATTAAGAACATGGTGGCTTTTGTGCGCATATCATTGTTCGAATGCACAGTATTACGCAAAAAGAAATTAAGGAATAAAGATAGATAACTCGGCACACTTCATTTATGCACTTTATTACAACATTCTTGACACGTATTAGTAGAGCAAGCAAATGAGAAACCGCGGAAGAACGCTAGATACTACATGAAAGTTAGGAACAACAAATGTATTCACGCACAAGTGCACAAACGTGATATTTTGGACATTTTGTAAAACTTCGGCTACACAATCATTATTTAAATCTTTGTTTGTCACCCTTATCGCTTAATTTGCTGACTATATACATGGTGGTTAGCAGAATAAGGATGAGTATGAGTAGCCCTCGATCATCAAGACCATTCAGCATGCTAGCCACATTGCTGGTAGCCGCTTGACTGTCATCGTGAAGGCGAGTTTCGTTGCCCTTATCCGGTGCATGAACCGTGTCAGGCATGACACTGAAAATGTGAACAATTTTGAATTACGAACGAATTGAACTCTTAAAATAAGGTTTTGGTGACAAAATAACGGGGAGCACTGCTCGAATATTTAATTACTGTACTGACATAAAGTAAAAGCAAAAGAATTTCCCATTTACTTTGTTCTAAAAGTGGCAATGACAAGACTTATACCAATACGCCATCGTACTATTGTATGAAGACCAACACGCTAAATCAGTTAAGTCATGAAGGCGGCACGTTAACTTCTCTTTCTTATAATGTTTAACACATTAATATAACCTGCATTTGGTTCGAGCGCGTTGTTGCATTGTATCCATAGTCGTGTAAGAGGTCGCACAAAAAATTGTCTTATCTGTCTTTTATCTTTAAAAAAGAGATTTACTAGTATCTCGTTTGACATAACTTCTTGTTCCCAAATCGAACATTATGGATTCTACAATATGCAACTTTTCAACTACTTCCTATTAATATTTTTCATGGCTGGGTATGTGAAAAACAACCAAAGTGATGCTGAGATTTATCTAAAATCTGTACCCCAAGCCAGATCGAAGCGCGATTACCCTTTCCAGGGGCTCACGTATTACGCACGACGACACCACTAAGGTCCTTGTTTCGCCTTTCTTTCAAATTATGGATTTTATTTAGATAAATGACGATTTCGATTAAATTTCACCAGACTTTATCTCTGCATCCAGTTAATGCTACTGGAAGAAAAATGAATGAATTAAAAGCAAATTCTTGTAATTTTCCATATGACTTCAGCGTCGGTGTAAAGTCCCCGAAACGACAAGCTATATGAACGTTGCATGTGCTTCGCCAACAGTTAATAAGTGTACTTTGTTAAACTGATTTCAATGTCTCGAGGTTAAAGCTGTAGGTCTGGTAATGATAAATAAATTCGTCCCCCCAACGGCTTACAGCCTCATCGCGGCTGGGAGGTGTTCCTGGGTCTCGGGCTCCGATGTACAGCGGAGGGATTCGTCCCCAGGCAGGGTCTCCCTGCTGAGAAGGAGTCCGACATTTCCATAAGAAAGCTTAGCGAAGAGTAAAAAAGTGCCAGGATCCACCACCGCCCTGGTATCAAAGTCACATGGTGGCAATTCTCCCTCCGATCTACAAGAACTGCGACTGCCTGTTGTGGTGATGACCTGGGGAAGACTTTGAAGGTTGTCCTCGGAATTCCAGGAAACCACAATGGCTAAACCAGCAAATCTCCGAAGGATGGTGATTATGCTGGGGTTCGCACAACTAGTGAGGACGAGCGGTTCAAGTATCAAGTAATTAAATAAATTCGCGAGGAGACCCATTGCCAACAACGAAAAACATATGTTTAAAGACGACTACCAAAGCAGAACTGCACATAACCACATAACCATACGGCGAACGTGAGAAGAACTAATTTTTATAGGAACGGTGCAGTAACGTTGACTGAACGAAAAGCACAATGGTCATCGTTACGAATGATATTCTGCACATCTTTCCAGCAGCAAAATATTACTATAATATAGCTCGTGATCACACTCCCACAAGTAGCTAAAAATAGATTTTGCTCACATTCGCCGATTACACAGATAGGCAAAAAAGAATGAAGCACCAAAATCCTTGCTCAATCAAATTTTAATCGAGTGGTGGTTGCAGCCATTATTTCAGTCGCACGATGTAATTTACTAAACCTTGAACCTTATCATCTTACATGGCTCCCAGCATCTACTCACAAGTCGGTTTATTCGAATGCTGATTCAAGTGTGGATTTGCCAGCAACTTGAGAATATGTGGAAATTCTCTATAATGCAGGTCAATGACGATTTTATTCGGTGTTTTGACAAAGCGTGAAGGAGCGTTCCTAGGTTTTCACCACATGTGGTACAAGGTTTGTAATTGCAGAGTTGGCTGCTCTGTGACCCGGATTCCGCCAGGACGACAGCTATTGTTGCAACAGCAGCGAACCCTGCGTTTAGAATTCCCACCACTAGAGGACTATGTGATAAGTCGAACAATATCGTCGAAATACCCACTCACTGATTACCAGATTTTTGAACAACTCAATGACTAATTGCTGTGAAAATTGACAACAACCGAACTGCTGCTAAGAACATCTTTAGTAAACCCAAAAGGTGATCGAGAAATTTTGGAGTTAAGTGATAAAATAGATTGCACACTTCGGAAAATGTGAAATTTCAATGCTATTAATTTCGAATAACCTAACATATTATTATTATATTATTAATATATAATTATTAGAAATATGTGCTTTGAAGGTGAGACTTGGACAGTGTATAGAAAAGCTTTAGAAGTATCGACCCAAAGACAGAAACACTTTTTCTAATTCTATACATCTATCCAACATCACACACTACTGGGATCCCAGCACTTATTTCATTCGATTCGTTCCTTGACATCCATAAATGAAAAAAGCTTTCAGGTTATCTGTATACGATCATTGGCTGCGTGAGGATTTTAGGCTTTCCGTTCGAATATTATTGAATGGCGGTCACGTCGTTTTTATCTGAAATTCCGGAATAGGCGAGCAAGGGTGCCACTGACCTCAATCACATGCAGTCGACTGCTTCTATGATTGCAGGGAACGTGTACTGAACGACAACACTACTACTTCGACCTAACTTGTCATTGTTGTAAAGGTATAAAGAGGTAGAGGGTTGGCTACAAAACCCTTTACAGATAAAACCCACAAAAATTTGAAAACGCACTAATATTTTTTAAGTTCCAACAGAAGTGTGAGGGCGGTAAATCACATCGATGTCCCGACCTTTCAAAAGGTTCTATGTTTCAAAGGAGAAACGTTAATTAGATACAGGAAAACTTATTGGCAACGAATCTATCACCAGGTAAGTGTTGCAAAGCACTTCTAACTACTGCCCTATATACTACATACGTATATATATATATATAAGGCGACCTATGCTTCCCTGAGATGCAGGTGGATCTAAGAAATGCACTACCTGTTTTTGATGCTCCGATTTGGCACATACTTTCTGTATTTTATAAGCGTATTTATGCATGCGTGTGTTGGTGCGTTCTCGCTTCACGCGGATTGTATTGTACGAGTCAATTCGGCCAAAATCCTGCAAACCAAGTGACAGGGAACTATATGGGAGGCGGTTACGAGTCGCCTCCAACAAATAAGTTCCATGTACACTCTGGGAGAGCCTGGCAAGCTACCCGTGAGTATACCCAGCCTCACGTTCAGAGCCCAGCAAGCTATACGTGGGTATCAAAAATCAATCCCGCTGACGGGTGATTGGTGATGGCAGAGATCGATAGAACTAGTTGAGAGACAGGCGAAAAGAAGGACCCGCGTGGTGTGGTGGTGAACGCATTACTCTCCTGAAAGGACAATAGCGCGTTCGTTCCCCACCACAGACACCTGCGGTCCAGAGTTTTGCAAATATCTCAGCATCGTTGTAGTTTTGTATCGTTGTAGGTATGCTAAACACAGTTTAAAAAAACGGGCCTCATTCCCGTGACCCCGAAAAAGCCCCCAATTTCGCAGTGTTGTGTAAGACGAGTACAAAGAGACTGCTAAAATCTCAGGGCCAATCGAAGCTGCCTGGATCACGAAGAACTATGGTGACGATCTGTACCGAAAATGCACGTATACTTGCATCTATAAAAGCTGCGTGCGTGCCCTGCGTCCACGTCCCGTTCTGGCCATTGGGCACGTCGCTCGCTTGAACGTAGCCAGGCCCACTAGCACCATCATTTCGCCCGACGACGCCGTGGGGATCGCCGTTGCCAACTCCATCATTATTTCCCTCCCGCTTGATCTTTCCTTTCAGATTCATTTGCTTAGGTCGTAATGATATTAAGTGCAATCCTTAGCTCTTGCGTTGCTGATACATTAATGCTATCGTTGATTCTCGCGTAATTACGTAGTGTGTGTTAACATAAGTTGAATACTTTCATTGCTCACAGGTACCTTACAAACAATTCTCCATTCTTACTCACTTCTGCGAACGCTATTCGTACTCTTGCGCTGTGTGCCGTTACATTGGTGCATACACTATTGTCAATAATGCGTTTTTCCACTCGTGCATTTTTAAGGTTAAAAAAACCCACTGAACCACTTCACCTTAGTTCTTTGTATATACATTGCAAATCTCATTGCAATGTTGTGTAAACAGGATGTATATACGGATAAAGGCTTAATTACCCAAGTTTGAGGCACCTTACAAACAATTTTTCACCCTTACTCACTCCCGCGAACGCTCTTCATACTCTTGCGCTGTGTGCCGTTACAGCATCCGAGTCCTCGATGATAGAAGACTTGAAACTTGCAAGCAAGAAGGATAAGGTACGAAGTTATCGGCTTGGTCGAGAGGAGACAACGCCACCCATTTAATGCCGTCTATGACACCGGAGAAGAACTTTTCCTCGGAACATGCGACAGTAGAGGAGTCGGCAGCGTCAGCGTTTTCGTCAACACGAGTTTGGCCATGAACATCGATTCATTCGATCAGCTTACAACCCGAATCGGACGTTTACGATTAAAAAGATGAGGATCAACACCGGCTTTGAGAATCTTCGTCGTTTACGCGCCGACATCAAACTATAACGAAGAAGAAGTCGAAGCGTTCTACATGGACTTAGAGAGGTTCTACAGAGAAGACCATACATTCCTCAAGGTCATCATTGGAGATTTCAATGCCAATATTGGACCAAGAAGATCGTCTGAGGAACGTCACATTGGGACCCACGGATTAGAATGGAACGAACAGGGTGAGCGGCTCTCTGAGTTTATCATGGCGACCAAGACCATCCATGGTAACTCGCAATTCCAGAAGCCTCACCCTCAACGCTGGACGTGCGGATCTCTCAATGGAGAGCACGATAACGAAATAGAACGCATCATAGTAAATAGAAAGTTAAGGAGAAAGGAATTAACATCTCCGAATGCTCCACCTACGTCTACCAAGGTCTGGAAGTCAACATGGTGAAAGCAATAGCCCCAGAGTTGAGCATGAGGGAACTAGCGGCCCTCCGCAGCTTTCAAGAGCATGGTGTAGAGAATGAACAAAGAACATCCGACTATGGCTCTAGGTTTTCGACTCCACGACTTTTCCTGCCTTAACACACGCGTTAGATCCTGGCTGCTATGTAAGCGCCATGAAAGATCACTTAGTGTTATAGAACACGTAATCAGGAAGATTACTATGCTAGGAGCAACCGGATCACACAAGTGATGAACGGGATCCGAAACTCCGACCTACGTCAATCGTCAAAAATCAAGTACACCAAACTATCGAGGATAAGATAGGATAGTCACGTAATGCGTATGAACGACAACCGGTGGATAGGCGTAGATAGGGACTGGATTCCTCGGGATGTCAAATGAACACCGAGAGGACCACAAACCCGATGGTCAGAGTATTTCACGACCCTAGAAAAAAGATGTGGTGCTCAATGAGTTCCTATGAGCAGCAAGACCCAACAATCTACTCCCAAATGCGACAGTAGAAATGAAAGATTCATTGGCGCTGGTTCAAGTCATTCGACGATCAACAGGACGACAGGTAATAAAAGTGAATATCATTCAGACGTTTCACATGTGATCTCTTTAATCATTTAGCACTAAAACCGTTGAGAAATAACAGGAACAGTAGCCGATAATTGAATATAGTTGAATAACTTGGAAAAATAATAACAAAATGATAACAATAATGAAATAACTTGTACGAGCAGAGTTTCTCAAGTCCTTTACGGCATTGAATCCAAAGGATATTTCAAAAAGGTGAAGAGCTTCAATGAATAGAAACAAATTCTATCCAAAAATTTAGAAAATAATTTTGGTACGTATAAATAAGTGCCAGCGTTCTCAAACACTTTTTTCGAAGTTGAATTGCATTGGTTACACCAGATCTATCATTACCAATTTTTCCCACCTCTTCTAACACATTTATTTCCATCCAGAAGATATGAAAATAAAAAGCAACATACGACGACACTTCCATGTTCTCGGTTTTCCCAACAGCATCCAAGAGGAGCTGTTCCACAGGTGGATTTGAAGCATGGCATGTTTTCGTGGTGCTCACACGGGCCTACTCAAGTGGTAGATATTATGGAACTTGTTATCAAATTGACAGTAGAACTCACAATGAGGCGAATAGAAGTTGTTGATGCATCAGAGTCGCTTTTGGCATCCATGAATCGTGTTGTAATGAGTAATTTCGGGGACGGCACATCTCTCCAATGTTGATAGTTGCTAGGTCTAGTCCATGTTAGGACCAAACGCACTTGGGCATGAGGAGGAATTTCCCCGTCGCCTGAAGGAAGCGCCTGCAAAGGTAATCTTGTTTACCAAAGTAAGGAGTGACACATATACTTATAACAAAATCCTCCCCGTATGTATTCTATGGTGTTCATAATCATTTTAATAGGTCCCAGATTTTTTTCTGCCGCATTTTGTATATTTCACTTGACAATTAATCGAAAGCATATCTAAATAGTAGGGGTGGGACCAAAAAACTACTCTCTACACTTGATAGTTTAGAAAAAACCTATCAAAGAATTTCACTGGATAGCATGTGAGAAACAACTTGTTGTTACTTCATTTCAATCGCTGTAGTTATTTTATAGAATGCGGTGGACATGAGGGTGCCGAAACAGACTCAACATAAACTGAAAAATACATCCAAATGACGACAGCAATGCATTTGCAATATGGAGAATGGCAATACGTAGCAAACAGAAGCATGCATATTTACAGAAGTGATTCATACTCACAGAACGATAGAGCAAAGCCTTCTCAACAATCCTGTAATGGCCCCTCAAATTCCCTGTTTGTCAAAAGCACACTTTTTGTTGCCAAAAAATAAAGTGCTCAGTAGACGAAAGATTCCACGTAATCGGTCGGGCTGGCCACGGAGAAAGGTGCCGTGACGGAATGAGTCAAAAGAAGCTCTTGTTCAGAAAGATTGGCAATAAATTTTCGTCTATGTAACCGAACAGCTCGTGAATAAAGGATTCTATCAACGACTTCGAATTTACGTCAAATAACATGTGTCATAAATTCCACGAAGCACTGAAACGATGGAATTTGAAAATGGACGTACTGAAACGTTGCTACCAACGTTGCTCTTCAATTTAAAATAAAGCGCACGATCTGATATGTTGCAGAGCAACAGCTGGACACGAGCCATGTTTGGACGGTCAACAATTACACGAAATGTAAGAACAGTTGCCTAGAACAGAATGTACAAAACGACGGACAGCATGGAAATTAAGTTATACACACCTTTATATTCCTTCTTATAGACCCTCCTGAAACTGGTGTTTGTGTTTTTTCTGATACTAGTTCACCAGCAACGCCAGTGGTAGGAATGACATGCGTTGCTTTGTCGTCAGGAACCTCATCTGATGGGTGCTTCCTAAGATGGGCTGAAAATGAATACATACAGGAGAATATCAACAGCAAGATGCCATACATAAGATCTACAGTAAATATCTGCTAAACTGTCAAGGCGACACACACTCAACCACAACATGCATAGTATGGCCGTAAATACATAAGGAAAAAAAATCATTACTGAAACTGGTTTTACAAAAAGTCCACATTAATTCGTTCTTATGCCGGCACATACTCAATTACAAGACACACAGCACCATTTATAAGCGCAAATATTAAAAGAACAATCACCTAGGGGTGACTCTACGCTCTCGTTTCAAGTTCTTTATCATTTGCCACTTTAGCAACACAGACAATTTTCCCCAGTGATAACAGAGAGATTGAAGATTTTTATTATCATATTGGAAACGAAACTGGTTTCTCTACAGCAAGCAGCAGTTTTTCGACTTCTAAAATATTTCGAGAGTTCAGGACCTCATAGCTTTACGGAAGAGACTCCGCTCTATCCTATCAGTCGTGTTTACGATAGAAACATCCAGAAATATGTCAACGAAATTCATGTTTCCGAAATTTCCAATAGAACTGCGGAATTTGCTAACGATATTTTGGAACACCACCGCGTCAAATTAGAAGAAATTCCACTTTCGTATTCGCAATCATGGAAGTGTGATCATTGAACCAACAATGTGAAAGATGTACCCGTTCACTACAGAAGAGCTACAGAAAGTGAAAACTACACCGTGATAAAACAGAAATTCCTACCCTCCAGGTAAAGATTTGCATGTTCTAAGAATTCCGAGAATTCCATATTTTTTATGGGAACTGGTAGCGCAATATCAGTAATCCGGTTTATTACGCTCACCGCCCAACCTACTTAGGCACTGCTTCAATCGTGTACTAGGGCCACCGCATCCACTTGACTTTTCGAGGTGGAAAAATTGGTAGTAGAAAGAACATTTTAGGATAATCTGACGGCCTTTAATTCACATGGAAATCGTAGCTATCTCATGATTCGATGGAGTATCGACTCGACCACAAACCAGTTGTTCCAAGATCTTCACGGATGGTGGGCATGAGACAATTAAACGAATACAAGAAGTGCTGATATACATACAGTGTGGCTCACATGATGGCTCAAGTAATATCAAGTACTAGTTTTCAAAGCCTATGAAATGAGATGTTTATTTAAAGTGGAAGGCGGCTACTATTTTCACCTATTTTCACATTATACGAGCCGTATACAACACACATAGGATCGATCTCCGAGCCCCAGGCTCACCAAGCCGTTCATCCCACAGAATCGGCAAATTGGTATAATACTTCTCTGGGAGGATAGCACCACTTGCTCCATACATCTATAGGGCACCGCGAGACATTGTGCAAGTCAGAAATGCGATCAATAGTCTCCAACGATGATTTATGAAGTCAAATGCATGGTGCATCCTTCAAAAAATGATCAACGCTGAGAGCTTTGCTCTTTTCATCCCTTTATGAGACCTATGAAGGTTAGTTTGAAATTTAGGTTTGCAAAAACCTCAGAAAAAACCTTTCGCTGAAATGTTACATACATATGAATGTATATATGTATTTATAGATGTCTGCATATATGTACGTATACCCATGTATGTTATATATACATGTATATGTATACATACATATGTAAAAGCTTTCGGCGTTGATCAATCCCTGAGTTGTGCCATGCATCCGACTTTATTAAGCATCGCTGGAGATGAATGAATGCAAATCAGGCCTTTACAATGACTCGCGGATGATTACCGACATATCGAGCCAGTGCTGCCATCCTCTCAGACAACACGTACTAATTTGCCGACAACAAGGATCGATCTCACATGTATTTCAGGGCACCTACAACCACTGTGCTACATGCGCTCTTTACATACACATGTGTACGTAAATATATATATATATATATATATATATACATATATGTACACATGGGTGCATATGCTTATATATATGTATATATATACGTGTATATATGCATAGATATATACATATATGCATGGCGATGAGATGGTTTTCTTCTGCACACCACATCTTGGGAACGGAACTGATGAACCATGAGTGATAAACACGAAACAGGACTCCGTCTGGAGAATTCATCATGTGCATTCAGTCTGAAGCAATGTTTCTTCTTTTCAACTTTTTCAAGCCGTTCAGAGAATATCGCGGTTATAATTCAGAAAACACTATCGGGCACATAGTAAACGAGAGAAGCAATATAAATAAAAACAGAAAAATCCAAATTGAAACAAAGCGTCTTAAAATGAGACCAGGTGATTTATAAATGAAAGCAGAATTTTCCTAAAAAAAAAAAAACTTCCGCGCTATCGAGACTCCTTTCGAAGCAAATCATATGCGAACTAACCATCAGCCATTAGTCTTAATGCTTCAGTGCACGGATGGAAGAACTAACCTTCAGGGTCAGACATCAACGTTAATGTTTCAATGTACGGACCGCTCAAGCAACACAACTTAGTAAAAATAACTGCAGAATTCAGATTATATTAGACTTTCCAAATCAGAAAATTTGATAGTGAAGACTTTATTTACACAACCATGGTTCATATCTGCGAACGGTCATATTCAATACAGTACTGCTAAGAGGAGCTAGTAAGGACGCTATGAAATATTAGAACGTTTTTGCCACTTTGACTACCTACCAGCTACCAAAGCGTTGGAATACAAGTTCTTTAATAAAACCCAGCATCACCGCTGCACTTCCTTTTACTCTCACTGTTCGTGTTAGTATATTTTATTCACATAAGGCTAGGTCCATACAACACGGTCACAATTTGCAAAACCAGAGAGATAATTACGCTGTTTTTAACGCTTTAGTTGAATGATGAAATACAACGTAAATGCCAATCACGTGACTCGGATTAAAACCATTTATGTTTACTTATGATCACTTCCTCCCAATAGTTGATCACCTCATCGTGGATGGGAGGTGTTCCTGAGTCTGAGTGGGATGTACAGCGGGGGACACATCCCCCACGCAGGACCTCCCAAGCTGAGGAGTCCAACGTTACCGTCAGGAAGTCCAGCTAAGAGTAAACCAATACCTGGGTCCACCACCGTCTTCGTACGGCGACTGCCTGTGGTGGTGACGACCTGGGGCAAATTTGGCCTGGCTGACTTCGGAACTGCAGAGAATCACGACAGCTAAACCAGCAAAACTCCAAAAAAAAAAAAAAAATAATGATTGGCCCGCACAACCAGTGAAAAAGGGACATCTGGCATCCAAGTACGTATCATTATTAGGGCTTGCAATAAACACATCTCTTTGCTTTTTGTTGATACTGAAGACTTCCTTTTTCAATCACGGGTAAACAAAAACAAATATAAAAGTGTAAATGTTTAGAATACGGATCTACTTGGAATCGCCATACTTCGAAACGTTGCCCCATTACCTTGTTTATAACTGCAAAAAACTACCGAAATTTGACGTGATGGAACCATAACACTGAGCGGTACGCAACGTACAGAAACCAACAATGTTTCACTAGTTGAAAGACGCCCTACATAAGCTGTTGCGACGCAAGACGTTGGCGGAGCATAAATGCGCACGCCAAAAAGCCAAAGAACGTAGTGAAACGATCCTGACAAAGAAGGCCTAAATGGCATGCCCCAAAAGATAACGAATTGCATTAGTATGGGATCTAAGGACAAAAATGACAAAGGAACAACTCACAAGCGGTTCTAACTTCACATTCGATGGATTTATTCCTCCGTGGGACTAACACATGACCTGCTTCTTGACGATTTTCATTCTACCTCTGGATTTTATTTGGCTCGCTGAAGGTTGCAGTATTGTCAGCATCATTGTCTTCATTCATATGAGGTTGAAATGCTGAGATAAAAAGCTCAAAATTTACAAATAAAAAGAATGATATAGTGTGCCCTTTCCCACAACAAAAAATTTTCTCAATTAATAAGATGTCGAGTTACAAGTTTATATCGAAAACTTTGGAAACAGACTGATCATCAGGGGAAATGGTCGCACAAAACCTTGCAAAACAATATTTCATATCTCTGAACTTTTACAACACCACTTTATGCCGCCAGGTATTCAGCAAAATATAGGCATTCTACATAATAAACAAACAGAAATCGAGAATGAAACTTTGAGCGATGGGAATATAAGGTTCGCTTCCCGAAGACTACGTCTAGCAAAAATTGATACAGCAGCAAAATTTCTAGGCAATAGTCGCCTTCAGATAAAGTTTAATACTAGTTTTGTCCTTCCAGACAAAATTTGGAGAACCGTTAGGATACACCAATTCAAACAACGAATGATGCACCTTAATCTTATACTTTTATAAATAACTGGCTCACATTGAAGAAACAAAGCTTTGCTCTCGTTTGAAGATAATTCAAGTGGGAATTTCATTGTCTTTAGACGGTTAGATGTGAATGCATACATTAATGAATCAGTCTCCACAAGTTTTCGACGTTCCATAAAAAATGACCAGATAAAGCCAATCCATTCCGTTATTTTTCGCCACGTTGTAGTTACATTTAAAAAATCAATGAGGACAAAGTTAATTTGGTCTGCATAGTGGTCCGCGACTTACCGCTTGTATGGTCCACACCAATGAGGTGGCGCAGAAGGAACAAAGGGCTTAATCTTTAGGTTTAAAGGATGAACCGCAATCCATTCGCACTTTAGCGAGGAGTTAGTAATGTGTTGAACCCAAAACAATTTGCAAATAACACAAGATTATTGCTCTCGGTAAAACATTGCCATTGTTATTAACAAACAACGGTGGTTATTACTCATGCTGCAAATATTAATAGTAGCAAAAATGATTATAACGATGATGAATGAAAATGTCATAAAAATTTGCCTCATTCAATTACATAAACACAAACCACAAAAGAAATAATGAATGCTCAAAATAAATAAAAAAAAAACCTGATACTCACCAACTTTCTAGGAGCTACGCTCGTCTAACGTGAACCAACCGCTCACAGGAAAGTAATGAAGAACTAGTAAGCACACTGATAACTGATCAAACATGGTAAAATGTGTAACTCGTTCAGCAAAATAAAATATTAACAGCTGGGCATTCGAACAATAATATTTTCTCTATACACCATCCACGTTCCATGTATACTCACAGTGTGCCACAAACTTTGATTTTCTGAAGATTACCTGATGATATCGGCCAATTTTTACGTGGGAATGCCGCCTAATAAGACCGTCAGTGGGCATGATATCAGAACACAGAAGTTTCAGTAAGGTGGATTTTCCCGCTCCATTCGGACCCACCAGAGCAACACGAGTGTCAAGATCAATACCGAAATCAATATTCCTGTAGATCCATGGCTGAAAACAAACCAGTGACTAAAATTGCTTCAAGAACAACTTGATAGTAAATCAACAATAAACTAATAATAAATGGCACAGTGATGTAATGTAGCACGAGAATAATTTAGTCATAGCTGTTTAAAAATGCAACAATAAGCAATAGTGACAGTAGCACTTACTAAGAGATAATAGGATAAAACTCATATCAGTTGGCTAACCGTTGCTTCGCTGTAGCGAAATGACACGTGCTGAACCATGATCACAGGAGGAGGAATATGTCCAGCATCGAAGAAGTAAAATTGTTTGACCTAAACGTTTCAAAGCATGGAAGTACTTTAGTAAAAAGGTACGGAAACACTTTAGGCTGGACCAGAATTCTGTTAGGACTTGTTGAGAAATACGTGGATAACTGAAATAAATCTCTACTACTTATTTCAGACGTTGTAGAAAGAACGAGATCTGAGAAACACCACTCTAGCTCCCTGAGCTGATGTTCACCAAAAAACTCATATTAAACGTCTTGAAATAAGATGCAACATTGATAACACACCTATTATAAATCTCAAAGCAAACAGAGGTGGACAGAAAACGAGCAAATTCAAACATCTTCACAGAAATGAATCCGAAACAGGTAATAATTCTAATTCTGCATTGGAAACTACGAAAAAAAGTTAGGCAAGATGCGCTCCATAGCCAACTATATCTTTTTTGAATAATCTGATAAACCTGCTCAGTGATATGATTAAATGCGACCAGCAAAAAAAAAAAAATATTGAGGAATACTTCGCTATAGAATACAGAGGCTCATGGTAAATCATCAATCAACCGTGCTACCATACAATAAATCAATAGCAATAGGTAAAATCGAAAACAAAGTGTGATATAGGTAGTGATGATGCTTAGCCTGACACACAAGTCATTATTGTGTACTTTACCATTTTTAACACAGACGCAAGTAATAAAGTGGTTACAACGATAATACCACTAATGGAATTTGCGGCCTGAAGTCATCAAACGAAATCTTAGCAATCTCCACACAACAGACAATATAATTCGCAGTAATAATTATGCCCTCAATTTTAAATTTTACGACTTGCTATTTACACTCTAATAACAAAACTGGAATAGGACTACGTCCATCCTTAAAGAAGTACGATCAATTGACATGTGAAAAAGTGAATTTCACTTCCAAATGGTCAAATGAACGAAGTGTGGTAAAATGAGGAAACCAGGACCAGAAGCAATTCTACGAAATCCATGCAGCAAAGGATATGAAAGCTCAGTAAATGAGTTACGCAACTGAAACACTTGAAAAGAAATAATATAACACTCCTATCCGCCTTCCGTTGCGACTAGAAATGGTGCTCTCCAGTGTGACACCATGAACCACTTCACGCTGCTCGAAGGCACAAACGGTGTAGGTTAAGATGGGAAATTTTCCTCACTTTACTTCTCTGTCCACAGAATCATCTTCGTTTTGAGTACTAAAATCGCAACAAAGAAGAAAGTCGGAGGTCACGAAATAAGGAAGGGAGGTGATACACAAACCGATCTGAAGGGCATTTCAAACATATGCTGATGATGAGGAGAAGCGATATCCACAAACGTTTCGAAGTTTACAAGAAGTATATCACGATCATTAAATCTAGGAAATAAGTTACACGAAGGAAGTAGAAGACAAGGTAGAAGACACATACTGACAAAAAGCCAATTCATTAGCAAAGAAGACTTAACAGTTACAATAATACATACAAAACGGAAAAGACTTACTGTTAGTAGAGTAGATAGCTTTTTTTCGTTCTCGTTATTTTGCAAAGTAATGATGAACTTCAACACATATGATTCAGTTTTAAAGTGCTAACAATACTTTACATGTGTAATAAAATACTAGAGATAAAAAATTCCCGCACAATATGTTAACATGTATTCAAAGAAATGTGTTATGCAGAAGGGCTTTCCTCATAACTCAAAATCTTTGAAAAAATTCAAACTTCATTATCTTGAAGTTATTCTCTTATACAACTGGAACCTAATGAACACTAGTCACCGATTCCTTCACTGAACCTCCAGATCGAAGCAAACTTTCATATTAGAAACATAATGATATTGATATAAAACCTTGTGACCTTCAACATTGCTTCAGCCTATATGAAGCTACAGCAGCGATCGTAGAAATACAAGGAATCTCACAGAAAACCAACCGTCTCTGCCACAGCTTTCTCCGTTAATCCTCCAGCAATCATTTTCGCCATTGTTTTCTCCTTAGATTGAGCCTGTCGAGCAAGTTTTGCAGATCCGTGACCAAATCGAGCAACGTAGTCCTATCAAATCAATATCGTCGAGAAATAAGGAAGACAAACAGCATTAAGATATAATACCGCCTATGCATTAAATAAAATGTACATGGTTCAGTACTAATGTTTGATCTCGATTTCTAACCAACATATTTCAACTCACATAGAATTTTTACCAATTGGAATAAGGATCTTTCGAACATATAGATCGTCGCTTACAAAATGTTAGCTCTCCTATCTCACCAAGACGATTTCTTTTGGGACCAACGAGAAGTAAATTTCAAAACGTATAACTTATCTATCCATCGCCCATTATTTTTTCACAACAGGGTGTTATGCGAAACATAACCACAATGATACTGAGATATATTTATTTATACGAACTTATAAAGTGGTCTTTTTCAGCCGATGCCAGGTTGGCATATGGTATTGGGACTGGACCACCCGTAACAACACGGCTCTGAGGAAGGCGAAATCACGGAAACGTTAGCCATAGACAAACAACGCCAACATGAACGACGACAACAACAAGGATAACGAAGACCTACACCGACCTCGCATCGGCTCAAAAATATCAGTTTGTAAGATCGTATAAATAAATATATCAAATATTTATGCCGAGGTTTATAGAAAATCGGTTTTTTGAGTTACTCAGAGATGCTGAGATATTTGCGAAACTCCGGACCGCAGGTGTCTGCGGTCGAGATCGAACCTGTTATCCTTTTCGGTAGCTAACGTGTTCACCACCACACAATGTGGGCCCTTCATTTCGCCTTCCTCTCATCCAGTTTTTCTACTCTAACGGTGCTACAAAGCAATTATCTGTCAACGGGAGTGATTTGGTGTTGTGATGAATGCGTTTGCATCCGAGAAAGGTAGTAGCGGGTTCGAACCCACCGCAGACACCTGCGGCACGGAGCTTTGCAAATATTTCAGCTTCATTGTGAGACGTAAATTCTCAGCTTTTATCCTATTTTTACTAGAGTTCATTTCGAACATGAAAGCAATTGGACAAGTGGAATAACGTTCACCAACACACGTTGATATTTCCACATGCATCACTGAGGTTCGCATGTGGGGTTGCTACGTTGCGGAATTCAAAAACTTAAATTTTATTACCATTACTCGGGAATTCAAATTCCTAATGCAACTAAGATTAAAAGAAAATTTTACAAAAAACGTGTGAACGATTACTATCTATCCAACTTTCGTTCTGCTGACGACATTCTCTTCTTTCAGACAGAGAACAATCGAAAGTGCTTAATAAGCTAGAAAAAATGATCTTTGAAGGAAGAAAATCCTATTTAAAAAGAACGTGTGGTTTAAAACGGAATGCATTGAATAGATCATGTGAACGGACCATCAATTAAAGAGGCTTTATCCTACATATATGTAGCACTTTTGGAGAGCATGCAAAACGACTTGAGACGAGAACTCAGTAGAAGACGACGAGCAGCACTGACTGATCTCGGGATTTTGATAGATTCAACGACCAGATTACTTACCACACCTAAGTGTTCAGTTATTTACAAAACGGTTCTTCCAGCTTTGTGGCACGAGCCAAAAACATCGTCTAACACTCTAGTCATGTCAATGAGATGATGGCACGCAATACACTGGCCACTCAAGAGATAACTTCTGTAGGAGAACCGACACAAAATCAAATCGGCTCTTCTAGTTCAGATAAACGCCGGATATCTCGTCCTCATGCGCAAGCAGGATACGTCTCAACAAATAAACATTAATAGGTCGATCACATAATCAGAAAATAGATGGCAGATGAACAAAAAGAACAACTGAGTAGAATCCAAGAGAATAAGACAACTTCGAGGAAGAACAGCAAGAATATGAGCCCACACGCTCGTTACACGCCTAAGCCCACTATGTTCACAGATAGAATCAACTTTCCGATTTTCGAATCGTAGCCGAAGCCATATGTGAATACGACAACCATCATGGATCAAGAATGCCAGACAGCGAAGTGAATGGAAGAATTGCTGATGCCCTCACGATACGTGAGGAATAGAACAAAGTCTGTACATAAATTTTTGACGATTTTAACTCTTTAAGTAGATTAACGATCTCGATATCCCAAAATTGTTATTTTCGAAGAACTAGGTCCGTAAACTGTGTAAGATAAAAAAAAGGAATAAAGTAAAAAATAAAGTAATATTAAACGTGCAGAGAAGAAAATTTGTGCAATCTTTCCTTCTCAAAGCAAAATTTCAGAAACCTTCATGTGCTGGAGTTGAGCTTGTTCCCAATTATACCTCTTCATTTGGTTTTCCAACAGCTCTATTCGAGTTTTGACAAATTGATCATAGTTGCCCTAAACGATAATGAATGATACACCTTACAATTGCTTTAAAATAGCAAACAGCTTACCGTATAGTAAACTAGTTTCTTTTGGTATAGGTGGATAATATTCGTACAAACACCGTTCATAAAATCTTGTGAATGAGAGACAATCAGGAGCGTTCTCTTATATTTACTAAGTTCGCCTTCTAACCATACACAAGCTTCGAGATCAAGATGATTCGTCGGTTCATCAAGAAGTAATAAAGATGGCTTTAGGTAAAGAGCTCGAGCCAACGCAATTCTCATTCTCCAACCACCTGAAACCACGATCCGAAAAGCACAAAAATAAACAAAAAAAAACCCAAACCTGAAAAATCTTTGCATTTCTTCATTTGCATTGTCTTGGTGAAGCCAAGACCATGGAGAATTTCGGCAGCTCTTTTCTCAGCGAGCTCGGCATCCATCTCATCTAGCCTATCATAAATGTCCATCAGCTTTTCCTGACTTTCTGAAGAGAACAAGAACAATAAACCACTAACGATTCAGGCAATCATGAAATTCTACCGTCGTCCTCATTTCCTGCAAGCTCCTCAGCAAGCTGCTCAAGTTGTTTTCGTTCACTATCAACATCCACTACAGCTTGCAGTGCGGTAGTGTTAGAAGCAGGCATTTCACGCGAAACCTAAAGCAAATGCAGGGTCGTGATGTGGGGGAAGAATAAATGAGAACACGATGTAGTGTGTTCCTTAGACTTGAATATGACAAAAATTGTCAGAATCTTAGATGACCAAGTGTCAAAATAAGGCACAAATCTCTTCCTGCATCAATAAAAATACGGAAAAGATAAGGATGTAAACACACGAGATACATGTCGACGCATTCAGGAATCGGAAGTTCTCGGTTAACAATAGCATGCATGATAGTCGACTTCCCTAAAAATGCTGGAAAACATGGAGGCACTGTTAATCAACAGAACTTACCACTCCCATTGAGTCCAATCAAGCCATAACGTCTCCCACGATTCAGTTCGAGCTTTGTATCCACAACAATTTCTTTTCCGTGGAAAGTAATCTGAAACCTTCAAGGATGGACACCTCAAGGAAAAAAATGCACTTCCACTCGAACAAAACAAATTAAAAAGTTGATCAAAAAATTGTACTTATAACAATTACTTGGACATATTCAGCCCAAAACAAGAAGCAAACGTGTCACCAAATAGATTTTATTATTAGATAATTACAAATACAACTTTATTGTCGATAGACAACTGGCTGAGAGAGAAGAAACGAAGGACCCGCATAGTGTGGTGGTGAACGCGTTAGCTTTCAGAAAGGGTAAAAGCACGTTCGATCCCCACCCGACACCTGCGGTCCGGAGTTTTGCAAATATCTCAGCATCATTGTGGTTTTAATAGAACTTTAGTTCTTCAAGAAGTGATTTGAAAAAGGAAAAAATACATTTAAGAGTATGAAAGGTAAATATAGGAATTAAGGCAAGGAAACACTGCTTACCGTCAAGCTTTCCACTTTATGGTCGAGACCTTTGGGATTTGATGTTAAAGCTCCAGCAACTGAACGAGCTTGGGCGTTTTCGAGTTCAATCTGCTGAAGAGTTTCAGCAGCTACGTCAACCAAACCTAGACTAAAAACCTCTAAGCTGTTCCGAGAATCGACCGCTCACACACATGTAAAACACTGAAGAGTTTCAGCAGCTACGTCAACCAAACCTAGACTAAAAACCCCTAAGCTGTTCCGAGAATCGACCGCTCACACACATGTAAAACATAGTGAATGAAAACCATTACAGATGAATTAAGGGCAGATACTTTACAGAACACATACCATCAACATCGTTTACAGCTGAAGGCAATTCACCGGAAATATCTGGAACACAACCTCCGCCGACATCACCTTTGGGTTCGTTTGCAGCAGGATCATCCTTTTCTCCTACTTTCCTACCACGATTATTTCTTTGTTGTTTTGCTGCAATCTTTCTAGCGGCATCTCTTGCTTTCTTGGCATCTGACGGCATTCTTAATATGAGAATTTACACAATGCTTAAAAAGAAAGAGCCATTTAAACGACCATCTTAGCTGACTAGGAAATACGAAAATAAATCACTATAGGCAGCAGTTCAGGGCAAGGACACTTTGTTCATGGAGAGAGGGACTAGGGCAGAACATTTAAAACACTCATTTCACGGCATCTAAAAGATTATAAGAAAATTTAAATGAGCGGACTTGGTGGTTTTCGTCTTGGGACCAGCAACTGTGTTACATTTGGAATGACCACGTGTGGGTGGGAACGATCATGCAGCATAGTTCCGTACTATCAGGGGCAGACATCCACGTACCGGGCGTATTACCAACTGCACTATGCCAAAGGAATTCGACGTGAAAAAGTTCTTTATCGACCTGGCCTCTGGAGGTAATTTTAGGACATATTTCTGTTCTCCTACTTGGAAATGTAGCTCTGAACACGTTCTTATTCGTGACTGACTTAAATGACTTAAGGTACCGCTGCTGCCATCTCCAAAACCGCAGTCGCACCGATTGAGCGTGTGAAACTTCTTCTGCAGGTAGTACAAGACATATTTCAGTATTTCTTTATTGTACCTACTTATGATCGTATACATTCTAGGTCCAAGATGCATCAAGCACGATCGCCGTCGACAAGCGCTACAAGGGCATTATTGATGTTCTCGTTCGTGTCCCTAAAGAACAGGGTTTCACTGCTTTGTGGAGAGGAAATCTTGCTAACGTCATCCGGTATTTCCCGACTCAGGCATTGAATTTTGCTTTCAAGGATACGTACAAGAAAATGTTCCTTGAGGGTCTTGACAAAAAGAAGGATTTCTGGAAATTCTTTGCTGGAAACTTGGCGTCTGGTGGGGCTGCAGGAGCAACATCGCTGTGTTTTGTGTACCCCCTTGATTTTGCTCGTACCCGCCTTGCTGCTGACGTTGGAAAAGGAGCGAATCGAGAGTTCAAAGGGCTAGTTGACTGCTTAATCAAAGTTGCCAAGTCTGACGGACCCATTGGAATGTACCGTGGATTCTTTGTATCAGTGCAGGGTATCATAATCTACCGTGCGGCTTATTTTGGACTGTTCGATACGGCTAAGATTGTGTTGGCAACTGATGGAAATCTTAATTTCTTCATAGCATGGGCGATTGCACAGGTAAATTGCAGGTTTATATTTGATAATATGTTAGCAGTATCTTTGTAATTCAGGTTGTCACTGTTGGATCTGGAATCCTTTCATATCCTTGGGACACCGTTCGCCGACGTATGATGATGCAGTCTGGTCGGAAAGATGTGCTGTATAAGAACACGCTTGATTGTGCGAAGAAGATTATCCAGAACGAAGGAATAGCAGCTATGTTCAAGGGTGCCTTATCTAATGTCTTCCGTGGAACAGGAGGAGCCTTAGTGTTGGCCATATACGATGAGATTCAGAAGTTCCTATAGATCAACTTAGCATTTTCTTACTGTCAGGTTCGAATTCGTAATATTTAATGTTGTTATAGTGCTGTTTGACCCACCTTCGTTACAATCAGTTCCTATTATTGTGTGGCATAGTGGGTAGGGTAGGTACAGAGCTCGGTGTTGTTGCAATGATACAACCATAAAAGTTAATACTATTTCTTGTATTACGGTGATCCCCTGGAAGACGTTGCTTTCCAGATCTGGGTTTACTGCAGCCCGGTAGTCCTTAGGTACAGCTTTTTATGGCTTCTCGATTCTTACTTTACTCATTACTCCACATTCATGAGACTGTTTTAGCAATAAATGGTTTATAGAAGGGTAAGCCCCAAAATGATCGAACCTCGTGTTGATCTCCACCGTAGGGTTAATATAAGTTACATATATTGGTCACTAAGCAACTCTGCCTTCGAATTCGTTATTAAGTTTCGTGTTAAGCGTTTTATGTCCTTAACTAGGTTTTCCAACGCTGTGAATTGTGAACTGACGACTACCTTTGTAGAGCACATGGACCGTCACGTAGTTTTTCTTCCCCTCTTGTAGAGTCTTATATGACTCACCCAAAATGCCCATGCGCTGACGCATCTTGATGGTATGGTTTATGATTACACGAAGGATAAGTGACATCGACGTAGAGATGGAAGTTGACTAAATGTGCTTCATAATAGCTTCTTCAATCGATTGCAGCTAAACTGCTAATTACTATGCCATCTACTTTCACTGGCAGAGTTGGCGGGTACAGCGAGTATGTACGTGTAACTAGCGTACGGAAATTGTCTGATTAGGCAATGGCTCACTGGTTAACTACGTGAAGTGAGCTTCATTACACTATTTGTTTGCGAACGAATAAGGTTCGAACTCGTTTAACTAGAGGCGAGCTGAAAGACCTTGGAAAGAAAGTAGTAGTGGGTAACAGATGCCCCGCATGTTTTTGGAGTGGTTACATAGTGAAAAGTAGATAAAACCCACCAAGTCTAAGAAGACACTGTTTTGTAGGAGCGCAGCTGAGAATATGGAAATGTACCATTACATGCTATAGAAGGGGATGCAAACCGTAGAGTTCAAATTGCAACGCCTCAGGCAGAATCGGATCTCATATATACTCTAGCAGAACAGAGATTGACCCCAGACCACTAAAAAGAGGCTGAAGAGAGTAAGTCTAAGAAGAAACTAGATCTTACCAAGACGTTGCCGGACTTTTTTTTTCAATGTGTTAGAACTATTTCGACTAAGTGGTTGACTCAAGGAGCTAAAGGTGATGACAGCTGAGGCTAGTGGCGTCTAAGTGATAAGAAAAGCTCTTGAAATAATAAGTTGAAGTTGTTTTCCAACTGAGGGATTGTTGACAGTTTTCGTAGCGAAAATAATTGAATGGGATATGAGTTTTCGCAACCAGTAGTCCGTGTTGGGTTATTTTGGCAAGAAGTGTTTGAACATGAAGATGTCTTAGATGTTAATAGTAACTAGCCAGTACTAAGATACTCTTACATTTTACAGTGAGTCACTACATATTGCTCAGTGAAATGTCGTCATCGCAACGGAGTGAGAATAGGTCGAATAACTGCTGGTACACTTATAGAAGTGCTCTCAAAAAACGCTAAAGGATGAGGCTCTCGGCGTTAATTCCTGAGAGATGCACCATGCAATCGATTACATTAAACATCGTTGGAGGTGACTGAATGTATGTCTGGGCTTTACAATGATTTGCGGTGACCTACCGATGTATCGAGCCAGTGTTGCCTTCCCCCTAGATAAGTCTACAACATACCGACCCCACATAGATGGCTTTGTGGGCCAGGGGCGCGAGGATCGATCCTTCGTGTGTGTTGCAGGGCGCCTCCGACCACTGCACCATATGCGTCCTTTGCTCTCGTATAGAATTTAACAGTATATAATGGATATCTGTGAACACAAGAGGATCTTTAGGAGTCAGGAACTCAACAAGGGGGATGATCGTAAAGTGAAGCAAAGGTTATTTTACAGTCATCAAAAAGTTAAAAATTGCATGTGACGTGTAGATGTACTGCTGTTTCAAATGTACAATAAAGGGTAAAATAGTGAGTTTGACATTGTGCTAAAACACGGACTTTAACCCACTCCGTCGCGTTTGGGCACTATATAGCGTCCATAGCGGCTTGTACCAAACAACCTTATGGACACTACAGTGTCCACATTCAATATAGTGGGTTCCAGAGTCTTTGTTTATCGCACCACATATATTTATTCGATGGCTAATCGAAAGCAGATCAACACTTGAAGGATGAGACCAGAAAAGTCATTCTTTACACCTACTTACTTGATACATGGTACTTGAATGGCCCGTGCTCACTGGTTGTGCGGGCCCAAGTATAATCTCCACTTTTCGGACATTTGCTGATTGCTGAAACTGACATTTGCTGAAACTATTGTGATTCCCTGGTGTCCCGAGGTGAGGTCAGCCTGGCCAAAGTCTGCCCTAGGTTTTCACCACCACAGACAGTCGCAGCCCTTGTGGATCAGAGGGAGATTTACCACCAGGAGACTAATACCAGGACGGTGGCGAATCCTGGTATCGGTTTACTCTTAGCTAGGCTTCCTGATGGAAACGCCGAACTCCTTTTCAGTTTGGGAGACCCTGCCAGAGGATTTAGCCCCTGCTGTACATCGCATCCGCCACCCAGGAACACCTCCCAGTCACGATGACGATGAGGCGGTTAACCGTTGGGAGGCTTTACATTTAATGATTTGCAAAAAGCTTTTTCTCGAAAAACTTCATCGACCGATTATCTGAGTGACAATTTATTGCTGCTGCATTTTAGTTGCTATGGTTATTGCATCGTTGTAAGTGGGTGAATGCATATCTACGTATAAGGACGCGTGCAGCGCTGTGGTCCGAAGGGCTCTGCAACCCCGCGCCCATGGCTCACTAAGCCTTCCATCCCTCCGGGATCGTCAAATTGGTACCAAACTTGTCTAGCAGCATAGCAGCACTAACTTGATACATCGGTAAGCCACCGTAAGTCGTTGTAAATGCCAGATATGCACTCAATGGCCTCCAACGGTGCTTAATGAATTCGAATACTTGGCGCCTCTCTCATGGATTCATCAACGCAGAGAGCTTTATCCTTTATGATTATTGTATAGAGTGTGGGGACACGAATGTATCGGAATAGACTCAACATAAACTGCAAAATATTTTGAAATGCCGACAGCAATATATTTGCAGCATGGGCCATAGTAACGCCTAGTAAATAGCAGTATATATACCATTGACACCCATAGAACGATACACCAAAGTTCTCTCTACACTCTTGTCATGCTGTCAACCCCTAAAGTCCTCTACCTCTTGAGAAAAGGTTTTTCTTGTAAAAAAAAACCCCAGCAAGCTCCCAGCCAACATTCGATTGGGGTAGCCACGAAACACTACGCCTTGCTGGGATGGGTTAACGCTTTTGAAAAACATCAACAAACATAGGCTAGGGAATCTACCCATCCACTTCAGTCCATTCGTGGTTATAAAGGATAAAGCTCTCGGCGTTGATCAATCCCTGAGGGATGCGCCATGCATTCGACTTCATTAAGTATCGTTGGAGGTGATTGAATGCATATCTGGCCTTTACAATGACTCGCGGTGGCCTGCCGATGTATCGAGCTAGTGCTGCTATCCTCCCAGACAAGTCTGGTTCCAATTTGCCGACGCCAGAAGGATGGAGGGCTTGGTGGGCCATGGGCGCAGGTATCGATTCCACGTGCGTGTCGCAGTGGCGCCTCGAACCACTGCGCTACACGCGCCCTTGGTTGTTCGTGTTTATAGCGCTCGTTTATTGTAAAGGAAATATATTACCACAATGGATGAAAGGACTGTGTCAACGAGTTTCGAACCAACGTCTGAGATGAGAGTCGTCTGAGACGTCTGATACACATGAGTATGAATAAGACGGATGTAAAGCAAGGAAAAGGATTTGATTAGGAATTACCTGATTTTCTACTAATCGTGGCAATACCTTTTGTCACTACAATGTGACGGAGAATCAGATAGTTCGTATAAAAGGAAGCTATATAGCAAGTCGAATTAGCAGTACTACTGAGGAATGGCAAGTGTTCGTGATAGTATGGAGCACTTGTAAAAAAGCGACTGGGATGGAGGGCTTGGTGGGCCATGGGCGCAGGTATCGATTCCACGTGCGTGTCGCAGTGGCGCCTCGAACCACTGCGCTACACGCGCCCTTGGTTGTTCGTGTTTATAGCGCTCGTTTATTGTAAAGGAAATATATTACCACAATGGATGAAAGGACTGTGTCAACGAGTTTCGAACCAACGTCTGAGATGAGAGTCGTCTGAGACGTCTGATACACATGAGTATGAATAAGACGGATGTAAAGCAAGGAAAAGGATTTGATTAGGAATTACCTGATTTTCTACTAATCGTGGCAATACCTTTTGTCACTACAATGTGACGGAGAATCAGATAGTTCGTATAAAATGAAGCTATATAGCAAGTCGAATTAGCAGTACTACTGAAGAATGGCAAGTGTTCGTGATAGTATGGAGCACTTGTAAAAAAGGGACTAGAAAGTAGAAGAAACGACTTTATGTAAGAGTTATAAAAGGAGCGACCGACCTTAAAACTATCGAGGATGAAATAAACAAACCCGGAGAGCACGAAACGATCGATCCATTGATCGATCCATGAACGGTGCTGGACGCGATGGCATGCCTTGCAAGAACGTGTTAACTCATGTGCATGCCGATATGCGTGGGTTCCGTAGAACCTGTTCATGCACGAAATCTCGTGCAGCTATGGTTGAGAACGTGCCCAGGAGAACGACCAAAGTTGCATTGTTTCTGTCGGCAGTTGTGGTTGTATCCACTCGTGTGGCTGTGGGTGGTACTGTCCCTTGGGAAGCAGCAATGTTGTTGTGTACGCTTACTTGTAACTGGTGCGTTGCAGACGAAGAATACAAACATGCATCACATCAAAATAGCCAGCACGAAATCATTCGTCGGAGAGCACTGCTGAATGTAGTGTTCTTTCCAAGCGAGCCTATTGATGGCTGTTTCTTAATAGGAAGCTTTCAAAGAAGTGTTTTAACACTGCTTGAATACGACAATGTATTCTGTGACAAGCGCTTCAAATGCATAACACATGTGGTTATTGTTTCAATCCCATACCCGGGTCCAACAGCAGATCCGTCGGTCCTGTGATCGGCGAATTGGTAGCATAATTGTCTAGGAGAATACCAACACTGTCTTGATACGTCGGTAGGATACCGAAAGTCATTATGTAGACCAGATACGCATTCATTCACCTCTAATCATCCTTAGTGAAGTCGAATGCATGACGCATCCCTGAACGGTTCATCACCTGTATCACTTATTTATTTGATCGTCGAGTGACTCAAGTGGGCGTCAGTAAATCTTCTTCCATTTCTTCCTGTGACGTGTAAGTGTATCCCAGTGGATTTTGCTTACCCTAAGTACTGGTTAAGCGTTATATTGCTCTTCTAAGCTTTTCGTAAAGAACCTTGACCGTCGCGTTGATGGTCCTATCGTTTTTGACCTTCCTAGGAATCCGGTCGCTAGCGGTCCTTTTCCATCGGTTATCGCTCATGCACATGAAGTGTTCGGTCCATCTTCGGCAGTCTAGCATATAGGGCGGCGTCCTTGATTTTTGATCGTTGAATAGGCTAGAGCTTTGGATCCCTTCTCTCATTTGTATGACAAAGCAAACTCCAATCATCGTCCTTTCGACTGCGCGTTCTATAACGCGGAGTGACCTTTCATCCCGTTTACATAGCAGGAATGTTTTTGACGTGTACTTTTAAGGCGGGAATAATCGTAGAGTCGAAAAGGTGGACACGGAATCCGGTGTTCTTTGTTCTTCTCACTGTATCCTCCATGCTCTTGAAGGACCCCTCCCCGCCCTCATGTCGTTCGTTTCTTCATGCACAACTCTCCGGCTAAGTCGTTCATTATGTAGACTTCCTGACCTAGACAGACGTAGGTGGAGTACTCGGAGATATTTATTCCTTTGAGCGTGAATGGGGCATACGTAACCAATCCGTAGCTTGTGAATAGACATCTTGCATTCAGGCAGGTAACGTATGAAGGACCGAGTCAATGCTTTTATGGGGATTGGCGAAAGATTCTTCAAGTGTTCAGATCTTATCTTGTCCAGACAATGTGTTGTTCGATTCTTCACGTACGAAATAGCATCTCGGATCCCGAAGGGACCTGTTGGGAGGACTTGTCCATTTTCCTTCAATTCATATGAGGGCAGTAGTACGTGGCGACTAAAGAAATCCGAGTAGCCATCGTGAAAAATTTTCTCAATCGCCTTTTTGGAAACCGTAACTGTTCCGTTTGGATGTTGGAGTGCAATCACTTTAGTTTTGTAATTGGGGAAACTTCAGTAGTCTTTACGAGTGCTTCTCGCTGCTTCTGCATTTCCGACCATAACTGCTGCTCTCCTCTCTTTAAGAACTTCTCTTATCGCCTGCCTGCATTGTTTCGCAAGTTCGGACGTTAGTTCGCTGTTGCCTGCTGCTCGTGCGATTCCACGCTGGCGTATTAGCTCGAGAGTTTCTGGAGACGGACGTCTCTTAGTGGCTTTCGAACTCTCAGCTTTCATGGCACTAACGTGAACGTGTTGAATGACCCGATCGTATTCCTCGTCGATGTTGTCGACAACGGCATCTTCCCAATAGCCAATTAATCAATTGAATAAGTCTCAGTTTGCGGTGGTTCTGGGACTTCGGTTTTTAAATTTAGCGGCTTTTTATCCCTTTCGGAAGAAATAGAATTACGCGCGAAGGAGGCGATGATCTGGTCCTGTGTAGAATTTTGAGACGACGGCGACATTGGTTGAGCAAAACTTTCTATTTACTATTATGTAGTCTATTTATTTTTGGTACTGGCCACTGAGAGACCCCACGAACAGGGTTGAGACTGCAGCTTGTAGAATTTTGAGTTACTAAGAAATGTCTTGGCCTTCCTGTGAGTGCAGAGAGCCACTCATTCTGAGCCTACGAATCAGCGAGATTTAGTCTAATTGTTGAAAGCATCGATGATAAAGTCATGGTTCTTTCGGATGAACGTCTCCAAGTCCATGCTGAACGTTTACACTTCGTCTTCGTCATAGTTTGACATCGTTTAGTAGACGGCGAAGATTTTCAAAGTCAATATCGATACACATCTCTTCAACCGTAAAGATCCTATTCTGGTTGTTAATTGTTAAAATGAATAAGTGTTTATGGCCAAACTCGCGTTGACGAGAACGCCGACGACGCCGACTCCTATACTGTTACAAATTCCGAAGAACAGTTCTTCTTCGGTCTCATAGACGGCGTTGAATGGGTAGCGTCGTGTCGTCTCGGCCAGACCGATGACGTGGAACCTTATCCTTCTTGCTTGGATGAGCAAGTCTTCTTTCGAGAACTCGGATTCAAGTTCACATGCATTGTAGGTACAGATCGTCACGTTAGTTCTTTGTAATCCAAGCAGCTTCTATTGGCCCTGAGATTTTAGCACCGTCTTCGTCTGTGCACGACCTACTCGCTACCGTGTCGGCGGCCCTTTAGGGCTTAGGGTAATGTGGCCTACTTATTTTACTGTTTCAAACGTTGGATACCCACATATAGCTTGCTCAGCACTGAACGTGGGAGCAGGGTATATTCACAGGTTTCTCGAAACTCTCTCCCAGAGTGAGCATGGAGCTTATTTGTTGGAAGCGACTCTTAACCGCTTCCCACATACTTTCCTGTCACTTGATTGTAAGCTTTTAGCTGAATTAACTCGTAGATTGCAATCTGCATAAACGAGAATACACCTACGCACGCATGCATGAATACATTCTCCTAGACACAGAGGATATGTGTGAGATGGGCACAGCGGAAACAAGGAGTTCGTGGGAAGCACAGGGCGGTTCTTCGTCCGCGATCAACCACTTATCCGCCTCCTGTGGATGAGCCACGTTACATCGCGACTAACCGGTATGAGATTCCTCTGTGAGGCAGATCCGTGGCAGGTTTAGCGCTGTCTTTCAGTAATAATGAAAAATTTTTGGCGTTTATCAATCGCTATCCTCTTATTTGTATTTACGATTGAAATTGAGAAACGATAAAAATGCTTTATTATCTTTGATAGGGTCAAAGCATTGATTTAAGGACTTGACTAGAGGAAAAAATTTTTAAGACTATACTTTCGTACGAAGAAGTGTCAACATACGATTAACACTTAGCAAATATAATTAAAAGGGTTAGTAAGGGTACTCATAGTGAGCGAATTCTGCATCACATTGGAAAGAACCCGGAATGCAATTTTTGCGCATGATGAAAGCTAAATTCTACCTCATCCTTATTCTTCTAAAACAGATTTCTAGTTCTGGCTGTCTTTCCTGATCTAGGAGGTTTCACTGCCATGATGCTTACGCGTGAAGCAGCATCGAACACTAGGTATAAAAAAATCAACATTTTTTAAACTGACCATCATTTAACCTTTGAATTAATAATCAATACCCTGTTGGGTTGTTGAGTTAACGTGAGAATGATAAAGATGTTTATTCGTCTTATGTTCTGACATCTTCGTCTTCTTCAGAGCCGATGGTCCCCAGTCGTTCGTCTTCTCGATGTGGCGTCTTCGTCTAAGGGTAGTCTTTTACTAAGTCTTTCCGTACCATTTGCAAACAACAAGGGAGGAATATCCTTATGACATGCTTAGCAACATCAACACTGATTTAGGATCTTATGTTTTTTAAGAAAGCGAAGTCTTCTTTTGCTTTGTAGTGTGGATATACAGTGAAATTCACGCATCATATTACAAGGATGCACGCTAAGCGAGATTGGGTGCGTGCGAAGGAATGAGGAGCATGAATTAGCCGAATTAGAAATGATCTGGAAAGAATTAGAGTCAAGTTAACGATCTCAATAGCTGGTGATTATTACCACTTCTTAAGAACAAGATTGTGATAACTATGGTGAGGTAGACATAATATTTGATTTGAACCGATGTTTGCCTGAAATTGCACCAATATATGGTTGTGCCCATTACTTAGTCTTTGGGTAATGCAACTGAGTATTCGCAGGTTACAATACCTGCTGCAATTATCTTTGCTCCGCCACTATCGAGGTATGCGTCACATGTTGTAATACGTTCCTACATTTTGCTATGATCCACCATGCCGCTACCTTGTTGTCATTGCTGTTGGCACTTAAAAGTGTTTAAAAACCGATTCTATTTAGGTATTATTTATAGCCACTCATTCAGTACGGTAACCATGATTCCTCATTGTGACTGGAATTCTAGCAATTAATCGGAATTCTCAGGATTTTAGAGAGAATGCTCCCTAGCGAGTATTCAGCACGTTCGTGCAAAAACGACAGCTCATCTTTTTGTAGGCGTACCAAAACGACATCCATATTTGCTTTATAGACGATGCTTCTCAAGGCAGGGAAACGAGGTGATGGAACGTTAGGCATCACGGGATGAGTGAAAAGAGGCCTTCTAGCTATAGCACATATTTGACAAATGGCTGACGGTGTGAGCAATATGTAATTCACACGTTACCTAACAAACAAGTCAAAATGGCTCTCATTGTTTTCAGACCTTTATCCTAAGGAGCAGAGCTCACTGCACATTTTGCGTCAATTAAATCGTTTATTCAACATAGATATTATGTCGGGAGTTGCCCATGAAAAGCCGCTCTCTACCGTGGAAATATACAAAAACCTTCTTCTTTTAAACGAGTTCGCTGAACGGTGATTTGACTAGTGATCGACCGACCAATAAACCGTTTCCCTGTCAATCCGTAGTTCCACCTTTTCAATATTGCCTCCGATGCAGTGTAAGTGGATGGCGCACAATTCGCTAACAATTTAGTGCTCTACATATACCATCCACGGATCTCCCTTACATGAGGGATCTCGAGCCGGTTAGTCGAGAGGCTACATGGAGCGTCCTCAGGTAATGGATAGCCGGTTAATCGCAGACGAAAAGCGACCTTTGCTTCCCTGAGACGCAGGTAGATCTAGGGGATGGACTCCCTGTTTCTGCTGCGCCGATTTTGCTCATACTTTCTGTATTTGCTAGGTGTATTCATGCATGCATGTGTAGGTGCGTTCTCGCTTTACGCAAATTGTATTCTACGAGCCAATTCGGTCAAAAGCCTGCAATCAAGTGACAAGGAAGTATATGGTAGGCGGTTAGGAGTCGCCTCCAACAAATAAGTTCCATGTCCACTCTAAGATAGCCTGGCAAGCTACCCGTGAGTATACCCTGTCCCCATGTTCAGAGCCCAGCAAGCTATACGTGGGCATTAAAATGCTAAGCACATTTTAAAAAAATGGGCCTCATTCCCCTGACCCCGAAAGAGCCTCCAGGTTCGCAGCGTTGGGTAGGACGAGTACGGAGAGGCTGCTAAAATCTCAGGGCTAATGGAAACTGCCTGGATCGCGAAGAACTAGGGTGACGATCTGTAATCAAGTGACAAGGAAGTATATGGTAGGCGGTTAGGAGTCGCCTCCAACAAATAAGTTCCATGTCCACTCTGGGAAAGCCTGGCAAGCTACCCGTGAGTACAACCAGCCCCCACGTTCAGAGCCCAGCAAGCTATACGTGGGTATCAAAATGCTAAACACAGTAACAAAAAAAAAGCGGGCCTCATTCCCCCGAGCTTGAAAGGGCTCCCAATTTCGCTATGTTGGATGGGATAAATACAGAGAGGCTGCTAAAATCTCAGGGCCAATGGAAGCTGCTTGGATTACAAAGAACTATGGTGACGATAAGTACCTAAAATGCGCGCACACTTGCATCCGAGCCCTCGATAGAGGACTTGCTCAAGCAAACAAGCAGAATAAGGTACGACGTCATAGGCCTGGCTGAGACGATACGACGTCGTCCATTCAACGCCATCTATGACACCGGAGAAAAACTGTTTCTCGGAACATGTGACGGCGTCGGTGGCGTCAGCGTTCTCACCAACAAGAGTTTGTTTGTGAGCATCCATTCAATCGAACAGCTTGCTACCCGAATCGGACGTTTACGATTAAAAAGTTGTGGATCAATACCGGCTTTGACTATCTTCGTCGTTTAGGCGCCGACATAAAACTATGACGACAAAGAAGAGGAAGTCGAAGCGTTCTGTATGGACTTGGAGAAGTTCTACAGAGAACACCACACATTCTTCAAGGTCGTCATTGGAGATTTCAATGCCAAGATTGGGCTAAGAAGGACGTCTGGAGAACGTCACATAAGGACCAACGGATTGGAATGGAACGATCAATATGAGCGGCTTTCTGAGTTTATCATGGAAACCAAGACCATCCATGGTAATTCGCAATTCCAGAAGCCCCACTCTCAACGTAAATAGGTTTTCCCTAACCGATGTCGCTGTTGTCCCAAAATTCTACACGGGATCAGATCACCACCTCCTTCGTGCAAGATTCTACTTTTCGCGGTGAGGAGAAAAAGCCGCAAAAATCAAAAACCGAAGTCCCAGAACCACCGCAAACTGAGACTTATTCAATTGATTAGTCGGCTGTTGCGGAGATGCCGTTGTCGATAAGATTGACGAGGAATGCGATCGGCTCATTCAACACCTTCACGTTAGCGCTATGAAAGCTGACAGTTCGAAAGCCACCAAGAGACTTCTTTTTCCAGAAACTCTCGAGCTAATGCACCAGCGTGGAATCACACGAGCTGCAGACAACCGCGAACTAATGCCCGAGCTTGCGAAACAATGCAGGCAAGCGATAAAAGAAGGTATTAAAGAGAGAAGAATAGCAGTAGTGGTCGAAGCTGCAGAGGCTGGGAAAAGCATTCGCAAAGCACGCCGAAGCTTCGCCAATTACAAGACCAAGATGGTTGCACTCCGACGCCCAGACGGAACAATAACAGCGTCCAGAGAGGCAATGGAGAAAATAATCTACGAATACTATTCAGATCTCTTCGATACCCCCACTTTCCGTCATGTGAATTAAACGAGGGTGAATATGCTCTACTACCGGTTCTCTTTTCCGGAAGGTCCGGACAGGAAAAGATCAGAACACCTGAAGAACCTTCCGCCAGTCGTCGTAAACACACCGGCTCTTTACACGCTCTCTGAATGCAAGGTCCCTACTCAGTGCAAGACCAGCATGACCGTGTCATTGTTCAAAACGGTGACCTACGCGATATCGGCAACTATCGCCCAATCTGCTTGCTGTCTGTCGTCTACAAACTTTTCACTCGAGTCATCCTGAACAGGATTGACGGAACACTGGACGAAGGACAACAGTACGAGCAAGCAGGGTTTCGAAAAGGATTTAGTACGATGGACCACATTCACACGTTAACAAGGCTAATTGAAGTATCGCGAGAGTACAAAAGACCGCTCTGTCTCACTTTCATCGACTTAGAGAAGGCCTTTGATTCAACTGAGATAGAAGCAGTCATGGAAGCCCTTGGTAGCTAAGGAGTCCCTACTCAGTACATAAAGATTCTTCGCGAGCTGAACAAAAATTTCACAACCAAAATTTTGCCATTCTACAATGATATTAACGTTGACGTCAAAAGAGGAGTTAGGCAAGGCGATGCAACCTCTCCAAAATTATTTACCATCAGCCTCCAGAACGTCATGCGAACATTGGAATGAGATAATATGAGAGTGAAAACCGATGGTCGGCAGATACATCACCTTCGCTTTGCTGATGATATTGTTCTTATAACACGGGACATTAGCCAAGCGGAACGTATGCTTGCGGACTTTGATAAAGCGTGTGGAAAGATTGATCATCGACTAAATCTCAAGAAAACAATGTTCATGAAGAACGGATTGGTTTCGTTTGCCCCAATCACGCTCAACGGAACGAATATCTCCGAATGCTCCAGTTATGTCTATCTAGGTGGGGAAATCAATATAATGAACGACTTAGCTCCAGAGCTGATCAGAAGAAAGCGAGTGGCTTGGAGAGCTTTCAAAAGCATCGAGGATGTTGTGAAGAGAACAAAGAACACTCGACTCCGTACCAACCTTTTCGACTCATCGGTACTTCCTGCCCTAACATATGCTTCAGAAACCTGGTCGATGCCTAAGCAAGATGAAAGATCGCTCAATGTTATGGAATTCCGACACATTCGAAAGGTCAATGCTAGAGGTATCCCGTTTCACACAAGTAAGGGTGATATAGCAACTATCCCCGGAATAGCTACTATTTCTTCCTATTACTGCATGTTTCTGTATCGAGGATCATATCTACTGTTTCTCAAGTTGCCTGGCAAATGTCGTAGTACGTAAAGATTTTGATCCCGTCCTAAGCAGCTTCGTGTAGAGAATTCCTCTATCAAGCGGTGGATTCTATGTCTACCTAGCGGACACGTGGGTCGATGGAGACGGCCATTGTCACAATACCATACTAGACACAGCATCTCGTGACCATCGGTCACACCACCGGGCATGCTGTTGGGTACGTCTCATTGCTTAGGGAATGGACCCCGCAACCCGGGCCTTAACCCTACCACCAACGACTCGCTTGGACATAACCACGCACGGCTAGCACCGCCCTTTTTCGGTGCTGGGGGCCTGGCAATTTCTTTCGGGTCTTACGTCTGACTTCGTTGCCTGATTCTTAAGCCAGTATTCTTCCATTGTTATTCCTGTTGTATTCTTGTTACCTTTATGTATTTAATCCCAAGTTTGAGTGTCGAAGGATTGCCCTGTGTCAACTACGAAAAGTCCCACGTGTCGTCTTCCGGTTATTCGGTGTCTAGAGCTGACTCGAAGGTCTATATTCCGCTACCAACTGCAACAGGTGGGATCCGAAGCTCCGACATGCGTCAGCGATTAAAAATCAAAGATGCCGTTCTGTAGGCCAAACAGTGACTAGATTCCTAGGAATGTCAAACGTACTGCAGGAAGACCACCGACCCGGCGGTCAGAATTTTTCACGAAGAGCCTAGAAGAAAGATATGGCGCTCGACGAGTCCCTAGAGCGAGCAGAACCCACTGGACTACTCTTGCACGCGACAGCGAAAAATGGAAGTTTTGCTGGCGTCCACTCGAGTCAGTCGATGATCAACGGGACTACAGGTGATACAAGTGACCAGTGATATATATCATGGTGATTATGCAACTCTTTAGATTTCCGCATATTTGCAAGGCACTATATAACTTATGATTTATCAATTTGCATTGCCGCTTCATGCCAATTCATCAATATTGTGTCACTTCGGCTAGTTGGCTTTCTTGGTTGAACTATATTTACACGATAGATTGCTTTTCTCATTTTATTATTTCTTGCTCACTCATTGGTCAGTACAATGCATATGTACAGTGTAAACTATCGCATGCAGTGGTGATAACTTTTGTTCTCATGATCCTATTCCTGTAGATATGAGTCCGTTTTGTTATTGATGTCATTTACCACACGGCTGTTCGAGTACTCGAGTTTGAGGACTGGGATAGAAGAAGGTCAGGCAGTCCCACATAGAACAGCAATTGATAAACACACATATGTCAAAAACATGAAAATTTCTCTGCTTCACTTTTTCCTTCTGTTTTTTCGTTATTAAGAGTAGAGTATTTTTTCTTTAAGCTTCTCAGTGAGTTTGAAGGCCAATGAACTAATGTGATTATACCGAATACGAAACAACTCTGTGTTTTCCTTCATTTCGGAACAGAGTAAAAACAGGAGTTGTCCACTACCTACGACCCGGATAATATTTGCGAGTGCTATATAAGCGAAGAGGGGTAAGTTTTATACTATCAAGGGTATCAGCAACGCCATCATGCTTGGTGAAAAGTAATTCATATGCCAATGCGCCAATGCTGCCACCGATTCATAATTACGGCCAAGGTAACAATCATAGATAAGGACCTGAAACCTTGTTGGCATGCCTATCATGGTAGTTCAACGAAAAACTTACCGAAAAATTTCCAGTAAAATACGATTCAAGTGAGCTTGCGTGATCTTTTATGATTTAGGTAGAAAAAAAATCGACTACGCACGGTATTGACGTGGTGGGAAACTTGTGAGCAAATGAACTATTCGCAGAAAATATTCTGTGTGTTACAAAGAGTTTTCTTCTCAATTCCTTTTATTTTTTTATGAGAAAAATTAATAGGCGAGAATAAAGCACCATCCTCACAGTATCCTCTACTCACTCTGAATGGCTCTAGAAAATTGCCATTTATTAGATTACTCGATTTCACCTTATTTTTTCCTCTCATTCCTCTCTTGATTATCATACGCTGGATCAATCCAAACTGTAGATATTCGCAGCTCTGTTTCATTGATGTAGTGAAACTACCAGTTATTTCCCATGTGGCCACGTGCGATTTGTTTTTGCTACGTTGCTATTGTTGTTGATTGTTCACATATAAAAGTTTGGCTACCAACGTTTGTCGCTCAAACAATGAAAACAGTACGAGATCCATGGTAGCAGAATGCGAAAACCAACGATTTTTCTACTACTCGGTCAACCAAAGCATTTGTGAAATCCATTTGCATTCGCTTTGTATAGTACATGCGTTTCGCCCAACCTAGTTTTTCACAGTCAGAAGTGAGTTTCCGACGAAATCCTTATGGTCGTTCGGCCGTTCTCTGACAAGAATCTAGTTTGATAACGGTCTTTCGGAATGATCACTGGCCGTAGAGTATTAATCAGCGAGGTCTCTATGAATTATGAGAGTCATAGAAAGATAAAGTTGTTGTGAGGAAAGGCATTGTTATTCAGTCGTAAAAGCAGCAAGTACACGTGTTTTGCAAAGCCCATGGGCACAAAAATGGTTTTCAGTGATTATAATCATTTTGCTTTACTTAAGTTGTTGAAAAAAGACACTAATAATCAATATCCTCATGGATTAGTAAGCTAGCATAAGGTTGATGAAAAGGTATATTCGGCTAACGTTTCGACGTCTTTGTCTTCTTCATAGTGGATGAACGGTATTGATGGTCCATAGTCCCAATGGAGTCGATGCGGCGAAGCAAAGACCACATTGGGAAGACGAACGACTGTGAACCATCGACTCGGATCATCGGTACCGAGTGATCAAAACGTTAGGCAAATAAACCTTTTTATCAGTACCCAGGATCGACTTTCTATTAACCTCGGCGCTGAATTATGAATTCGTCGTTGTCTCTTTTAGCAATCGCGAGGTTGTTAAACACCATATGTTTACTTCCATACAATAACACACATACAACACAATCGTAGCTGACGTTTCGGCAGAATCGCCTTCTTCAGAGCCTGGAAGGGTACACTAATACGCCATTTACTAGGTCAAACACTTCAACAGCTTAAACAGAAAGATGAAAATCTAAGCGATAATTGCAAGATATACGGCTTCTGGAAAAAACCCACCGCTTTTTTCATCTGTCCTCCACCGAGGAAGAACAGCCACTCAGAGTCGCATATGGCTGACGACCGTAGAACCCCCCGTCAACGATCGATACGAAGGTATGGGGCGAGATCACGCGTGATCTCGGGACATTCCTCCCTGCTATTCATTGTAGGATTTTTGGCATTTATCTAAAAAGCCTCGAGGAGTTTGCGCGCTGGTGTTTTAGGATCCCGTGCGAGGATAGCGACTTTTATATCGAAATCGTCTCCGCTATGCTTTTGTATCCTATGCGTGCCTAGTGGGGTACTTTGTCTTCCTTTTCGTTTACCATCTAGGTGTTCTTTTATCGTCGGCTCCGCACGCCTTACATGAGATCAGATAAACTATCAGATATACTCAGATCAGATAGTGCTTGTCAGATCCGGTTGTAATGACGTCCTGCGCAACCCGAGATTTTCTGGCCTCTCACCGGTCGTCTCACCGCCTGACGTCATAGACGGGAGCACCCAGTGTGCGGGGTGCTGAGGCTGGCCTATTGCTGGTCGTGCAACTTGGTCCTCCCTGGAGTCCTGACTTAACCTTGCAAGGGCGTATCCAGGTCTTCACCACGATGTGGATCAGAGAGAGGTGTGTTTTCGGCGTCGGATCCTTCGCTCGGTCTTCCTACTATTTGATTCGGAAAGATGTTGAAACCGAAATCAGAAAAGAAAGTAGGAATGTGAAAGTAACCGACCGCTCAAGGACAATGTAGAAGCCGAAAATCCGCAGGGTACTCTGTGGGAACAAATACGTTATTATCCTTTCCAGGGGTAACGCCTTCACCACTACACCATGCAAGTCCTCAAATCCGTATTTTTAATGGCAGGGCATAATGCGAAATACTACAACGATGCTGAGATATTTGCAAAACGTCGAACCGCAGGTGCCTGCGATGAGGAACGAACGCGTTATTGTCCTTTCCGGGGAGTAGCGCGCTCAGCATCACACCATGCCAGTTCTTCGTTTCGCCTGTCTCTCAGCTAGTTATATCGATTTCTGCCATCAGCAATCACTCGTCGGCAGGATTGATCTGGAGAGCGCCAATCGGCGATGAACCCAGTTAATCTGAAGCTTTTAGTTATAATCACAATCTTAACCGTTTTATTTACTGCCTACTATTTTTAATGACAGGGCATATGCGACATATAACTACAACGATGCTGAAAAATTTATGTGACTACGCTAGGCTACACGATAATTGCTCTTTTGTAATTTAAAACTATAAGGACATCAGCTTTTCAAAACACTAAGTTGCGCCCACAAAGGGAAACCTGTGTGCTGTTATAAAGGTCACTTTATGATGCGGTTTTGATGTTCTGAGTAACCTGGTTTCTATTTCCTTCTTAAGCCCAATATGGGACACAAAGTTTAGCGCATTACTTAACATATTTGAGTGAAGCTCGAGTGAGTTTTGCACGATGTTTATTCGACTGTTAATCTGATGTCGTTCTTATCCTTAATTCTTAGGAATTGCTGATAGAAGTATGATGATGCTGAGATACTTACAAAGCCCCGCGTGCCGTGAAAAGGATAGGAAGTAAATAAAAAGTGACTCCACTGCTGATATAGATCAGTGAGAAATTCATGAATAAAACACAAAATGGGCGCATTCCTGATAGAATAATTGGCATTATCATCTGTTCTTTTGTTCGGTGACCAGTTTCGTTAGGCTATCTTAAAATTGGAATTGCCTTTATTATGGAAAGCCCGATCGGAATCCAGTGAAGAGAAAAGAACACCCTGAAGCTTCAAAAGGTTTACGTCAAGGTCAATTCAGAGGGCCTTTCTAGATTACCAGGCTATTAATGATAAAGTTGGTTTATGAGCTAGCGAAATCAACGTATTCGGTTAGAAGGTATTTCTGTGTTGGATGGCTCAGTAATAGTGTAGTAAATGCCTTATCGATTGCTCGCCTTTAAGGTGTTGCTGCAGAAGACCTTTATTGTGCATTCGTATTTTTCTTTGACATCAAAAATGGGTAATTAAACCCTTGTTTAAACGGTGTTCATTTTGATGCAACGGCAGTAATGTTTCGGAATTAATTTGCCACATAGCTGCATGGAGCTGCGAACAGTTGCGGTTACAAACACAACAACGCATTCTATAGAAAAAGAAAAAAATACAAAGTTGCATTAATAATATTGTAAAAACTTCTATAAGAGATTAAAACTTCTGTAAGAGGTACATACTTGTGGATCGGGTGACAACTGGATTATGAACTAAAATGGAGAGGTACGGTAAAAGCAACACGTATTGCTGTCTTGTTGCCAGAAAGAGTTTTTTTATTAAATACGCAGATTTATAGAAAATATTTGTTAGGTAGATAGAGAGTTCTCTATTTCATAGAAAAATTCTCTATGATTCCACAAATTTGTGATTTCGTTTAAAATGATCACCTTTAAGCAGCAAGTGAACTAAACTGAACTGAACAAATTCAGATCATAGTCGAACCCAAAAAGAATTCGGACGGCATCTTTGATAACAGATACGAGATAACGGACCTAACGAAATAAGTGTTGGCGCCGGCAAAGGTGTGTTGCCAGACCATATAAAAGAATAAATAACTGAGACTACTGTTCACTATTCTAGTAGTCCGTTTTAAATTTCCTAGTCTAAAGATTTTTTTGTATACGATAATATATATATATATTTTTTGGGTGGTCACAGTAGCAAGACATAATCGATTTCCCAGAAGAGTTATGGAACCATTTCGTTCGCCAATTTTGAGAGATATGCCATGTGTTTGACATTATTTTGATAGTTCCCATGATCGACTTTCTATTAACCTCGGCATTGGATTATAAATTCTTCGTTTTCTCTTTCAGCAATCGCGAGGTTGTTAAACAGCATACGTTTACTTCCATATAATAATTGACATACAACACAATCGTAGCTGGCGTTTCTGCAGAATCGCCTCCTTCAGACTTCCAGGTTGGTCCAGGCGCTGTTTAACACCCTCATGATTGCTTAAACAGAATACGACGAAATTGTTTTGATACTTACTTTTGCATGAAGGTGCTTTCTACGCTAAATCAATTCTGCCATTATGAATAAGACCGTATAATTTCCTACTGCATTCGACGTAAACCAGGTGGAATTGCCATAGCGAATCAAACTTCTCATACTGATTGGTCTGCTACTCACACGATGACGTCCATTATTGTTGTGGGTGGGAGCTTTATACTAAGAATAACAGCGACATCTCCAAGATACTAGTGTATAGTCGACTGAGTCTTCGGTTTCACCGGCTATTTATAATTATTCTTTGCAAGAAGCCTTTGTGCTTTCGCTAGCATCGTATTAAGGTCTTTAGAAAGTCAGAACAGGAATAGCTGAAGGTTGGCTGCATTCATGATTCGATTAAACGCCTTACATTAAAGTCTTGTGCCATGAACTTCTGATCTGATCATGGGTTTTTGGTTCTAGGGAGTTGTCATAGCGTGAACATTCACAAAGGTCCCTCCTGAAGTGACACTAGCAGAGGTGTTCCGACCACTTGGTCTTTGCAGTCACAGGGCATATTCATTTTACCTCACCTTGTAGGAGTTTTTGTGATGGACAATGACGTTGTTCACTGTAGTTACTGATTTATTTCAACTAGAAGATGGGAACAATGAACGAGGAAGCAACTGATGGACGTGGATAAACGTGATAGAGACGTTTGGAAATCACTTGTAATGATTTCCGACTGAGCTTACAGAGACAGGACAAAGACCTTTTCCTTATACAATGCTATTTCGCCACAGTAGCTTGATTCATAAGCAATTAGTCCATATATGGAGGCACTCTAGACACAGCACAGAAATTCCCTAAAAACATTAATCAGTTATGTTTTGGTTGGTGGGCCACAAATATCCCATTTTGCACGACAGAAATTCTGTGCAATTACGGAAATGGAGTATGCTAGCATATCTCTACAATGTTTTCGACGTTGTTATAGTCCACTATTTTATCCCTTGACCAAAGGTTGTGTACGACTTCAATCATTCTCGTCTTAAAGAGATGCTAACTTACGATTTTTAACTGAGTCAAGCAGTCCATGTATCTTTGCTGCAAAAGGTCGAAATGTTCAAAATATTAACTAAATATAACGTGCATATACGTGCGACCTTTTGATGTATTCATAATGAAAATTCTGTTAAATAAATCATGTTATAAAAAACCTATTTCCAACTATTGCATGTTCGTGAGGATTCTTTTAGGCACACAATAAGAAAGATAAAGCTATCGGCGTTGATCGATTCCATAGGGATACGCCATGAATTCGACTCCATTAGGTATCGCTTGAAGGTGATTGAATTCATTTGACCTTCCTTCATAATGACTCGCAATGGCCTACCGATGTATATTGAGCCAGTGCTTCTATCCTCCCAGACAAATCTGATACCAATCTACCGACCCCGGAACGATGGAAGGGGGCTCGGTGGTGGTGGCGTGGCAATCGATCCCATGTGTATTGCAGAGCGCCTCCGACCACTATGCCACACGCGACCGTGACATCACACAAAATCAGTAATATAAGCAACTTTTGGTATAGTGAGCAAGTCAATTAGTGAATAACCACAACTTGTTATAGTGTTGAACACATAACACCTGATATAAATTTTTTGCTATTTATGCGTGGGGTCAGAGAAAAGTGGACAGTGAAATTTATTTTATACACTTTCATTTCCGTTATTTTACTCCATAGAGATTTTTCACTGCGTTTTTGTATTTACTAAATCGATAACTTGTCCTAAACGCAGGTGTTATGCCAGGTGTGACCTACGAGAAGCTGTTCTCTACATTTTGTATCTTACAAAAGAAAATTTGGAGAGGTTCGCCATGCTAGGACATGGAGCTTTGAGTGCTGAACGTCACGTGTTTGGAGGAACAAAGTTAACATTCACCATCAATGCTCTCGCTCTGATACTGGCAACCGCAACCATCACTACTGTTCAACTGATACGAAGTTTCTGTTGGAGTTATCCTAAGCAATACAACGGCGTTTTTTCTCTCCACTTCAAAGAAATATGACAATCGCCGCTAAGCCTATCTGGCTAATGGAAGGTCGCCTTTATTCTCAATCTTATCATCCCACAACTACATCAACATTTCAACGCAGTTACGGTTGCTGAAGGATAACTCTATGGCGTATTCTTTAGTATAAAGTTAGTATAATTGATTTCCAATCAATTGGTTTTAAGGGTTATTGAATTATTTTCAGGGTTATAATTTGGGTTTTTCAGGTAGTGTTTTTAGTATTTATATAGATTTTGCTGAAGGATAACTCTATGGCGTGCCACTTTGCGACTGGAGAGAGAACAACGATGATTGTCTAGTAAAGAGTTATATTTCCTCTTTTGATCATTTCTTTAGCAGGATCGCTCACGAATCTCTTAATAGTCATAGGGAGAACTACTATTTTTGTGATCGTCAGAATCCTCCGTCCTTGCTTATAAAGAGGATAAAAGGTGTAACAATCATTTGTGCGGAATTCTGTCGAAATTTCAAGACAATAGAGATGTGAACAGCTGCTTGAACTATTAGTAAAGACTAAAAAGAACGTCGTTTTCTTTTCGAATAACTGTCTGTAATTTGAATGACTTCCCGTTCGACGTCAACCCCGCTTTCGGCTCTACTGAATTCGGTACCTTCGATATCGTATAGGTCGTCTGTGGCAGAGTTTATCAAAATCAATTGCACTCAATTTTATTTACTCCACAGATGGGAATCTGAAACACACCAAATATTTGCTTTCAGAGATGTTGTGATGGGGCAAAATTCGAACACCTGAGCTTTGCATTTCTGCTAGATGCTGGGGTTTGAACGATGAACTATCTAGGTAATTAAGTATAAATGCAAGTGTATGCATCCCTATGTCAACCTCCAAGAAAGCTAGAACCCATGAAGAGGATCCCTATGCATGACGTTCGTTTCATCAAATCGAGTGCATTATGAGACGTGAGATGAGTGCCACTCCAAGACACGGACAACAACGGGCTCAGTAGGCAGCAGGAAAATAACCACTCATGGTCAACGTACTCTAGACAGCGCGAAAGTGGGACCTTCTCCAAAACTCCCATATGTGAAACAAATAAAGTTTCTTCACTGTCGATTGTGATCTATTGAAGCACAAGCACCACTCTGGAGATTGGTGATACTCACGGTAATTTGAAAATTAGTGGTATTCAGAAGCACGTCCACATCATCCCGTCATCCTTTGCCACACTTCAACCAGCTTTTTGTCCTAAGAGGTGAAACAGCCGGATTAGCCGTCGAGCGGCGCCCATTTAACAACGACAGTGCTACCGATTTCACAAACTGGCTATGAAGCAGTCGAAAGTCATAGGACGTTCAATAAAAAAATTTCAAAAATGTCAGCTATTCCAAAAATTTGATGAAATTAGCTGAAACTAGGCTCAGTGTACGGGAAAGTTGTTCAGAATTCCATTTCAGGGCTACGATTTCTGTCCCATAAGTCACAATTAAGGTTCGTTGAAAGAATAAGACCAATATTATTTCCATGGATTTTTTGTTTTCATAGAAAATCGAAATGAAAATTGAACTGCCTAATAACAATATAGCTCTATAGTACCGTAACATTCCGTCATTTTGAGATATCCTTAGCAAGAGTTTAGGTCGAGTGGATCGGAATCCACTCCCCCTAACTGGTACTTTAAAGGAAAAGAAAACAAACCTTGAATTCGTCAGGGTTTTTTTTCAGAAGGAAAACTAAAGAAAGAAGTGAATTGTGAAGAATAAACTATCGTCTATTTGAGTTACATCACATCGCTTACGGACTGATAAGAAGACATTGCCGTCGGTATCACAAACGCCGAAAAAAACATCCTCGTTCAGTCGCCCAAATATCTCTTTTTTATTTTTTAAATTTATTTTATATGATCTATCTTCACGTCTCACATCACGTCATAGTAAATAGAAAGTGTTGCCTAACCGATGTCGCTGTTGTCCCAAAAGTCTACACAGGATCAGACCACCGTCTCCTTCGTGCAAGATTTTATTTCTCACGGAAAGGAGAAAAAGCCGCTAAATTCAAAAACCGAAGTCCCAGAACCACCACAAACTGGGACTTATTCAACTCATTAGTCGGCTGTTGGGAAGATGCCGTTGTCGACAACATCGACGAGGAATACGATTGGCTCATTCAACATCTTCACTTTAACGCCATGAAAGCTGAGTGTTCGAAGGTCACTAAGAGATGTCTGTCTCCAGAAACTCTCGAACTAATACGCCAGCGTGAAATTGCACGAGCTGCAGGCAACACTGGACGAAGGACAGCCATGTGAGCAAGCAGGGTTTCGAAAAGGATTTAGTACGATGGACCACATTCACACGTTAACAAGGCTCACTGAAGTATCGCGAGAGTACAGAAGACCGCTCTGCCTCACTTTCATCGACTTAGAGAAGGTCGTTGATTCAACTGAGATAGAAGCAATCATGGAAGCCCTTGGTAGTCAAGGAGTCCCTACTCAGTACATAAAGATTCTTCGTGGGCTAAGCAAAAATTTCACAACCAAAATTTTGCCCTTCTACAACGATATTAACGTTGACGTCAAAAGAAGAGTTAGGCAAGGTGATACAACCTCACCAAAATTATTTACCACCAGCCTCCAGAACGTCATGCAAACATCGGAATGGGATAATATGGGAATTGAAAATCGACGGTCGGCAGTTACATCACCTTCGTTCTGCTGATGACGTCGTCCTTATAACACTAGACATCAGCCAAGCGGAACGTTTGCCTGCGGACTTTGATAGAGGGTGTGGAAAGATTGGTCGTTGACTAAATCGCAAGAAAACGATGTTCATGAAGAATGGATTTCGTTTGCCCCATTCACGCTAAACGGAACGAATATCTTCGAATGCAGCAGTTATGTCTATCTAGTTCGTGAAATCAATGTGATGCACGACTTAGCTCCAGAGCTGAGCAGAAGGAAACGAGCGGCTTGGGGAGCTTTCAAGAGCATCGAGGATGTAGTGAAGAGAACAAAGAACACTCGACTCCGTACCAACCTTTTCGACTCATCGGTACTTCCTGCCCTAACATATGCGTCAGAAACCTGGTCGATGCCTAAGCAGGATGAAAGATCACTCAGCGTTGTCGAACGCGCAGCCGAAAGGACGATGTTAGGAGTATCCCGTTCCACACAAGTAAGGGATGGAGTCCGAAGCTCCGACCTACGTCAACGGTCAAAAATCAAAGATGCCGTTCTATACGCCAAACAGTCGAAGACAAGGTGGGCCGGACACTTAATGCGTATGAATGATAATCGATGGACAAGAGCCGTTAGTGACTGGATTCCTAGGAATGTCAAACGTACTGCGAGAAGACCACCGACCCGACGGTGAGAGTTCTTCACGAAGAGCCTAGAAGAAAGACATGATGCTCGACGAGTCCCTAGAGCGAGCAGAACCCACTGGGCTACTGTTGCACGCGACAGGGATGGAGGATTTACTTGCGCCCGCTCGAGTCACTCGACGTTCAATGAAACTACAGGTGATACAGGTGACAGGTGATCTTCACGTCTTCTGTGCGAATCCCAGCACTTCTCGTCCTCAATTCATTTCCTGGCATCCACTGTCCACGTAGATCTACCAACTCTTTACGTGTGGCTACGGTTGCTGTCTGTGGATTTTCATTTCATCTTAAATGTCGTAGAATGCTGGTTGAGCAATTCTTCCTAGAGTCCTGAGATAGCCGTGCTGCAGCGTTTTCAATTTGATTGCAGAAAGTGGCGTCTTCCCAGGCAAATCCGGTACCAATTCTCCGATCCCAGTGGGATATGAGGCTTGGTCGCCGCGGAGCGGAATCGAACTAGCACCATACACGCGATGACGGACATCACTACTACTGTGCTATCCACCCTTTGCCCCTCTTATGTGTTATATGATATTATATTATATACGCAGAATGATCATCATTGACTGGCTTGGTCATTCTCGTATCCGCCAGCCGGCCAGTGCTGATCAATTATGCTCAATTATGCATTTCGGTCTTCTGAAAATTCTAAGCCCTGTGATCAGATGCGCGAAATCTCAGTCAAGAAAAACCGAAGTGTAAAAAAAAACAGTGTAGTCGTGTCTATATAATCCTTCTGGGATGTAGTCGAAAGACTGCCTAACGCAATGAAGAAATTTATTGCCGTGTGGGTCCGAGCCACTTTCTCAAAGTGGGTGGCTACCGACTTTATTTACATCCTTTTCATCGAGTACATCACATGTGGTAAAAACCAAACGCTCTCACTCTGTTTATCAGAGAGTTTTGTCGCAGGTTTGTCCTTGGAAGTGGCAAGCGCACAGTGGGTAACTGCAGGCGAGTGCGCAGGAGAGCGCTCGTCCGCAGAGGATGGTTTCGCGCATACGACGGCGATACTGTGCGCAGCAAGTGGAGGGGTGGGAGACAGTATGACCGTTGTCGCATGCGCCATTCCGCGCGCACTCCCGCCATGGCCAAGGTGGAGGTGCAGATCCGCAGCTGCTTCTGTTGCGGATTATCGCTTGCTACTGTATTCGTCGCTATTTACACTTTGGTGAGTACTGTGAAGCCAAGTTTGCTGAGCACTTCTAGTGTATGCTGAAACCTCATGCTGTACTCATTATATGACTAAGTCATTGTTGTGAATCAGGTGACAGGTTTCGAAGACCCACGCTCTGAATCCAACAGGCTCATACCCACTGCAATCAGCCAGATTTATGATAGCTACATTTCTTTGTCTGCTTATTGTTTTTATTTCCATCCGTAGTTCTGATTACAGCTGTAATATCCGGAGAATAGCTGGCACCGTTCGTGCTGCAGTTTGTATGGTTTTAAAGACTAAATACATCTTTCTTTTGGCTTTTTGCAGACTCGATGACTTACAAATCTGATTTTGGCAGACTTACAAGTTTGATTTCGATAAATGACAGGGTCGTTGGTTGTTTTGAAAGCTTAGAATTGTTTCCTTTAGCGACATGCTCTTTTTCTACTGAACATAGGGTTCTAGGACATGCTCTGGAAAAGGATTTGCTGCTACCGGTTAGAATAAGTTGAACGATATGAACGTCATTTAGATCCTCTATTCACTGCTTACTGGGTTGGCTGCATGGGGTTTATCCGACACGTTGAATAATGGCGATTCTTCGCATTATCGCAGCTGTGATTTAGAGGCACAGGGCAAACTTACTGCAGGCGAGTTCGAACGACGCGCATAGAAGTAAGAGAAGATTAAAGTCTAGAGCTTAACAGTTCAGAGAATCGCAAACTCACTTTTCACGGTGGACACACCACTGTAGTAGTCGAGGACTCGACTACCTACCACTGCTCCTTTGGCCTCTATACGGAAGAACTCAAATATGAAGCTGGACGTAGGTGTTTCCAACTGAATTTCCTTCATTCTATTTACTGAATTCCATCCATTGGCTGGTTATTATTCCATCATTTAATTTATAAAGTCCTTTAAACAAACCCAGTTTAGTGACTATAATTTTTTGCTATGAAAAGAGATGGTTGTGATTAAAACTATTTGAAGAATGGCAATGTAATATTCTTTATGTAGCTGTTCATCTTGGAGCTGAAACTCTTTAAAACAACTACTGTGCTTTCAGTGCGCTACACCACTCTGGTGGTGAACATCTTCGTTTACGTGTGTGTCGTTCTCGCCTCTATTCTAATGCTTATTGGTACGTTTAGTCATTGGAATTGCACGTCATTCACAATCAGTGCAAAAGGAATCCTAACCCTTTTCGCGAAGTTCTGTTGTCTATTGTAGCGCGAAAAATGAAAAACGGCTGCGGAACGAATGTAACAGGTGTTCGAAAGTTCTACGTGAACACCGTATGACTTCGTGACAATCGGGCTTAATTGGAACAGTGTCCCAGAACTTGTACTAGTAGCCATTTTTTTGCCCATATATTCACCTCATCTACATCCCAGTAAATGCACAGCAGTGGTATTGCAATGTTCACCATAGGTTTGTTAATCTACAATCAATGGCTATTGGTTCCGTGGATGATCATCATGGCCATCGACATCATCCGTGGTTTCATCTCAGTGCTCTTCATCTTCATTTATAGCTACGTAAGTTGCTTTCATTTGTCCTTTTACTTTTATACTAATTGGTAATAGGAATGAAATTGGGTGTGGTCGTTTTACGGGCGGAAAAACCAGATTCGCTGGCAATCATTGAAAGATGTCACATCGTACGACACAGTTTAAATGTTATAGATGTATTAGTGTGCTTTCGTTCGATTTTGATCCATGAGGGATTTGCTACCTTCATGGTAGTATACACTTTTGTGGGAAACACTCGTAGAGAGAATAGTTTCGAATAGAGACATTGAGCATTCAGTGGGTATCGAGAGTTGTTCTAGTGGCTTCCGTTAACCTATCCTCATGGCTACTTCATCGTCGTCCATCTTCTCAATAGCTCTCATCCATTCTAGGTTCTATCAAGGAAGAAAACAACGTAAAAATAACAACTTTCCGAAAAATTGACATCGAATTTGATCGATATATTGCATTTCTAGATTGCGCAAGGTGGGTCACCACCACTTGGTGGAATTATTGCTGCGAACCGGTTAGAGCTAATTGTGAGGCGCGGATATTCGTCCGAGAACGACGGGATGCGGTAGGTGGTGACGAGAACGGGGATCGTGGCTTGATTTCTCTTTCTTGTTAAAAATCCCTATAAAGGAATTTGCTGTTGGCAGGAGAATTTATTAACATCTGGTGATATTAGTAAAGTTGTTCGTTCTGTCGCTTAGATCTTTTCTTTACCGTTTAGAATCTTAGAGAAAATCATTCGATAGAGGTCATATCAGGCGGATGTACTAAATGATGTGGGCGGAACGTCCGAAAGATTTCAGACATACGACACCAAACAACGAAAACGGGCTAGTCCGACTGGAAGGTTCCGCTCAAAACAAGTCATTGTTATGCGATTGGTTTCACCATGGTTACGCTTGATCATGTGAAAATACGTAATGCAAGCCAGAAAGAATCGCAATGTCGTCTCCTTTGGTTATGTATAACACATGTGATTTTCGCGCGTGAAAATGTTTGAGGCCTATGCGAACGCGACAACCCCAGCTCCATAACCTCTGCTTACTACTCTGCAGCTGGAATGTGTTGATAGTGCCAGGCTGCCTACAAGTTCCCAATTAAGCGATTTTTTTTTACATCAGCTATGATTAGTACGGAGTTGAACACGTAGTGGTGTTCTCAGTGGACAATCCCTAGTGAGTGCTAAGCCGATCATTTCGGGGATTACGGCCGAAAATACGTTGAAAGGCTAAAATCCAACAAGTTGCACTCTCTCAAGCCCGTTTCCAATGGAGCGTTTTCTGAATATTTCTCGCTTGTACAAAAGTGTATGGTTTTGGTACCAACGAACAGCAAGTATTGAGTCAACGAGAAATTCAACTTGAAAAGATTTCTCAGCGCCAGGATTGAAAATGAAATAAAGAGATAAAAGACCCTGTGGAGAAGCATTGGATCCTAGTTATCATCTGCTTGGGCTTGTAGAAAAATAATGACCGTTTATGTTGCGGCTTTGTACCGCCTATTTTCTGCCTAATTAATAGATTTTCTATCACATCATTTAAGCCAATGTTAAGCTGATCGAATTGGCACTCTCAAAGCGTGAATATCGTATCGTTTTGCTGCATGCGTTCAAACTTGGACATGAAGCAGGAACGTCAAATTCACAGACTCTTCTTAAGGCTTCGTACCAGGGATGTGAGCCTTCGCGACCTCGTTGGTCGTGGAAGAAGTGGTGTGCCTCTCAACACTTAAGTTGACGACGACCATCTGAAGCCGATAATGAGGTTGCGCTTCCAAAAACTGCTTGATGGGTTGTAGAAGAACTAAACATTCACGATTCAACGACCGTACGATATTTGATGCATATAAGGATAAAAAGAAAAACTCTATAATTGGGCGCCTGGATGAAAAGGGGCGAAATCGCTGTCGTAAATTCTGTTTTGTGTCTCTTCTGCATCACTAACACAAGGAAGTCAACTATCGCATTGTGATTGAAGAAGAGTACGAGGACCGACGACGTTGATTTAATTGGATGGGATCCTAATTGTTTCTCGATGTTGAATTTTTATAGGGAGCTTATTATGACGAGTTTTTTTTTATGTCGACGGAGGGGAGTCATGTAGTACAGAGCGTTCGACCTCGCCCAAGAAATATAGAATATGTGTTATCCAGTCTTGTCTAACAGAGAACGCACAACCTTCTTGCACGACAGCGTTACACTGTAGAATTTGAATGAGTTGGGCTATGAAGTATATCCACCATATTCAGTGGACTTTTCGCTAAAAATCTCGCCCTTCTCAGTCAACAACTACTGGCTGAGAAAATCTTCAAGAATCAAAATGCTGGTGCTCAAAGTATAGATGAAGACTTTATAGAATCTAAAATTTGAGAGTTCAAAGCTCCTGCGGTAAACAACATTGAATTTCCTTGTCAGAAATGTGTCAATTCCACGACACAGGCGTAGCAGCCACGCCAACTACAATCGCGTGTGGGTCGAATTCACCGTGCATGTCATCTCCGCCCGCTTCCTCTAGGTATCGGTGGTTCTCGAGCTCTTGCGGGGGGTGTAACGATCACGGAACCTAGTTCTCCCGAATTGGGTAATCACTGGTTTGAAGCTAACCGGAACTCCCGAGTTTTGCAAAAATGTTAATATTATTTTGGTTGTAATCCACGTAGTACCTTGCCATGAAAAATTGGGCAGTAAATGAAAAGCTAAACGTTGATCCTCGAGTCTATTCAAAGTCAGCGCCAGCACTTATCCATCGGCAACGACGAGTTTGAAGTCCAGCTGGGAAATCATTATGACTGTGCGCAAACTAGTATGCATTCGGCTGTCACAAGTGTATGATCGAGGAGCGCTTGTACGCGACGCGTATGGTTTCCGTAGGTGGCCTGTTGTGCCCTACACCAAATTTACTGGTGAATGATATTTACCGTGTAGATCGTTTCTCTTTCTGGTCCCATATATGGGACAGTCATTCAGTTGAGCTTTCACATTGGACACTCAATCACACGTGGCAGCAGACGCTGTAGTGGAAGACGGTTTCACCTGTTTGTCACTTCCTAGGTCTTTTACTGCCCGATTTTTACATTTCCGAATTCCGAGAAACTATGATTGCGACGGTACATTAAACTCAGCGATTTCAAATCCGGAATTGAGTTAAGCGCACATAGATGTTTTGATTGAAAAACGTGTCATATGCCATTGATTCAAATTTGGGGAGTGAACAAGAAGTCAAAGTGGTGTGTTAACTTCCTGTCAGCGCAATATGATTAGCACTAGTTAACTTTTTGGCAATTACATACTTCGCTTTCCATATGAGATTTCTTAACGATGTCGACCTATGAGATAGAACCCCTTGTTGGCAATAGGTTCGACCTAGCGCTAAAATTACGAAAAGTTCATCTATCAGTTTGGCTCAGTTACTTGAAGACACCTCTGGAAAGGGTAGACCACTGACATGTTTGTTTACGTACTCACGAGAGCTACAGGAACGCTAAATTCGCATTTGCCGTTTCCCTTTCTTGCGACGTTTTTCATCAGTTTCACATCGAGACTGAAATTTTGGAAGTATCCGCGCTTTCACCATTTCACCTTATTTGATAACTCGTCTCCACAATAATTTATAAATGAATTTTTTCACTATGTAGTGCCGATGGAGACATGTGTGTAATAACAGGAGCCTCGTCATGGTGTTGACCTGGTAAAGTGATTCAGATGTAGCGAGGATTAAGGTCATTGCGAGTAACTGGGAATGCAAAAGTGCACTTGCTGCCCTGGAAAGTGCTTTGACCACTTGATTTCCGTGAATCATCAATTCGTGGCTGTTTACTGAAATCACCATCAACCACAAAAAACCGATGAATGAGTCATGGCAGCCATTTCAAAATGAGATGGTCAGATTTTGACAGAATCGTTTTATCCCGTAGAAACCTCGTAGTTCTATCGTTTCGCTTTTGGTGGCTATAATTTATGACAGTTTACAAGAGTTAAATGATTTGAATATTTAAAGGATAATGCAGTGTTATATGGCTGGAGTTCTTTCGTCTTCTTGTTTAGGAATAGGTCCATAGTAATTGTTGTTGATATTCGAGAAGGACCTGAGTAACCTTGTGGGAGTAATGTTTCTCGCTTTTAGGTTCACTGAGAGAATAAACTCGGATTTGCCTTGTTTTTTGCATTCGTGGTTTATTAGATGGAACAATAGAAATTTGATGCCTACCAAAAGCCGTTGTTTAGGGAAATCTTGCACGAATTGCAACCGCCATCTTCTTCCTGGGATTGCAGTTCTTTCATGTGAGTGAGGATGAGCGCCTGTTTCTTATGTTTCATTTTACTGACTTCTGTATAAGTTACTAAAAAACCTGCTTATCGTGATAGCAATTCTCGATGATTCGAGGGCATTCTCGAAAGTTGAGATTTGAGGGTTTTTCTTAATGAAGAGGAACATTGACTATCCATTAAATGGACGTTCTGGTATTTTCAGCGGAATAGTTGCATTCTGTTCGTCCATTTAACCATCACAGAGATTCCATCTCGTCTTATTTTTATGTATTTGAAAAGCTACGGTTACTACCGTCATCACGAGCACGGTGCTAGTTCGATTCCGCTCCGGACCAACCAAGCCTCTCATCCCTTCGAGGTCAAGAAATTGGCACCGGACCTGTCTGGGAAACTTCACCCTCTGCAATCCAATTAAGAGCGCTCCAGCTTGGTACCTCAGGTCTGCAGGGAAAATTACTCGACCAGCATTCTACGACATTCAAGATGAAATAAAAATCCGCAAGCAGCAAGCGAATCCACACGTAGAAACTTGGAAGAACTTTGTGGACGATGTACTCGAGAAAGCGATTTGGACGTGAGATGTGCTGGGATCTGCACAGTAGACGTGAAGACGGTCCAAATAAAATAAAATTGAAGTAAAGTAGAGAAGTAAGGAACAGCCGCATCGTGTCTGTTGTGGCACTTTAGCATAAGGCTCGATATTGGGAACATCTTGGCACTTATTACGGTTTCTGTTACGCCATAGTGATAATCATTATTTATTTATTTTACTTAACACATCATACATTTGCTGTGTGGATCTCAGCATTTCTTGCATTGGATGCGTTTTCCGCGCTCAAGGATCTTCGAATATTCGCATTTTGTTCGTTCCCACGTGGACTGGAGGAGACCGCTGGGGAAGGAATTGAACCAGCATTCTGCCCCATGATGGATTACATCAGTTATCACTACGCATTATCTCACTTCACGTTGTTCTACGGTGTCAGAAGCAAGACGCATCCTCAATAGATTGGTTAACACCGAATGCTTTAGCTTTTATCGTAAACCACTTGATTGTGTGAGATGCGATGAAGGTTCGTTTGAAATCGAAGTAAGGTGGACTTTCATAAAGGTGCACTTTCCTGACGGAATTTTACAATCTCATGGACCAAAAACGACCAAAACGTTTATTGAATCAGGAGGAAAGTCTCTCATGTCAGCAAAACTAGTGACGTAACTATTGTGGTTAATATGTTCTCTAGGTTTATGGGATGACATTGGATTGTGGATGTCTTCCCGTCTCCAGTGTCTTAATAAGCTTGCCATTGTTAGAGATTGTAGTTGGACTTACTAGATAGACCTACGTAGTCTTATTCTCTGTATTAGAGTAACGAAGACTCAAAGTGTAGATTTAAATCTTTTTAATAAAGATTGTCAAGCTCACCTTCTTCTCATCGTCTTTTTTCTTTAGTAGTGAGGGCCAACCCTTATAGTGTAAGGTAATCTACTATAAAATGCGGAATACAGCGAAATTTGTTGTAAACTGATAGAAAAGGATAAACTCTTGGTATTGATCAATCCCTGAGGGATGCGCCATGCATTCGACTTCATTAAGTATCGTTGGATTTTGATTGAATGCATATCTGGCCTTTACAATGACTCACGGTGGCCTGCCGATGTATCGAGCCAGTGCTGCTATCCTCCCAGACAGGCCTGGTACCAATTTGCCGAACCAGGACGGATGAAAGGCTTGGTGGCCATGGGCGCAGGAATCGATTGTGAACTGATACATGTACAGAACCTTGTGTCGGTTTTTGAAGAACAGTTCCTTAGAGCGCAATAACATCATGATCAATGCTGAGATTAATCGAAGGTCCTCGTTGGATCTTCATAGAATACTGGATTATCTTCCTTTTGGACTATTTTTCATCCATACTGTCATGGGCAGTACACATATACGAGATTTTCCAGATCTCTCTTCTCATGATCATCATAGCAAAATTTCAACGTATCTACAACAGACGGAAAGGAATCATCATGGATCATCAGGTACGCAGAAGATCATTTATTTGCTGTTTTGCTCGGATTTTCTCTGAAAATCCCTGGTCCTGATGCCCGAAGAGGTTTTTTGTTGAATCAGCTAATTTTTAACCAGAAACACTGGATTAAAATATGTGGTCCAGCTGTAGTTTCGTGGCACTGGCAGTATCTGCCAGTCATGCAGTCACATAAAACTTTGAGCTATTTAGCACAAGGTACTCGTTTAAGTTTGTGAACTCATTAGGAATTGGATTTCAGTATGACTCACGTGCATACCCTGGAGCACCATCGTCCACATACGCCTACTCGCCCGACAACCGCCGAGACCATTATACTTCGGATCACCGTAACCCCAGAGACTACAGCAGAGAACATGCGCCTCCGGGACCTCATGATCATGCCGGATATCGCTATTAATGATCGATGTGTAGTTGGATTCCTGTATAGTTTGGTTCGTTTCTTGCCGAAACACAACTCGTCGCCTCTTTCACTGCCAGCCATCGTTTTATTGTTTACTCTATTCTCGTACTGGTATGCATGAATCAGATGAAACTGTCAGTTGTATGGCTTTCTAGCGAACAATGCATATGTATTCGAGAACATTTTCAAACATCGATCAGATTTCTGAATATCTTGACCAGCATATTCGCAACAAATGGCCAGACGATCAAAATGACGACGGTTTTCCATGAAATTCCTCGCATTGCCATCAGAAGAATGGTCTGAAACGCACGCTGAATTAAAGAAATGATCACCTTTGCTGAACAGAACAGAGCAATCTGTGCTAGAGACCGTCAGAGATTACTAGATATTGTTTTTGTTCAATAAAAAATTGTTTCAAATATCTTGAAATGTTTTCACAACTGTCCAGTTAGTCACTTTTTTATATTTTCGTGAGCAATCATCGGAGTAGTCTGAGAATGCATCGATTATTGATGGCGAGGTTAAATGACGGTCAGTTTAAAAATATTGGATCACTATATGTTAGCTAGTAGGCGGATAACATAGTGCTAGTGATGCTGTTCATCATGAACATGATGCTAGTTAGACCCCGTATCGAGGTAGCCAAGCCTCTCATCCCTCCACAGTCCGGAAATTGGTACCGGACTTGCTTGAGAAAAAAATCTCTCTGCAGTCTAATTGGGAACGCTCCAGCCAGGCTATCTCAGGACTCCAGGGAGAATCGCTCGACAGCATTCTAAGGATAAAACGAAAATCCTCAAACAGCAACCGAAGCCACACGTAAAAGTTGGAAGATCTTCGTGGACAACGGATGCGAGAGAAACGAGTTGAATGTGATGGGTGCTGGGATCCGCACAATAGACGTGAAGATGGGACAAATAAAATAAAGTAAAAATATGTTAGCTAGTACCCATTTCTGCAGATTGTATTTCGCCAGAAAAGTTGATCACATCGGATGGCGGAGTAAGTCAACCTTCTTTCTGTGTAAGAGGTAACCGCTGAGCGAGGAAATTTCATCCGAGCCATGCTCCACTTCACTAGATTCGACTCTATGCGGCAACGAACACCCATATCGTGAGGATGACCACCCAAAGACCATCTAATCGGATCAGTCCTGCTCTGAAGAAGACGAAGACGTCGGGACGTTAGACGAACACTTCACAAACCGACTCTCCTTTGAACTCGATATGAATTGTCAACGTATGTTCTTTCATTAGTATATAGTATTCACGTAATATCATAATTTGTGCAAGCTGATAATGGTACGGATTTTGCAGGATGGATTATCCGGAAAAATCAAGTTGTGATCACCGGACAACAACAACCGTCTTGTATAAAAGAACATCGCCGGGTGGGATTGCTTCGTCCCAGCGATGCTCCACCGAGGAAGATGCGGCTCGATGCGACGACGAAGACACCACTCGAGAGCACGAAAAACGGTGGGCAACGATTCTGGTTGTGATGAAGGTGAAGCCATCGTAAGCCGAATAAAATTTATTTTATCAACTTTGTTTTAGCTTATCAACGAAACAAGTACATTAGCCCAATAAATCTTTTCACCAGCCTCGTGTGAGCTTAGTAATTCAAGAAGGTGATGATTGTCTGTTTGGCAGTACTACCTTCCTAGTACGAGGCAAATATCGAATTCCTGAACACTCGCAATCCCACTTAGATGATCCTCCTTGACATATCGTGTATGCGCCAGAACTTCCACTCGTTTCGCTGTTCTTGCAACCACCTATTCATGCGGGAGATAGAGTTTTCGTGGGTTTTGCTGCCGCTTGAGGATATGTCGTTCTCTGTCCATCCTCTTCACCTAAGTGCTAATCGTGTATACCGTCCTATGAAACCCTGAAATAGATCTAATAGGACGTTGTGAGATCCCCACTAAGAGCATTTTCCTGACCTTTTGGATGATATGGACGACAGAGTGGTTCGCTAGCTTGTTAGAAGCGCGACGGTTAGGAAATCGGTACAACAGTACAACATTCGTGGCCTCTGAGTTCGCCTAAGGCCAATCAAATCTTTCACCTCTCCGTAGCCTGCAAATTGCTACTAGCGTTGCATGGGAACAGTTGGAAAGGCTCCCTGCGACTCAAAAAGGGCGGTGATTTTCTAAACTGGAAACTAGCGAGCATCGAAGCAGAGTTATACCTCGATTCAAGATAGAATGAACTAGATCACCACTCGATGACACTGGTAAAAAACATGAAGTTCTCAGTTGGTGAGTCAACCCACGTGCAAATCCAAAGACGTTCGTGGCTTGAATGCGAGACAGTGAGCAGAATCAAAAAAGAGAAAAACCTGGAGTCCGCAGAGTAGATGAAGCCAGAACGTAAAAATAAATAAATAGAAACAATGTTATACTTTTAACATGGGCAAAACGAGAAACATTTCTGTTCTCTTCAAAACTCCAGTGTTCATACGGCACTTTGCTTGCACAAAAACTTGTGAAAAATTGCGACGGCAGTACTCAGGCTGGCTGCATGCCAGGCTGTGACATATCTACTCGACAGACCAACTGCAGATTGCGAAGTTGAACGACGAGTACTGAAGTTGTACAATAGCGAAATTTTGGCGACTGGAACAAAAACGCCTGACTGTTCTAGAAATCGGATACACTTGCATCGTCGAACGAAAGCGAATGAGTGAACGAGTGAGTGAGCGAACACGAATTATGGAATAACAGAACAGTCTGGAGCAAGTATACTGTTGGAAGTAGCAGTGGCCGTTCGAAGCAGCATGAGAACCGAACAAGTATGCAGTTTACTGAGCAATGTATGATCTTGTAGTTTTCCTTGCTAATATTCCACAGAGGGCGCCTGTAGCGCAGTGGTCGGAGGAGTCCTGCAACACATACGTGTATTCGATTCCGGCGCCCATGGTCCACCAAACCTTCCATCCCTCCAGGGTCGACAAATTGGTACTAGACCTGTCTGGGAGGATAGCAGCAGTGGCCCGATACATCGGTAGGCCAGCACAAGTCATTGTAAGGGCCAGATATCTATTCAATCACCTCCAAATGATGCTTAATGAAGTCGAATCCATGGCGCATCCCTCTGGGATTGATTAACGCCGAGAGTTTTATTCTTTATCTTTTAATATTCCACAACTTGGCCTCAAGAGATGAAGATATCACCTTTGTTGATCAATCGCTCATTGACGACTGGATGGCACTCCGAGACTCATCTTGTTCATTTTCTTCTGCTTCTGCTTTTCTCTTCTGTATTTTTCTTTTTCTGCTTCTTCTTATTATAATTACTATTATCGTTTCTATTATTAATTACTAGTGCAGTGTTGCTGTCAACACATTTGCAAACGATGGCTCGATAACCAAGGAGATTTTCCCATAACTATAGTACTTAAGAATGAAGCAGACTTACAGAAGACTCCCCTCATCCTGCAGTTTTCTCTACGGCTTCATCCTAAGTTTTTGGGACCACATAAAATAAATAATGTAGAAACCATACGAAGCAATACAATGAATATTTAAGAATTCAGTGCGGTTGTCATTACCAAGAACGATGCATTAACGAGCACAGTCGTAATCTACGGGACGAGTTCCCAACTCATTGAACCATTTCGCTGCTCAGAACACAGGCCTCAGCGAACAAAAAAGAGAAGAAAAGATTTATGGGCTCCAAAACCTTAGTATTCCGATGTAATGAAGTAAATAGATCTGTGCTTTGTTAGCAAAGACTTACTACGTTTTTGTTTTTATTAGTGAAATTTCCTATGAATTGGATATGGTTGCTTGATGTGGGGAAGCAAAGTTACTTCCAGCCAGAAATGCATTGAACGCAACATATATGGCACCGAATTTGTCAACACCATTATTTGCCCTTGATCAAACCGGTCACGGTTGGAATACTAGGCAATGGATTTCACTGGGCGACAAATTAATTGAATTGCTAAACGCTGAGAATTTACCTCACCTAGTGACCACCAAACTTAAGAGCACGTGTAGCGCAGTGGTGAGAGGCGTTCTGCAACATACACGTGGAATAGGTCTTTTTCCCAATGGCCCACCAAGAGTTCCATCCCTCCGGGATCGACAAATTGGTACCAGACTTGTCTGGGAGGACTGGCTCGATACTATGGTAGGCAACTGTGAGTCATCGTAAAGGCGAGGTATGGATTCAATTACCTCCAAACAATGTTTAATGACTCTAGCAGCAATAAGGTCCCGTTTAACCTATCCTTTATTTCAAATGAAGTAAGTGCAGCTATAAAACGCTGTTTAAGAAGGGTTTGTCTAGAGAACTCGGTAACGATAGTTGAAATGCCACCGAGTAATCTAAGACGCCAGCTAATTCGTAACCGCTTATACGACCGTCTATGTGCAACACAAAATTGCATAATTTGCCCCAATGGTAGAGACGGTGACTGCATGAGTTCGGGTACAGTCTATCCGATCTCTTGTAAAGTGTGCGGAGACGAATACGTTGGCGAAACGGGTAGACCACTCTGCATCCGTATAAAAGAACACCTAGTCGGCAAGCGTAAGTCAAATACTCCACTAGGCACGCATAGGACGCAGAGACATAAGGGAGAAGATTTTGAAGTAGAGGTTACGATCTTCATCCAAGAATCAAGAACACAAGCGCGTAGAACTCTCGAGGCATTCTGGATTAATTCCAAGAATCCGAAAATGAACCACAGGGAGGAATGCCTCATTATCACGCGTGATATTGGGCAGTAAATAAGACTGCTATTTTGATGGGACGGGCACATTACGTTTCCATGTGAACACTGCGCGGTTGGTCTCCACATAACATATTAAGTGGAAGGCTTATAGAAAGCGGTGAGTGTGCAAAGACTCTGTGTTCAGTGTGATTGAAATTTTGGTTTAGCGTTTTCTCTGTTTGGTTATGGAGGTGTTTGGCCATGTAGATTGCAGTCAACGTGACTTTGCAGGCTCTGAAGAAGGCGAAATAGGCCGAAACGTCAGCTTGTACGGAAATAAAGAAATAAAATAACACCTCGTCTTTGTTAAACAGAAGTAAAAAGAATGCTTTATGAAATCGAATGCATGGGGTATCCTCCAGGGATTGATCAGCGCAGAGAGCTTCATCCTTCTATCTTTTAGTGACCACCAAAGCGTTAAAAAAACTTCAAAATATCTGGATGATTAGATGGCATTTAGGATAGACCACAAGGTGACCCGCCAGTGAACAAGTAGTACTTAGTTGCAAGCTGACAAAAGGAACAACGGAGATAGAGTTGTGGAAACCTCTGACAACGATATCGAAATCCACACGGTGCTATCAAAAGTGGTGAGTGAAAAGTTGCTAGAGTAACAGAGGAACTTCCTAGGTTCTCCGAACACAAATATGGTTGGTCCTTCCGGTAGAAAATTACTGTTCAGTAGCTAAACGCTAAATAAAACCAGTTTGCTAATCTGAGCAGAATCGCCAATCAACATGATTTATTGGAATAAATCCATGGTTTAACGATCCCACTAGAAATGTGGACAACAGACAGAATATGAAAGAACTGCATTCTTTAGTCTCAAGACAAATTTGTTTCGGAACGAGATAAAATGAAGGCTCCGTTGATGCACAAAGAAAAGAGATCGATATTTAAGTGGTAATCACAACTTTAACTTATTATTTACTGCCTACTCTTTTTAATGGCAGGGTATGTTGCAAAATATCCAAATATAACTCCAATGATGCTGAGATATTTGCAAAACTCGGGACCGCAGGTGCTTGCGGTGGGGAACGAACGCGATATTACCCTTTCCGGGGGCTAACGAGTTCACTACCACAACATGCGGATCCTTCGTTTCCCCTGTCTCTCATCTACTTCCTATTTAAGTGATATTGATACTTTCTAAATTTTTATAGTATCATCATAACACACAATTATTAGTACAGGCAACGACTGAGAATCAGAAATGGACAATGAAAAGTTGTCTTACCGCTTTCCTGAACAGACCCTTAATTGTTGCACATCGATGATCCGCAAGAACATTAAAACATGGTATCTGCAGAAGATGCAACATTCAGACAGAACCAGAGAGTTTTTTCGAAAAGTAATGAGAACAAACCAGGCGGATCTCGCTCTTGTTTTCGGACGGAGTTGCATTTTTTCTCAGCTCACTGTCGCCTCTATCACATGCTTTTGGTTCAGAAGCCTGGTTTGCAGGAGAGGATACTCTTAAAAGAAAAAAAGGCGATTTTTGAACGTGATTCAGATTCAAAGAGCTTCAAGTAATTCTATAGCAAGTCTGATCCTTGAATTTAAGTATTACTTTCATTATTTCTTGTCGTCGTATTACACGTCTGCAACTTAGGAAAAGTGCACATTACTCCTGAAAATCAGGAACAGATCAAACCAACTCCACTACACGGACTCAGTTTCTGATTTCGTGAAGATCTCTGGTTGTAGTGAACACATGCAAACGAAAAGTGGAGCTAAGAATTTGCGAGGACAGTAGGGAATCCTGTACACCTTCGTCAGGCGGGTTGAATTTTACCACTGGTGTCCAATTTGGGTTCTTTTCGATCTTCGAATTACCTGCATTATATTAAATAGAATGAGCAAATGATATATTACGTAAACAGATCAGGTTCAGAAACCTGGAAAGGTATTGTTCATCTCTGGCGTCCACGTACTCCACGTCTGAACATCCACTTTCCAATACCGCATTGTCCTCTACTCTACGATCACCTTCACTAAAGAGGAACTTAAATTAAACGGTCCTTGTTGAAGGAACATAAGTAAAATGTACGACAGTGACCGTGAGTGTTCTGCTGAATCCTTAACATCCGTTCCATCTACAAGATCATAGTTTTTCGATGTAGAATCTGCAGGCTGAAGCCCCAGGATTGCGAACTGCGGCACAAGCTGCTCGTAGAGTTCACTATGCATCCATTCCTCAAAAAGATAGTTCATCAGTACGACTAGAGCAATTTATGCCATATTCTAAAATGAAGCATGAAAAGAAAAGCACGGAAGCCTACTAACATACGAATTTCACATGTCTGGAAGGCTATTGAAGTCAAACCATACTCCTTGTTTTTGCAGAGAGTGTACAAACAGCTTATTTTTCAAACCTACACCACTTTTATATTGGATTCCAATGAGTCTCTTCATTTGAAGGATTCCGCAGCAGTTAGCCATAAGGCTACATGGCCAGTATGTGGTCAGACCTAGCCCAAATCCATTGTATGCCCTGAGACACAAGTGAATTCAGCGCACGAATTTCCTGTCTTGCACTAGAAAGAGTTCTACTTATTTTGTTCTCCGATTCGATCTAGCGTATGGAATTGCGTGCATGGTAGGAAAATAGAGGACGATCATCTGCAAAATAGGTCGGAAATTTATCTTTCGAGAGCTATACATAAATATCTTGCGTGAATCATGTGAAAAAGGGCTTCATGCGAAAACTGCGTAAATCTTAGTGTTAATCACGCATATACAACCCGATTTGTAACTCTGGGGCGTGCGATAGGAAGTAGTGGAGAGTACGCTGTTGATAAACGGGATTATAGGCGATGCATATGATACTAAATTAACATCTTCGATAAAAGCTGTAAGGCGAAGATGGAAATGAGAACACAACCAAAGCGGTCGTATTGGATCCAATTCGTATCACGTTTTTGAGCTATGTAAGCAAAGACAAGAAATTTTAGAACGACCATGTGCACTGCAGGATCATCTGTATTTTGCAACATTGATTTAATAGGAAGCAAACTGAAGCTGGATACGCATGGTTTACGGAGTTTTTTTTTCTATTAAAGATGCTGATTTGATGAATCAGTGTCGTTTTGCTCCTTTTCACTTACACATCCAATTCGCGAACGAGTGTTTTGGCCAGCAACGTCAAGGTGTTATTATGTCGTCGGCGCAAGCTTTCGTAGGTTTTTATGGATGAAGGAAAACTCCGCTTAATTGTCTGAGTTCAGACCTAAGAACACCGAACTGCTTCCCAGCTTGGAGGACCCTGCTTAGAGATAAGCCACCAGCGTTCGACTCCAAAGAACATCAAAGCCATGGCGAAATTACGGAGCATTGAAAAGAAACACCTTATTTGACATTTAATCCTTTAATGCGACTGAAACTATGGTTCAGAGTTTTCTCTGTTTTGGTAATGCAGGTGTTTGGCTGGATAAATTGCAGTCAACTATTACTGTATTCGAGTAAAACTATCCACCTAAGAACGCCAGGTGAACTGCCCTATTCGAAACAATTCCCTGCTTAAAGTCTGAGGTAAAGCTCCATCCTTGTTTTATAGACATGCATGAGTACTACCGAAAATGTACATAAAACGTAAAAAGAGCGAAAAAGAAATGTGGCTAAAGCGACGACAAACCCACCTCATCGTCGTGTTCCTCACTAGCAGCAATGATTTTGCGTAGAAGGCGGCTAACGTAGTTTTTCTTCGCCTCCGTTGGCTCCATTGTGCCCAAATTATTCCAGGCATCCCTGCAAATCTATCCAATGAACTCCACGTCTAGTGAAAACACATAATTTAATCGATATTGGTGGTTTTCTCCGTAATTTTCAACTGGAAACCTAGAATTATCCTAGGTATGATGACGTTTTTTAAGTCGAGTTTTCTTCGTGTATTTCCTTTCGTAGCAACCCCAGCGACGGCTTCGGTTGGACTAGTAGGCGATTGACTTTGGAACAAATTCTTCTACAAGCGAGATCAATTCATGGAGGAAAGAATATAAACAATGCAGTTTTGTGGGAATAAAAAGGATATCTGACTAAGGTAGTTCTCAAGACAATGAGTTCACTATTTTACTAAAGTGTTTGAGCTGTAGAAGCACAAATGCTCTTTCATGCTCAGAAGTGAACATCATCTCGTGGAGGACTGCGCACCATTTGAATTTCTCCACTATGTTCCAGAATCGGGGTTGGCATGTATTGCAGGGTCCGACGGTCGCCTGCTTGTATAATGAATAGAACGCCAGCTTCTCATCCGTCGTCGTTGTCACTGGACCTGAGAAATAACTGCTTAACAATCCACGGTAACGTTTTTTTCACACAATGTGCTCCGTTAGATGCATTAACTCATTTCTATTGTGTTGTGTGAAATGCAAAGTATGAAAGTAAACAGTCAATGATTGCTCTATTGCTTATGTTCTATATTATTTCAACGACCGATTCGTCCGTAACAAACAAACAACCAATTCATTGTTAATGAGCTGCCATCGGGTCGTTAATAGATATAGCGCTAACTTCACAAAGTTTCAGTGGCTTTATTCTATTCAGAGCCCGGGACAAATAATACTAATGTGCAGCCTACACGGTTAAACATTTTCATAATCTCAACGGGAAGTAATCTCAAAGCCATAATTTCAATCAAACGAGGGGTAAATACTTTATCGGAAGTGAAGCAAGCCGCAAAGAATTCACATAAAATGAGAAACATACCCGTTTAAAATCAAAAAGTGTCCAAATATGAAGGTAGGTCACACGTGGTTATGACGCATTCTCACTTGAGCGGTTAATTTTTGGATGAATCGAGTTGAAGAAGCCTCAAAAATCCTGCGGCATGATATTTTATCAAAAATCTTTTGCCATTCGTGTAGCACCACAGGGTTTACCTGCGTACCTTCGGAATAAAAACACCGTCGTTTCCGCACACATTTTTTAAAGATCCGACATACGACATTGTGCTGACGCTTGCACATTTCGCATTCTATTCGCTCCCTGCCACGGATCTCCCTCATATGAGGGATCTCGGGCCGGTTAGTCGCGAGGCTACGTGGCGCGTCCCCAGGAGACGGATAGGAGGTTAATCGCGGACCAAAAGCGACCTCTGCTTCCCTGAGACGCATGTGGATCCAGGGGATGGACTCCCTGTTTCTGCTGCGCCGATTTGGCACATACTTTCTGTATTTGCTAGTTGTATTCATGCATGCGTGTGTGAGTGCGTTTTCGCTTTACGCAAATTATATTCTACGAGCCAATTCGGTCAAAAGCCTGCAATCAAGTGAAAGGGAAGTATATGGGAGGCGGTTAGGAGTTGCCTCCAACAAATGAGCTCCGTGTCCACTCTGGGAGAGCCTGGCAAGCTACCCGTGAGTATAACCAGCCCCCACGTTCAGAGCCCAGCAAGCTATATGTGGGTATCAAATATGCTAAGCACAGTAAAAAAAAAGGGCCTCATTCCCCTGACCCCGAAAGAGACCCCAATCTCGCAGCGTTGGGAAGGACTAGTACGGAGAGGCTGCTAAAATCTCAGAGCCAAAGGAAGCTGCCCGGATCAAGAACTATGGTGTTGAGCGGCCCTCTAAGTTAATCATGGCGACCAAAACCATCTATGGCAACTCGCAATTCCAGAAGCCTCACCGTCAACGATCAACGTGGGAATCTCCCAATGGAGAGTACCATAACGAAATAGACCACATCATTATAAATAAGAAGTTTTGCCTAACCGATGTCGCTGTCGACCCAAAATTCTACACGGGATCAGACCACCGTCTCCTTCGTGCAAGATTTTATTTCTCACGGAAAGGAGAAAAAGCCGCTAAATTCAAAAACCGAAGTCCCAGAACCACCATAAACTGGGACTTATTCAACTCATTTGTCGGCTGCTGCGAAGATGCCGTTGTCGACAACATCGACGAGGAATACGATCGGGTCATTCAACACGTTCACGTTAGCGCCATGAAAGCTGAGAGTTCGAAGGTCACCAAGAGACGTCTGTCTCCAGAAACTCTTGAGCTAATACGCCAGCGTGGACTCGCACGAGCTGCAGGCAACCGCGAACTAACGTCCGAGCTTGCGAAACAATGCAGACAGACGATAAAAGAAGATCTTAAAGAGAGAAGAGCAGCAGTAATGGTCGAAGCTGCAGAGGCTGGGAAATCATTCGCAAAGCACGCCGAAGCTTCGCCAATTACAAGACCAAGATGGTTGCACTCCGACGCCCAGACGGAACAATAACAGCGTCCAGAAAGGCAATGGGGAAAATCATCCACGATTACTACTCAGATCTCTTCGATAGCCACGTCCACCTCCAATCATATGAAATAAAAGAGGGTGGATATGTAGTACCACCGGTTCTCCCGAAATCCGGCATGCCATTTCGTCGGTGAAAAATCGAACAGCACCAGGTCCGGACAGGATAAAACCAGAACATCTGAAGAACCTTCCGCAAGTCCTCGTAAGCACACTGGCTCGGCTCTTCACACGTTACCTGTCTGAATGCAAGGTCCCTCCGTACTCAGTGGAAGACCAGCAAGACCGCGTTGTTGTTCAAGAAGGGCGACCTACACGATATAGGCAACTATCGCCCAATCTGCTTGTTGTCCGTCGTCTACAAACTTTTCACTCGAGTCATCTTAAACAGGATTGACAGAACTGGACGAAGGACAGCCGTGCGAGCAAGCAGGGTTTCGAAAAGGATTTAGTACGATGGACCACATTCACACGTTAACAAGGCTCACTGAAGTATCGCGAGAGTACAGAAGACCGCTCTGCCTCACTTTCATTGACTTAGAGAAGGCCTTTGATTGAACTGAGATAGAAGCAGTCATGGAAGCCCTTGCTAGTCAGGGAGTCCCTACTCAGTACATTAAGATTCTTCGTGAACTGTACAAAATTTCACAACCAAGATTTCACCATTCTGCAACGATGTTAACGTTGGCGTCAAGAGAGAAGTTAGGCAGGGCGATACAATCTCGCCAAAATTATTAACAGCCACTCTCCAGAACGTCATGTGAACATTGGAATAGGATAATATGGGAGTGAAAATCAACGGTCGGCAGATACATCACCTTCGCTTTGCTGATGATATCGTTCTTATAACAGGGGACATTAGCCAAGCAGAACGTATGCTTGCGGACTTTGATAAGGCGTGTGGAAAGATTGGTCATCGACTAAATCTCAAGAAAACGATGTTCATGAAGAACGGATTGGTTTCGTTTGTCCCATTCACGCTCAACGGAACGATTATCTCCGAATGCTCCAGTTAGGTCTATCTAGGTCGGGAAATCAATATGATGAACGACTTAGCTCCAGAGCTGAGCAGAAGGAAACGAGCGGCTTGGGGATCTTTCAAGAGCATCGAGGATGTAGTGAAGAGAACAACGAACACCCGACTCCGTGCCCACTTTTTCGACTCAACAGTTCTTCCTGCCCTAACGAATGCGTTAGAAATCTGGTCGTTACGTAAGAAGGATGAAAGATCACTCAGCGTTGTCGAACGCGCAGTCAAAAGGACGATGTTAGGAGTATCCCGTTCCACACAAGTAAGGGATGGAGTCCGAAGCTCCGACCTATGTCAACGGTCAAAAAACAAAGATGCCGTTCTATACGCCAAACAGTTGAAGACAAGGTGGGCCGGACACTTAATGCGTATGAATGATAACCGATGTGCAAGGGCTGTTAGTGACTGGATTCATCGGGATTTCAAACGTACTGCAGAAAGACCACCGACCCGATGGTCAGAGTTCTTCACGAAAAGCCTAGAAGAAAGATATGATGCTCGAAGAGTCCCTAAAGCGAGCAGAACCCACTGGGCTACTCTTGCACGCGACAGTGAAAATGGGGGATTTACTGGAGCCCGCTCGAGTCACTCGACGATCAACGGGACTACAGGTGATACAGGTGATTCGCTCCCTGGAATCCATCACCCATGAAGGTCTCTAAATTTCTTTAGTGTGGGCACGGCTACTGATTGAGAATTTTTGCTTTCCCTAACTATATCGTTCTTTTTTCTCTTCATCACATCCTCGATGCTCTTGAAAGATCCCCAAGCCGCTCGTTTCCTTCTGCTCAGCTCTGGAGCTAAGTCGTTCATCACATTGATTTCCCGAACCAGATAGACATAACTGCAGCATTCGGAGATATTCGTTCTGTTGAGCGTGAATGGGGCAAACGAAACCAATCCGTTCTTCATTAACATCGTCTTCGTGAGACTTAGTCGAAGACCGATCTTTCCACACGCTTTATCAAAGTCCGCAAGCATACGTTCCGCTTGGCTAATGTCTGGTGTTATAAGAACGATATCATCAGCAAAGCGAAGGTGGTGTATCTGCCGACCATCGATTTTCACTCCCATATTATCCCATTCCAATGTTCGCATGACGTTCTGGAGGGTGGCTGTAAATAATTTTGGCGAGATTGTATCGCCTTGCCTAACTCCTCTTTTGACGTCAACGTTAATATTGTTGTAGAATGGTAAAATTTTGGTTGTGAAGTTTTTGTGCAGCTCACAAAGAATCTTTACATACTTAGTAAGGGCTCCTTGATTACCAAGTGCTTCAATGACTGCTTCTATCTCAATTGAATCAAAGGCTTTCTGTAGTAAGTCGATGAAAGTGAGACAGAGCAATTTTTTGTACTCTCGCGATACATCACTGAGCCTTGTTAACGTGTGAATGTGGTCCATCGTACTAAATCCTTTTCGAAACCCTGCTTGCTCGCACGGCTGTCCTTCGTCCAGTTCTGTCAATCCTGTTTAAGATGACTCGAGTGAAAAGTTTGTAGACGACGGACAACAAGCAGATTGGGCGATAGCTGCCGATATCGTGTTGGTCGACCTTCTTAAACAGCAACACGGTCTTGCTGGTCTTCGACTGAGTAGGGACCTTGCATTTAGACAGGTTACGTGTGGAGAGCCGAGCCAGTGTGTTTACGAGGACTGGCGGAAGGTTCTTCGGATGTTCTGACCTTATCCTGTCCGGGCCTGGTGCTGGTCGATTTTTCACCGACGAAATGGCATGTCGGATTTCGGAAGTGATAACCGGTGGTACAACGTATCCATTCTCTTTTATCTCATATGACGGGAGGTGGACGTGGCTATCGAAGAGATCTGAGTAGTATTCGTGGATGAATTTCTCCATTGCCTTTCCGGACGCTGTTATTGTTCCGTCTGGGCGTCGGAGTGCAATCATCTTGGTCTTGTAATTTGCGAAACTTCGGCCGGCTTTGCGAATGCTTTTCCCAGTCTCTGCAGCTTCGACCATTACTGCTGCTCTTCTCTCTTTAAAATCTTCTTTTATCGCCTATCTGCATTGTTTCGCAAGTTCGGACGTTAGTTCGCGGTTGCCTGCAGCTCGTGCGATTCCACGCTGGCGTATTAGCTGGAGAGTTTCTGGAGACAGACGTCTCTTGGTGACTTTCGAATTCTCATCTTTCATAGCGCTAGCGTGAAGATGTTGAGTGAGCCGATCGTATTCCTCGTCGATGTTGTCGATAACGGCATCTTCCCAACAGCCGACTAATGAGTTGAATAAGTCCCAGTTTGTGGTGGTTCTGGGACTTCGGTTTTTGAATTTAGCGGCCTTTTCTCTTTTTTCTCTTCAGCGGCGAGAAATAGAATCTTGCACGAAGGAGACGGTGGTCTAATCCCGCGTAGAATTTTGAGACAACGGCGACATCGGTTAGGCAAAACTTTCTATTTAATATGATGTGGTCTACTTCGTTATACTTCGTTATACTCCACTGGAAGATTCCCCCGTCCAGCGTTGACAGTGAGGCTTCTGGAATTGAAATTTACCATGCATGGACTTGATCGCCATGATAATCTCAGAGAGCCGCTCACCCTGTTCGTTCCACTCTAACCCGTGGGTCCCAATGTGACGTTCCTCAGACGATCTTCTTGGTCCAATCCTGGCAGTTAAATCTCTAATGATGACCTTGAAGAATGTATGGTCTTCTCTGTAGAACTTCTCCAAGTCCATGTAGAACGCTTCGACTTCTTCTTCGTCATAGTTTGATGTTGGCGCGTAAACGACGAAGATTGTCAAAGCCGGTGTTGATCCACATCTTTTTAAACGTAAACGTCCGATTGGGGTTGTAAGCTGTTCGAATGAATCGATGTTCATGGACAAACTCGTGTTGACGAGAACGCCGACACCTCCTACGCCTCTACTGTCGCATGTTCCGAGGAACAGTTCTTTTCCAGTGTCATAGCGTTGAATGGGTGGCGTCGTCTCGTCTCGGCCAGGGCGATGACGTCGTACTTTATCATTCTTGTTTGCAAGAGCATGTCCTCTATCGAAGACTCGGATGCAAGTGTACGTGCATTGTAGGTACAGATCGTCACCATATTTCTTTACCCAAGCAGCTTCCATTGGCTTCCATTATTCCAGTAATAAATAAAATAGAATAAAATATAACAAAACAAGTCTTACCAGCTTAAAAAATGGTAGTGAACTGACTTTCGCTGGCAAATGCTTGCTTAGAAGACTTTCTGGACAAGTTATGAGGAATAAAGAAAAGCGTTTGTATAACACACAAAGAATACGGTGCTACGGTGCCAGACAAGTGTTCATGCAATTTTTTAATGATTGCATACAGTTGGGTTAGAAATGTGTGAATTTGCACCGCATGTTGGTTTTAAACCGCCCTCACACGAAACTTAGTGGTCGAGAGTCCTCCCAAGTTGTTCGGTTTACTGGGTTCGATTCCTTCACATTACAGCTTATTCGTTCACGTATACACTTCCACAGAGATCATATCATACGGCCTGCCTCCTCATTTTTTAAAAGTGAACTAAACATGAAGTAACTATAACCACTGATCACGTGAAAAATTCGCTCAGTTGGTGAGTTGATAAAGTTGTTTGCTGTCGAACCAGTGAGAGGCGTACAACAAGTCTGCCTGTTGAATCGATCACACCACAAAGGTTCAGTTATCGATTCAAACGATTTTAAAATTCTAGAAGGCCAAAATAAGAACGAAAAACACGATTTTAAACAACGTACCATCCTTTGGCAGACTATGCACTATTTCCACAGCTGCTTGGAATTTCTTATCGATAGAGAAATCATCACCAGAGCTGCTGCTTGGAGTCGTTTTCATAGTGCACAGCACAGTCTGAAGTTCGATGACAATGAAGACCGAAGAACTCTTTTGCAGCCTCTAGATATATTAGATTGCTTGGAAACTAATATAGGATTTTTAATCTCATTTCTACCTACCCTTTTTATCCTTTATTATGTTTTAGCAAGAGTAAACCAATACCAGGATCCAATACTGTCCTCGTATCAAACCTGTTGCATGGTGGCAAACCTCCCTCTGATCCACAAGGGCTACGACTACGCGTGGTGGTGACAATCTAGAGCAGACCTTGGCTGGACTGACCTCGGGACTCCAAAGAGTCACAACGACTAGGAGGACAGGCCGTTCGAGTATCCAAGTAAATACTATTAATATTCATCATTGCAAAGCATGTCTTATTCACTTTGCTCCGTACAGGCGAATTGTAGCATAAACTGGGTTTCTGATAAATTCTAAAGGTAAGAATTTCAGATATCAAAAGAGTAACTTCGAAAAATCTACTTCTACGAATTCAAGCTCAACATGTGCAGCGAAAACAGGTCGAAACATTGAAGAGAAATAGGGCCGAGGACGTGTTGGCGAACGCACAGTGGAACGTTCGTTTGGGAAATTTCATCGTAGCGAATTCGACTTTGATGATAAGGTCACCTTTTTATTGACGACGATGAATTGAAGGCTTTGGTGGAATCAAGAATACGTAGAACTTGCAAAAAGAAGAAAAAAGAAAGAAGAACTTCAACTGCTTCGGAGCATCTGAAAATCGGAGAAAATCGACAAAGCTCAACAAATGGATGGCGTATGAATTGAATGATAATCAAGGATGTCGTCGGCGTTTCTGCTACGTTTAACGGGTTCAGTGCCTTCTGAAGTCCAGAAATTTAGGCAACTACTACGAGTAAACTTGGTTCCTATTTCCAAAAATAAGGTTGATTCTAATGGTTTTAAACTCTAAAAATAAGGTTTATTTTAAACCATTTTGAGATGCAGGTTGAAATAGGACATTAACTTCCAGAGCACCTAATACATTTCTTAAGATACCTGCGCTAATTTCGGTCAAGCGAAATGTTGTCGGCACTGTTCCAGTCAACCAAAGGTTGAGAGTTCCTGCCAAAGTGGCGTTAAAGGTATAGTTTTCTCCCAAATTCTGGAAACCAATACAAATCCTTGATCAAGAAATATTTTTCGCACTTCTAGAAAAGACAAAAGCACAAAATCGTTGCAGAGTGGATTCCTTTGCAAAATAAAAAGAAAGGAGTTACAACGAATGACTGAGAACTTCGGGTGCAGCGTCGGTACAACGACTGCGAATGGGAGACAATGTAAGAGTGATATAGATGAAGGCTGCGACTGCTATTACTCTCAAGATTCGTCCTCATAACCTTGCGCGAAAAAATTTTTGTACACAACAAAAAAGTTCATTTCTAGAAATCAGTTGTTAAGAAATGGACCCCAAAGTTCGGCGTCCTATGCTGCCTAGGATAGCCTTTCCAAACCACGTTGTCTTCCATATTCACTACAGAAAAACGATGGTCAGACCTTACCAAGTTCCCACTTTAATCTCCAAGGAAATTTCATGAAACGTTTTTTTTACGATTAAAGAATAATCGCTGTGAGCACCTAAATAAAATATCGTGAACTATTTTCAAACCGACCGTCATTCTGTCATAATGGTGAGCTGCATGATTTTCTACTTAGAAGGAAATTTGTTACTCGTTCTGCCATCCGGATTCCAGCAAAACCGTTTGTCTATCCCATTAAATATCGTGAAAGCGCTTTCTTACAGAACAATTACGGCCTCTTAGGATTCAACAGGTTATTGTCATCCCTGCGAAGCATCGTAAGCATGCGTTCATGGGTAATTAATTACTCATTAGTTAGTTAGTAATTAGTTAATTAGTAATCACTCGTTAGTTAATTACTCACTATATTAGTTCATATTTCCGTACCAGGAATATAGTGTATTATTTAATTATTACTATATGATATACTTATACATGCATAAGAGAATCCAAAATGCCCATACAAGAAGCTGCTACCTTTAGCGCACTTATCGGTGTAAATTATCTCAAAGGATCCCTCTCACTGAGGGATCCTAAGCCTGCCGAACGCCGAAACGTCAGCCGTCGACCAACGACGACGACGACAACAACAACGACAACCACAACAGCGACATCCTACGAATCCATGCCCACCGTTTCGACTCCACCATACATGCAGCCTTAACGTACGCGTCAGAAACGTGATCGCTGAGCGATCAGGATGAACGATAACTCAGTGTTGTTGGAAGTGCAGTCGAAAGGACGATGCTAGAAGTATCCCGTGCCAGATAAGTGATGGAAGGGATGCGAAGCTCCGAATTACGTTAACGATCAAATATCAAAAATGACGTTTTGTACGTCAAACTGTCGAAGATGAGGTAAGTCGGACACGTAATGCGTATTAACGACAACCGATGGACAAAAACCGTTAGTGATTGGATTCCTTGGGATGTTAAACGTACTGCAGGAAGACCAGTGACCCGATAGTCAAGTTCTTTTCAACGAGTCCCCAGAGCGAGCTGGACCGACTGGGCTACTCTTCCACACGACAGACAAAAAAGGGGAGATTTACTGGCACATGCTCGAGACACTCGACGATGAACGGAACGATGGGTGATACAGGTGATGCAGTATTTTATAGTAAACTGATGAAGCACTGAAGAATTTAACAAATCTACCCATTTTAACAGGGCTACACGCTGGACTCAGAAAGCCGGAACGCATTTCAGAAGTCATGAACGTATCGATAACAGTAAGTTACAGGCTCTAGAAAAATGCCAGTCTGGATACCATGTATACTTCAAGTGAGTTCATCACATAGCAACCCGACGTACTTGGCCTCAATTTAGAAAGAGTGATTCATTCTGGGCAAAAGCGTTAAACAGGGAACCAACTCGAAACCTAGCTGAGGCGTACTGGCTAAGCTGTAATAGCAAGGCATTAATGAAAATTTGAAATGAGGAAAGGTCCATTTCAAGAAAAAGCAAAGTCAATGTTATCAATAGACAAATGATACGCCGTGCTGATAAAAGCAAAAATCGATTACCGGTTCTCATGCAAGATGGATATCACGCGAAAAGGGAGGCGTGAAAACTTGAAAACTAACAGCGAGATGAAATTCTTTCCCTTTTGGGGTGATATACGACATATACTTGGTACCCAAACAAAAATTTCAACATATTGAAACGTTGACAGAGAAAACGTCATTAATCGCACTAACTAGTTCGCCTGCTGAACACTTAATCATTCTAATGAGCAGCAACAAAGTGTTGGCATATCCACAACGTCGCTGAGATATTTGCAAAACTCTGGACCGCAGGTGTCTATGGTGGGGAACGAACGCGCTGTTGTCCATTCCGGGGAGAAACGCCTTCACCACCATACCACGCGGGTCCTTCGTTTCGCCCGTCTCTCAGCTAGTTCTATCGATCTTTTTGCCGTCAGATCTCAGCCGTCAACGGGATTGATCTGGGGAGCCCCATCGGCATTGAGCCCAGTTACGATGAGGTTGTAGTTGAAATCACAATGCTTTAGCTTTTATTTTCTGCCTACTACAATTTTTAAGGCAGGTGCAGCTTCGACCATTACTGCCATTATTACTGCTGCTCTTCTTTTTTTAAGATCTTCTTTCATCGCCTGTCTGCATTGTTTCGCAAGTTCGGACGTTAGTTCGCGGTTGCCTGCAGCTTGTACGATTCCACGCTGGCGTATCAGCTCGAGAGTTTCTGGAGACAGACGTCTCTTGGTGACTTTCGAACTCTCATCTTTCATAGCGCTAGCGTGAAGATGTTGAATGAGCCGATCGTATTCCTCGTCGATGCTGTCGACAACGCCATCTTCCCAACAGCCGACTAATGAGTTGAATAAGTCCCAGTTTGTGGTGGTTCGGAGACTTCGGTTTTTGAATTTAGCGGCCTTTTCTCTTTTTTTTCGCGAGAAATAGAATCTTGCACGAAGGAGACGGTGATCTGATCCCGTATAGAATTTTGGGACAACAGCGACATCGGTTAGGCAAAACTTTCTATTTACTATGATGTGGTCTACTTCGTTATACTACTCTCCACTGGGAGATTCCCACGTCCATCGTTGACGGTGAGGCTCCTAAAATTTCGAGTTACCATGGGTGGCCTTGGTAGCCATGATAAACTCATAGAGCCGCTCACCCTGTTCGTTCCAGTCTAATCCGTGGGTCCCAATGTGGCGTTCCTCAGACGATCTTCTTGGTCCAATCTTGACAGTGAAATCTCCAATAATGACCTTGAAGAATGTATGGTCTTCACTGCAGAACTTCTCCAAGTCCATGTAGAACGCTTCGACTTCTACTTCGTCATAGTTTGATGTCGACGCGTGAGCGACGAAGATTGTCAAAGCCGGTATTGATCCACATCTTTTTAATCGTAAACGTCCGATTCGGATTGTAAGCTATCCGAATGAATCGATGTTCATGGACAAACTCGTGTTGACGAGAACGCCGACACCGCCTACTACTCTAGTGTGGCATGTTCCAAGGAACAGTTCTTCTCCATTGTCGTAGACAGCGTTGAATGGGTGGCGTAACCTCGTCTCGGCCAGGCCGATGACGTCGTACCTTATCATTCTTGCTTGCATGAGCAAGTCTTCTATCGAGGACTCGGATGCAAGGGTACGTTCATTTTAGGTACAGATGGTCACCATAAAAGCTAAAAGATAAAGCTCTCGGCGTTGATCAATCCCTTAGGGATGCGTCATGCATTCGATTTCACTATCGTTGGAGGCGATTGAATGAATATCTGGCTTTCCCAATGACTCGCGGTGGCCAGCCGATGTATCGAGCCAGCGCTGCTATCCTCCCAGACAAGTCTGGTGCCAATTTGCCGACCACGGAGGGATGGAAGGCTTGGTGAGCCATGGGCGCACCAAACGTGCACGCCGCAGTGGCGCCTCCAACCACTGCGCCACACGCGCTCGTCACCATAGTTCATTCTAATCCAGGCAGCTTCTATTGGCCTTGAGATTTTAGCAGCCTCTTTGTACTCGTTCTACCCAACGCTGCGAAATTGGGGCTCTTTCGGGGTCAGGAGAATGAGGCCCGTTTTTTTTTACTCTGTTTAGCACTTTTGATACCCACGTATAGCTTGCTGGGCTCTGAACATGGGGGCTGGCTATACTCACGGGTAGCTTGCCATGCTCTCCCAAAGTGGACATGGAGCTTATTTTTTGGAGGCGACTCCTAACCGCCTCCCATATACTTTCCTGTCACTTGATTGCAGGCTTTTGACCGAATTGGCTCGTAGAATATAATTTGCGTAAAGCGAGAACGCACTCACACATGCATGCATGAATACAACTAGCAAATACAGAAAGTATGTGCCAAATCGGCGCAGCAGAAACAGGGAGTTCATCCCCTGGATCCACGTGCGTCTCAGGGAAGCAAAGGTCGCCTTTGGTTCTCTATTAACCCTTATCCTCTACCTGGGGACGCGCCACGTAACCTCGTGACTAACCGACTCGAGACCCCTCATATGAGGAAGATCCGTGGTATATATATATGTATATGCAAAGGACAATAGCGCGTTCGTTCTCCACCTCACCGCAGACACCTGCGATCCGGTGTTTTGGAAATATCTCAGCATTGTTGCA